>CAMZMU010000035.1:71343548-71878984 GCA_947311845.1 Poa pratensis | reverse complement strand
TGATAATACAAAGGTTGCATCTAACAAGTTTTATATGAGTTTAAACAGGTTGTATATTTATCTCCGTTGTCTCGACGCGATGAAAAGGAGCCAAAGAGTGAAAACCTCCAGGGAGCGGTAGTACCGCTAGGATAGGCGGTACTACGCCAGTTCCCTAGGGCGAGCTGCGAAGGAAGGGCTGTACCGCCGCTGGTACCGCCGCGGGTACCGCCGTTTTCGGTGTTCTGCCCGCGGTTCCGGTACGCCAGCGGTACTGCCAGCGGTACCAGGAGGTACCGCCATCTCCAGGAGTGCAGAGGTTTTGTAAAACAGGCCGGCCCCGGTACGCGCTGCTACCGCCGTTCTGGGGGTTCTGCCCACGGTTGCGGTCCAGCAGCGTGTCCTCAGCGGTACCGGCTGGTCCGGTGAGGTGGGATCGTCATCGAAGAGGTGGGCCCGTTTGACGTTTGGAGGCACGCGTGAAGACCGCGGCAGTAGTACCGGCTATCCCAGCGGTACTACCGCTCGTGTGGGATTTTCCTCCCAACGGGCAGAAGAAAGGAGGGGGTATTTATACCCCTCCACCTACCTTGGGACACTGTGAGCTGCTAGAATTAATTCCCCATTCTTTGCCAAAGCCCCATTGTTGTAAGAACTTCAAACTACTAGATCTCCCACTCTATCCACCCAATCGTCCGATTCTTTGAGGAGTGAAGGAGGAGGTCTAGATCTACATCTCCACCGAAGGAATTTACGTTCCCCCCACACTTCACGTGTGGATTCTACATCTTGGGTTGCTTGTAACCCTAGGTGTCTTTGTGAGTCTCGGAGGGAGTCCGAGGCATTGTTGGGAGGCTCCAACTCATTGTGGAGTTCCCCGACCTTTGTGTATCGGCTTGGTCAACGCCATCAAGGTGACCTCATAGTGGATGAGCCAAACCCCCACGGGTAAAGCTCACGGAGAATAGAGTGAGCACATCCGTGCTATTGGAGCGCCTAGGTGGCTCCACACTCCTCCAACGTAGACGTACTTCCCTTGGGAAGGAACTACGGGAAACATCTCCGTGTCTCCACTTTGCGGTTATTTCTATCCTTTACTTATTGCTTCCGCTACGTTACTTACCTTGTTTGTATCACATAGGTTGCTATCATCTAGTGCACATCTAGTCAACCTTTGTTATACTTGTTCAAGCCCTAATTAATCGAAAAAGAATTAAAATTTGGTAGTCGCCTAATCACCCCCCCTCCTAGTCGACATATCGATCTTTCAATTGGTATCAGAGCCTCGGCTCTTATCTAAGGCTTCACCGCCTAAGAGAATATGTCGGACTTGGATCCTCTCGCATCGGTCACTAATGAACGCTTTGGTGAGGTTATTGGTGAGATCAAAAATGAGATGTCAAATCTCAATACCGAACTCACCACCAACCTCAACCTAAGCATGAAGGAATCGATGCGCGAGATGCTCAAGGAATTCCTAGGGGACCCGGGATCTAAGGTTGATGTAACCCCCGGAGCAACGGGTAATGGAACGAGGCCGGATACTTCTCCGTCTTCGGATCTTGCCAATGTGGATGGAACGGCAAATGCCAACTCACCACTTGCGCAAGCCACTACACCTATCGCTCCGGGTGTTGCCTCAACCCCAAGATCATCGGGGGTGTATGCAAATGTTCCAGGGACAATTGTATAACACAAACCACCAACATGTCAACCCGCCACACATCGCCAATATGGGCGCACCTCCTATGCTTGACCCAAAAGACTTTCCTAATTGGCAATTTAATATGCGATCACACATGTCGAGTTGTTGTGTCTTCTTGATTGACATTATAGAGCAAGGCTTTCATCCTCAAGACCCTCTCAACATGACTCCAACGGAGAAGGCCAATCATCAACTCAACGCCACCGCCATGCGCATGATCCAAACGGCCGCCGGCCCCACTTACACCACTCATATCCGTGTGTGCAAGACGGCCAAGCAATGTTGGGACAATCTCCACAACTTGTTCTTGGGTAGCGCAAGCATTCAACTTTGCAAGTATGAAGCGGTTCTAGATGAAGCCGAAGAGTTTGTGATGAATGAGGATGAGACTCCCGAAGACCTCTATCGAAGGCTCTCCGCTCTTGCCATCACCTTGAATGATTTTGGGTTTGAAAAGGTTGAAGATAGTTGGATCAAACGCAAGTTCCTCAAAGCAATCACTCCTTCAAACCAAAGCTTGGCTCAAACCATTCGATCAAGACCGGACTTCTCAACGCTTGACTCCAACACCATTCTCAATGAGTTTGTCTCCATCGGAATGGTTGTGAAGAGCTCTATTCATGCACATGCTCGGCAAAGAGGACTTGCGGGACACTCTCCAAATGTTGCATTGAAGTCCAAGGCCATCACTAGTGAAAGTGAGTATGAGCAAGAAGATGATGAGGATGATGTGCAAGAAACCAAGGATGACTTTTGTGAACACATCGCCCTTGTCACAAGAACTTATTGGAGCAACCGCTCCCGGAAGGTCGATCCTCCAACAAGAAGAAGTTTGGCAAACCAAGAGGGGAGCGTCCAAAGACTTGCTACAATTGTAGTAACCTCAACCACTACATTGCTCAATGCCCTTGGGAGAATAGAGAGGATCACAATGGCAAGCTTGTGAGGAAAGACACTACCAAGGCCACCAAAACAAGACCTACGTGAAGAAGAGGGTTCCCAATGCCTTGTGTGTTCAAGATAGAAAGGTTTTGGAAGAATACATGTCCGGTGATGAAGATGGTAATGAAGCCGGGGCTACCGCGCGCATTGCCGTAGCCACTCCTTCCTCTACATCGTCATCCTTATTTGAATCTCCCAATGAGAATGAGTTCATTCCCTACACATGTCTCATGGCAAATGCCACCTCGGTAACTCCTTCGTCTAAGCCAATCTCCTCTACACCTCCTTCTTTATTGGATTGTGTTGAAAATGTTGTGAAGGAGCCCCAAAGTCCAAGTGAGGTGGACTTGTGGCTAGCTACTCTTAAGGGAGATGATAAAGTTAATGTTGATGCTCTTTTAGAGCAACTTGAGGAAACTAACTCTCTTGTAGATCAAAAGGATGACATCATCTCGGCATGGCGATTCGGGAAATGGACTATGCAAATGAGATAGCGGATTTCTCTATCGCTCTTGGAAAAGAGCAAACTCGTAGAGGGTCTCTAGAGGAGGCTCTATCTAATTTAGAGGAATCTTATGCTATTGACATGTCTAGAATTAAAAAGGACTATGAGCATGCTCTTGCTACTTCCAAAGTCTATAAAAATGAGAAGAATGAGCTAGGCATTGACCATGCTAGACTTGTGGAGGAAAACAAGAAACTTGATGAGGAACTCAAATCCCTCAAGAGTCGTTTTCCATACTTGAAAAGTCTCATGATCAATTCCTAGGTCAACAAGTAAAATTAGCTATTGCCTCTACATCAAATGAACTTGTTGATCAATCTATTGTTTGTTGTGAGCATGCTAACCTTGTTGAAGAAAATGCTAAGTTGAAATCTCAACTTGAGAAGGGCCTTTTGTCTTGTGCCCAAGGAGAGAAGAATCTTATTGACCTTTTGGGCAGCCAAAAGGAACAAGTTGGAAAAGAAGGACTTGGTTTCTCTACCAAGTCAAAGAAGAAGAACAAGAAGAAGAAGCCAACTCCCTCTTCCAAAGCTATTATCTTTGTAAGGAGGGGGAGATGGCTAAAGAGAAGGAGACCAACACCATTGTTGGTGGTGAGACCACAAGGGTCTTCCCACTCACAATGACTTTGCCGGCAAATATAACCCATCTTATGTTCTTTTGAAATCTAGAGATGGTCATGTCTATGCTAAATATGTTGGTACTTCATATGGTGATGATTATCTTTGGGCTATTTGGGTTCCAAAGACCCTTGTGACTAACAAGAAAGGACCCATCAAAAATGGGTACCTAAGTCAAAGACTTGATCTCTTGTAGGGTGTGGCGTCCGGTGCGGGTCGATGGACGGTGGATAGTGGCGCATCCCAACATATGACCGGACGCATTGACTTGGTGGATGATATTGAACCTCCTCTACCTCAATATTCACGAGTCAAAATTGGTGACAACCGCGAGCTTAAGGTATTGGGACGAGGCAAGGTCGTTGTTGCTAGAGAAGTCTCTATCAAGAATGTACTTATTGTTGAGTCCCTTGGTTACAACTTACTCTCCGTCTATCAACTCACAAATGTGGTTATGGGTGCTATTTTGATGACGAGAGTGTGATCATCACCGTGAAGGGATCTCTTAAAGTAGTCTTTGTTGGACATGTCGAGCACGGCATGTATGTGCTTGATTTCTCGAAAGAAAGCACGTCGGCCGCGACTTGTCTAATGGCTAAAGTTGATGTGGGTTGGCTTTGGCATCGCCGTCTAGCCCACACCAATATGAGAACACTCCATGATCTTCAAAGTGGTAATCACATTCTTGGACTAACCGATATTAAGTTCTCCAAAGATCGTGTGTGTAGGTCTTGTGTTCTAGGAAACAACATGGAGAAGCTCATCCATCAAAGACCAAGATCACCACCGACAAGATTCTTGAGCTCATTCACTTGGACCTCTTTGGTCCCCTATCTTATGATAGTCTTGGTGGAAAGAAGTATTGCTTGGTGATTG
Organism: Poa pratensis; assembly: GCA_947311845.1. Taxonomy (NCBI): domain Eukaryota; kingdom Viridiplantae; phylum Streptophyta; class Magnoliopsida; order Poales; family Poaceae; genus Poa; species Poa pratensis. The sequence goes on along the minus strand of CAMZMU010000035.1, from coordinate 71,874,357 downwards.
TTGATGACTATTCAAGATACACATGGGTCTATTTCTTCAAGAAGAAAGTGAGACCCAACAAGAGTCATTGACTTCATCAACATGGCTCAACGCCAATATCAAGAGAAGATCAAGACAATCCGAAGTGATAATGGGTCCGAATTCAAGAACTACACCGTGGAGGGATTTCTTAGTGAAGAAGGGATTGCTCATCAATATTCCACCTTATACCCCTCAACAAAATGGTGTTGCGGAGAGGAAGAACCGGACTCTTATGGATGCGGCTAGGACCATGATTGCGGAGTATGCTTCTCCGTTTAACTTTTGGGCCGAAGCCATCTCCACCGCGTGTCATGCAACAAACCGACTCTACTTCCGCAAGCTCTTGAACAAGACCCCATATGAGATTCTTCTTGGGAAGAAACCGGATCTCTTATTTTCGCGTCTTTGGATGCAAGTGCTTCATTCGCAAGAAAGGTAACCGGTTATCTAAGTTTGAGACTAGATCAATAGAGGGTATCTTTGTTGGTTACTCCACAAACTCTCACGGCTATAGAGTCTACAACAAGACCACCGGTCAAGTTGAAGAATCTAGTGACGTGAAGTTTGATGAGGATAACGGCTCCCAAGTGGGGCAAGTTGATTCTAATGTTGTAGGTGATATACCCATGGAGCTTGCTCTAAGGAGGATGGCAATTGGGGACATTCGTCCTATTGAAGAAGATCCTCCTCAAGCTTCCCCTCAAGTCATTCTATCACCTACTCAAGATCCTCCAAGTAACCAAGAACAAGCTTCGAGCCCTCAAGCAAGTGAACAAGGTCAAGAACAAGATCAACCTAATGGTTCCTCTCCACAACTTGATGTTCGAGACCAAACTCAAGAAGTGCATCCCAAGCAAATGATCAAGAACAAGCTCGAGATGATCATCATCAAGATCAAGTTCAAGATCAACAATGCACATGACACCGATGATGAAGGAAATGATCAAATCATCTCTCAAGAATCCTCGGAAGAAATCAAGAATAGAAGAGACTCACGACGAGAGCGAAACCTAGAGCTCTTGGATTGCCATTTGGACAATGTTCTTGGGGTATCCAAAGCAAGGTCGTCACAAGAAGTCAATTGGCGAGCTTTAGCACTCACCATGCTTTCGTGTCCTTCATCGAGCCCAAGAAGGTGTATGAAGCTCTTGAAGATCATGATTGGATTGATGCCATGCATGAAGAACTCAATAACTTCAAGCGTAACAAGGTGTGGAAGTTGGTGCCAAGGCCAATGGGTGCAAGAACGTCATCGGCACCAAGTGGGTCTTCAAGAACAAGCAAGACGCGAACGGCATCGTCATTCGAAACAAGGCAAGATTGGTGGCTCAAGGCTACTCTCAAGTCGAAGGTATCGACTTTGGTGAAACCTATGCCCCCGTTGCTCGTCTTGAATCTATTCGCATCTTGCTTGCATATGCATCTCATCATAACTTTAAACTACAACAAATGGATGTTAAAAGTGCTTTCCTTAATGGTCCTATTAATGAGTTGGTATATGTTAAGCAACCTCCCGGGTTTGAGGATCCCAACCATCCGGACCATGTTTACAAACTCGACAAGGCGCTCTATGGCCTTAAGCAAGCCCCACGTGCGTGGTATGAGCACCTTCGAGAGTTTCTTGTAGACCGTGGATTCCAAGTTGGAGTTATTGACCCCACTCTCTTTACTAAGAAGGTGGGTGGCAATCTTTTCATATGCCAACTCTATGTAGACGACATCATTTTTGGTTCTACTAACAATGCTTTCAATGATGAGTTTGCAAAGCTAATGACTAGCAAGTTTGAGATGTCCATGATGGGGGAGTTGAAGTACTTCCTAGGATTTGAAGTGAAGCAATTTAGGGAAGGTACCTTCATCAATCAAGCCAAATATACCCAAGACATGCTCAAGAGGTTCGCGATGACGGCGCTCAAACCATACAAGACACCCATGTCTACCACCGTCGATCTCCACACCGACACCGAGGGTAAAGATGTTGATCAAAAACTCTATCGCTCTATGATTGGCTCTTTGCTTTATCTTTGTGCATCTAGACCGGATATTATGTTTAGTGTGGGTAAATGTGCAAGGCATCAAGCGGCTCCTAAGGAGAGCCACATGTTGGCGGTTAAGCGCATCTTTCGATATTTGCTTCATACCCCAAACTTTGGTCTTTGGTATCCCAAGGGTTCAAGCTTTCATCTCATGGGTTACTCGGATGCGGATTATGCCGGAGAGAAGAAGGATAGGAAGTCAACATCCGGGAGTTGTCAATTTCTTGGCCGCTCCTTGGTGTGTTGGTCTTCCAAGAAGCAAAATTGTGTTGCTCTCTCCACCACCGAGTCCGAGTACATCTCCGCCGCAAGTTGTTGTGCTCAACTCCTATGGATGGTGCAAACAATGAAGGACTATGGTGTCAACTTCACCAAGGTCCCTCTCCTTTGCGACAATGAGAGTGCCATCAAGATCGCCCACAACCCCGTGCAACACGCCAAGACGAAGCATATTGAAGTTCGTCATCATTTCATCCGGGAGCACGTGGAAAGGGGCAACATTGACCTCTTATTTGTAGGTACCAAGGATCAACTCGCGGACATCTTCACCAAGGCCCTTGATGAACCAAGATTTCGAGAGTTGAGGAATGAACTAAATGTTATCGATGCGAGTAACTTTGCTTGACCGCCTTGCACAAGTACCCTTAGTAGACATAGTAACTAGTTTGGATGCATGCATGGACATAGGGGGAGTGTAACTCAATTCATGAGTCAACACTATCTCTATTATGCGCACATGGACAATTCGTGCTTCACTTGGTCACTACGGTGACAATTTGGGCTTAAACGATGAGTATCGGCCTTGAACCCTAGATATATCTTCGCGGTTCTAGGTTGATAATAGCTCATACATGGTGGCCTCGGCCACCGCCTTTCTCTTCTTGAGAAATTGCTTCTTATTTGATCTTATTTGGGTTTTTAGACCTTTTGTGCTCTTTTTGTGGGAAAACTATCAACTCTTGGCCTTTACTCTTGTATCTTGCAAGGTTGGTTGTTCTCTCACCCCTTCGGTTTGTGATCTATCCTAAGCCAAAAATTCTTATCCCAAAAGACTCTCCTTTCAAAAAATGCTTTTGGTTTCATGCTCCTAGCGTTCGGAAAGTCGGACCCGGCGACATGGCATTGTGCTCGCTTTCCTTTAAGCTTACACAACGTGGTGCCCCAGGCGCCGGTACTGGCATCCCATACTTGGCTATGCACTAGACCATCATGCGCAAGCATTTGATTTAGTGCATACCCAGTTTTGGGCTGCGCAAAACCGGCCGGCGGTACTACCGCTGGGTTAAGCGGTAGTACCGCTGGAGCGGTTTTTCGGGATAAGGGTCGGGCGGCTGTGGGGAGGAAGTCAAACTTCCTCTTTTCCCCACGCCGCCCCAACTCCTCTCCTCAAGATCCGCCGCCGCCGACCTTTCCCGCCGCCGGGAAGGAGTGCCCCGGCCAAGGGCTTCCCCTCCCACGCCCCGGGGACACTCCAGCACCTCTCCCTCACCTTTGACCCTCGCCATGAGCACCGGTACGTCCTCTCCCTCTCTCTCACCTAGTGGATGGGTGGAGATGTATGGATGATGAATCTTCTTGTGCTTGTGACGATTTGGTTTGGTAGAGATGCAATTTAGGGACCCTAGAACCTTGTGTATGAATCTTGTTAGGATTCATTGGCTATTTTTGTTGTTCTACATCTAGGGTTAATAGGAGTCACCTAGAGATGATTTTCTTGTTCCTTGTTGAAATTAGTTCATCATCTCTATGTGATGCCTCTATTCCAAGTGTTTAATAACATCTCTAGCCATTAAGTTCTCTCACTTTCGTTCACATTGTGCTCTTGCTTCCCAAATCATGAAACCATGTTGCATTTACTTATCCCCATGCTTTCCATCCACTGCTATTCACAGGTGGTCAGAGAGGTCGAGCTCCTAAGAAAGCTCGGGGTAAGGACCATGTTGAGCAAGTTGATGAGATAGAGGAGGAGCTCCATCCGGGTTCCTCTTCTCGCAAGGCCAAGCCCAAGTCCAAGAAAGTGCCGTGTAACAAGAAGTATCTCACTGCAAGCCAGTTGCCTGAACCTCAGTACCTTGCCCAAAGAAAGTTGGATCCCTATGCCACTGCCCGGCACAACCTTCTCCCCGAGTTCAGAGGCGATAATCCTTTCTTCCACAATGTCTTTCAAGCCGAATGCTACTCTGAGTTACTCTATAGGAAGCCGGACAAGAATGTGGTGCCTCAGCGCTGGATTGATATGGATCACATGTCAAGGCACCCGGAATACTTTGGAGAAGCTATGTCTATTTGTCAAGAGCAAGGGCTTCTCCCTCTTATGTCCCTCAAGCAAGACTATGATGAGAAGATTGTTTGCCAATTCTTTGCCACCGTTCATTTTGGTACCGAAGATCAAGTTCCTTATCTCTCTTGGATGACCAAAGATCACCTCTTTTGTGAGAATTGGAAAGACATCACAGCTATGCTTGGTTTTGAAGACCATGGTACTCAATCTTTGCTTCCATCTCACTTATCAAGCTCTTGGTTCCGTGTTCATGAAGCCCAAGACCACTGGAAAATGAAGCGCTTCGTCCTCTTTATTTTTGGAAGAGGTTTAAGGTTGGGAAATCTGAGGGGCTCTATCCTCCCTATGAGATCATGCATCGCATCTATCGCATGGTTCTTAACCCCAAGGTTGGCAACTATGATGAAGTCCATGGCTATCTCCGCACCTTAATGGTCAAGATGCATCAGTTGAAGACTACCGGAAGAAGATTGGATATTGCGGATTTCATTTGGAATGAGCTGTTTGTTGTCATCATGAACAAGAAGAATGCTTGTCATGGGCCACTCGTCATGAAGATCATCCTTTGGGCTTGGAATCATCGTTTTCCGTCCGAGGGTCTTGGAGACCCCAAGCTATGGATTGAACACAAGCCCAAGAAGCTGCTCATCAAGGATCATACCGAGAAGCATAAGATGACAGGCCAAGGACAAGACAAATGAAGACACTGCTGGCCCCTCTCGGGCTCCGATGAGGAATGATGGTTTTGCATGGATGGCAAAGCAAATGAAGAAGATTTTCTGCATGTCCAAGGCTGTGGAGCTGCGCACTTGGCAAAATCACAAGGAGGACAAGTTGGCTCGTCAGCGCGACATTCAACGTCGCCGTGATAAAGGAGAAGAGGATGTGCTTTCTGGTTCGGAGAAGAACATCACCACTTGGAGCAATTGGCAAGCTAAGGATGAAGAAGGTCACATATTCTCTTGGTCCGATTATGAGGGTGAACCTGAAGTTTCTTCTCGTCGTCGTCCTCGCCCCCCAAGCAACGAAGACCTCTCCGGCTAGGGTTTGGGACGCTAGCTATGGTTTCTCCCTTTTTGGTGTCTTGATGCCAAAGGGGGAGAGATATCTATTAGGTTCTCGAGGGATTTGCATGGGTGAAGTCACAAGCTTTTGTTGTTCTCTTTGATTCTTATGAGCTTGTGAACTTTGTTTTTTATCGCTTCAAGTACTTTGTTATGCATGGTGTAAGACATGTTTAAACTTGTTATTTGTGTTAAACCTCCTATGTTAGTTGCAAGATTTGTATGTATGTATTATCTCTTGCATGGTTTGAAAAATCTAGGGGGAGTGTTGATCCTAGTCGATGTGCATTCTTTGAGCTTCAAAGACTACTCTTGAGTAGTGCACATATCTAGGGGGAGCTCCGTCTAAATTTTTCGAATCACTTTGTAGCAAATCATTGTATTGTCATCAATCATCAAAAAGGGGGAGATTGAAAGAGCATTGTTGCTCTTAATCATGTTTTGATGTTGATGATAATACAAAGGTTGCATCTAACAAGTTTATATGAGTTTAAACAGGTTTATATTTATCCCGTTGTCTCGACGCGATGAAAAGGAGCCAAAGGAGTGAAAGCTCCAGGGAGCGGTAGTACCGCTGGGATAGGCGGTACTACCGCCAGTTCCTGGGGCGAGCTGCGAAGGGCAGTACCGCCGCTGGTACCGCCGCGGGTACCGCCGTTTTCGGCGTTCTGCCCACGGTTCCAGTACCGCCAGCGGTACTGCCAGCGGTACCAGGAGGTACCGCCATCTCCAGGAGTGCAGAGGTTTTGGTACCGCCGCCAGTACCGCGCTTGCTACCGCCGTTCTGGGGGTTCTGCCCACGGTTGCGGTACCAGCAGCGGTACCTCCAGCGGTACCGGCTGGTACCGGCGAGGTGGGATCGTCGTCGAAGAGGTGGGCCCGTTGACCGTTTGGAGGCACGCGTGAAGACCGCGGCAGTAGTACCGGCTATCCCAGCGGTACTACCGCTCGCGTGGGATTTTCCCTCCCAACGGGCAGAAGAAAGGGAGGGGGTATTTATACCCCTCCACCTACCTTGGGACACTTTGAGCTACTAGAATTAATTCCCCATTCATTGCCAAAGCCCCATTGTTGTAAGAACTTCAAACTACTAGATATCCCACTCCATCCACCCAATCGTATCGATTCTTTGAGGAGTGAAGGAGGAGGTCTAGATCTACATCTCCACCGAAGGAATTTACGTTCCCCCCACACTTCACGTGTGGGTTCTACATCTTGGGTTGCTTGTAACCCTAGGTGTCTTTGTGAGTCTCGGAGGGAGTCCGAGGCATTGTTGGGAGGCTCCAACTCATTGTGGAGTTCCCCGACCTTTGTGTATCGGCTTGGTCAATGCCATCAAGGTGACCTCATAGTGGATGAGCCAAACCTCCACGGGTAAAGCTCACGGAGAATAGAGTGAGCACATCCGTGCTATTGGAGCGCCTAGGTGGCTCCACACTCCTCCAACGTAGACGTACTTCCCTTGGGAAGGAACTACGGGAAACATCTCCGTGTCTCCACTTTGCGGTTATTTCTATCCTTTACTTATTGCTTCCGCTACGTTACTTACCTTGTTTGTATCACATAGGTTGCTATCATCTAGTGCACATCTAGTCAACCTTTGTTATACTTGTTCAAGCCCTAATTAATCAAAAAAGAATTAAAATTTGGTAGTCGCCTAATCACCCCCCCTCCTAGTCGACATATCGATCTTTCAACGGGTTCACCGCGGAATTTCTGCGCTCATGCTGGCCTGTCGTCAAGAACGACTTCGTCAGCGCCTTCCAGCAGCTTTACGAGCTCCGCGGCCGCGGCTTCTGTCGCCTGAACCAAGCGTTGCTCACGCTGATCCCGAAGCGTGCCGACGCGGCCGGCCTTGGCGATTACAGGCCAATTAGCCTAATTCATCTCGTCGCCAAGATCTTCGCCAAGGTGCTATCACTCCGCCTCACGCTGCGCCTCAAGGACCTCGTCAGCCCCATCCAGAACGCGTTCATCCCCGGGAAAAGCCTGCACGACAACTTCGTCCTTGTGCGCCAGTCCGCGCGCCTTCTGCACCAGCTGGGCGCGCCGCGCGTGCTGCTAAAGCTGGACCTGGCAAAAGCCTTCGACTCGGTGTCGTGGCCATTCCTGTTCGAGGTCCTCAGGCGATACGGATTCAGCGATCGATTCCTTGGGTGGCTGGCTGTGCTCCTCTCTTCGGCAAACACGAGGGTCCTCCTCAACGGCGTGCCTGGCCGGCCAATTTGGCACCGCCGAGGCCTGCGCCAAGGGGATCCCTTGTCGCCGCAGCTCTTTGTGCTCGCTTTAGACACCCTGGGACGCATCTTCCGCCGCGCGATCGAGCTCAACATACTACATCAGCTGCACCCAAGACGCGCGATCCCCGTCATCTCGTTGTACGCCGACGACGTTATTCTGTTCTGCCACGCATCGCAAGGAGACACTCTAGCCGTGAAGGAGATCCTACAGCTATTTGGACGCGCCTCTGGGCTGCGCGTTAACTTCCAGAAGAATACGGCTACGCTGATCAAGTGCGACATCGAGGAGGCGGCGCCCGTCGGTGCAAACCTGGGCTGCCCAATTGTTGATCTTCCAATCACATATCTGGGCATCCCGCTCACAGTGCGACGCCCAACCACCGCCCAGTTGCAATCCGTGGTGGACAAGACGGCCGCCAAGCTCCCCACTTGGAAGGCACACCTCATGGATCGTGCCGGCCGGCTCGCCTTCATCAAAGCTGTCCTGAGTGCGATCCCAATTCACCAGCTGCTCGTGCTGGCGCCGTCCAAGAGGGTCCTCAAGCTGCTCGAAAAAATTCAGAGAGGGTTTCTCTGGGCTGCGCGCGCGGATGTCAACGGTGGCCATTGCCACGTGAACTGGCGGAGGGCCTGTCGGCCAATTCAGCTAGGTGGCCTTGGCGTACGAGACTTGGAGCGCACAGGCTTGGCCCTGCGCACCCACTGGCTCTGGTTCAGCAGCCTCGACGACAACAGAGCCTGGAGCGGACTCGACCTGCAGTTTACACGCGAAGAGCATGCGTTCTTCTTCGCGTCCACGGTGATGATCCTAGGCAACGGCCTGCGCGCACGCTTCTGGGAGGACAAGTGGATTAATGGACGCGCAATCTCACAAATTGCGCCCCAGCTATACACTCTCATCCCCAAGCGACGACGCAAGAACAAGACTGTTGCTGAAGGCTTGCTTGAGCACCGATGGGCCACAGACATCCAGGGTACCCTGGGCATTCACGAGATTGGCCAATACTTGCTGTTGTGGAGGGCGATCGAGGGCGTCGTTCTCTCGGCAGAACCAGATCGCTTGCACTGGCTCTGGACCGCCAACGGCAAGTACACTGCGGAGTCGGCATACACCGCCACCTTCCACGGTTCGACTTCTTGCCCGGCGTGGAAGCTCACCTGGAAGACATGGGCACCGCCGCGAGTCAAGTTCTTCCACTGGCTTGCCAATCTCGGACGCTGCTGGACGGCCGACCGCCTTGCTCGACGCGGCCTGCCGCACCCACCCCGCTGCCCGCTTTGCGACCAGTCGCCCGAGTCCATTCAACACCTGCTGCTGGAATGCCCTTTCTCCAAGCAAGTATGGCATGAAGCCCTATCGTGGCTGCGTCTAACCTGCCGAGTGCCTGATGGCGAGGACTCCCTGACGACCTGGTGGTGCAATGCGCGTCAAAGAATGCCGAAACCCATGCACAAAGGACTCGCCTCCGCGGCGCTGCTGATCCCTTAGATGACGTGGAAACATCGCAATGATTGTGTGTTCAATGCCGCAACCCCATCGACTAGCGCCCTAGTGAGCAAGATCAAAAAGGAAGCTGTGCTGTGGGCGAGAGCCGGTGCGTTGGGCCTGCGCGCCATTCTCCCAAACACCTGGGATGTTCACTGATTTCGCTAGGTAATAGGGTGCATCTGGACCTCCTAGGAGGATGTAACAACTCTACCTTTCCAATGTAACGAAACGCAAACCTCTAAAACAAAGATGACAGGAGACCAATCTATTCTAACACACGCAAGAATTTTTCATGGCACACCATCTGTAAGGCTCTTGTTGAGTTTAATGTGCCTTCATTTCCTTACTGGTACAGAATTCAGGTCTTGCCATCCCGCCGGTGCGGCGCCGGTCCCGGTCTGCCGGCGGTGCACGCGCGTCAGAGGAGGCGGTGAGTAAGCTTACCTCATCCACGTGTCAGCATTTTCATTCGGGCGTCAAAACTGGCCACGTCACATTCACTGCCTATTCTTGGTCAACCGCGCTTCCACCCCCCGAATTCCCCCGTCAGAAACAACGAGGGAGAAGAAGGAAGAGGAAAGGGAAGAACGCAGCTCCCGACATCGTTCATCGCCATCGCCATGGCCGCCCTACGGCGAATCTGACCAGGGCCGCGCGCGCGCAGATCGATCCGAGCTCACCGAACCCTCGATTTTCATCGGCGCATGCGGTGGTGATGGGTTGCCGCCACGCTCTTCATGTGCTCTGCGCGGTGACAAGGTGAAGAAGGTAAAAGGAGGAGGAGGAGGGAATGGACGAGGACAACAGTCTCCTGCATTTTCTTGACACCCCGAGCAAGCATTACAGGAAGTGAGTACATAGATGATAGATGCTGTCGTGTCCCCTGGCCTCTGCACACTTTCAATCGTCGTGTGGATTCGATTGGGAGTTTCGATTTGATGCTTTCTCCCTTTTTCTATATTCAAGGACGTGCGATGCGTTCGAATCCCAGAATGATGGCGGCGATGACCACTCCGATTCATCAGGTTCGTCTCTCCCCCTTCCCTGTTTTCTTGTTCTCTTTTTTCCCTAGCGTAGTGATTGTGCCCGGACAGTTTTCAATTGAATGTCTGATTTATTAGTAATAACCCAACGTTGATGGACGGTAGCCCTACTGAAGAATCACGCCACATCTTGAATACTAGTACTTATTTTTAGGCTTTAGCATCTCGCAGCTGGACGATTTCAAACATTTATTGAGCCTTGCGGGCTGCATAACTGATTCCTTCGATCCCATGATCTGTGTGCAGACTGTAAATGCAGCATTTGTTGGTTCCATTTCTTTCCATCCATTGATTTCAATTCTTTCTCGTGTTGCTGATGACCCGTGATAGTATATGTTTATCTGTATCTGTGAGTGCAATTTGCTTTGTCTTCTTAAGTGGCATGCTAATCGATCACTTCCAATTCTTAACAGATGCAAGGGAAAGACTGGAACATCTTCTGAACCAACCCGCCAACAAGTTCTGCGCAGACTGTGGCATCCCAGACCCAAAATGGGCGTAAGTATTAATTGGTTTTCGCATATGCCACATTCTTCCCAAATTTTCCACGTGTATTCTATTCACCGTTCTCTTCTCAGCTAAAAGGCAATCTTAACTAGTTCTTCTCATGTAGCCTGTTGAATCATAGTTATTGATATGCAATCTGGTATCATACATTCATATAACATTTTTTAGCTAAATGGAGTATCTGATTCAAAAGAAAACAGTGGTATAACTACAAAGTCGTATTGAGCATATTTGATCTGCTAATGTTTTCGTTAGGATTATGTTACTTCGTGTGGAGCACACTATACGATACTACCAATTTTTCTGAGGAACTACGATACTACCAATCAGGGGATACAGTCTACGGATTCCAATTTTCAGTTGAAATATTTATTTATTTAATTGTGATCATATTCAGGCAGTTTCAGTCTTTTTTCATTATCATTGACTGGTGTGGCACTTGCAGGGCTTTGCCTTTTGGTGCATTCATTTGCATCAAGTGCTCTGGAACTCACAGAAGTCTTGGAGTACATATATCAAAGGTGCGTATTGGAATCTATGTTGTTCTTTTTGCTGTGCCATATTCCATCTCCAAATTTACGCTAGGTCGATTTCTGAAGCTTGAAAATGGTTATGTTATTTATTTTATGAAATTAGCTGATCTGTAGCAGTATTGACACTCTAAATTATTTTGTAAGCGTACGCATGTGGTGAATATTTTTTCTAGGGGTAGCCTGGATTTGTATCTGAAGTTAACATGGTGATTACCTTGTTAACGAACCTATTAGTTTCTTACTAAATTAGTTTACAACTATGGTTGGCACGTGGATAGGTAATTTCGGTGAATCTGGACGAATGGACGGATGATGAAGTCAATTGTTTAGCTGAGTCAGGCGGGAATGCTATCGTGAACAGAAGATATGAATCATTTTTACCTGAGAACTACAAAAAGCCGAGACAGGATTTCACTACAGAGGAGCGTGCTACTTTTATTAGGTATAAAATTGGTTTTCTTACCATCGCTACTTTTCTGTAGCTCTCTTTCATAGAACTATATTTGTTTCTGTCTGTGTATATATGCAGGAAAAAATACGAACTTCAACAGTTTTTGACTGATCCACAGTTTGCATGTCCATTACGCAAACCTGGATCTGATAAACATCATAACCAGCAACACAGTAGCAGCCGACATGGTAATTTCAGAAATAGCTGGAGGAAAAAGGACTCTGATCACAAAGGAGTTAAAAAAATGGTGCGATAAACTCTCAAGGTCATAGCTGCTTTATACACTACTTTTACTCTAAAAGTAGCTATTTTTTTCAGATGGATATTGGTATGGTCGAATTCCTTGGATTAATTAAGGTCGACATCATAAGGGGCACAGATTTAGCTGTTCGTGATGTGATGTCAAGTGATCCATATGTTATGATTATCCTAGGACACCAAGTAAGCACATTTCATTGGATGCCAGCTCAGTTGTGCAAATTTAGTTTTTATATCCAGTTAACAGTTTCATCTTTTTAGTCCATGAAAACAAAGGTGATAAAGAACACCCTGAACCCTGTATGGAATGAAAGATTAATGCTATCAATCCCTCACCCGGTGCCGCCTCTTAAAGTGGTATGTTTTCTTTCATTTGGAGTTGTAGTTTAATAGCAGCTCTTAGGTTTTAGTATTTATTTATTTACTTTGTTCATGTCAATGAAAGTTGTGGCTGTTGTTTTTACCCAGTGTCGTAGAATAGCATTCTTGTGCAGTAGTGTCTGCTGCATAGTGATCTTAGATCTTTGACATGTAAGGCTAAGGTGTCGAACTTGTTTTGTCTGAATTGTTTTCAGGTATTGAAATGCAAAGTCAATTTTAAGTTTGACCAGAAAAAACTAGTAGCCGGTGATCACATTTATAATGCTAACTGAGGTTTACATATACTTCTCTCCAATGTGGTAACCTTATTTTCTGGATTAGAATAGGCTGCAATTTTGTTTTAGGCTGACACACCAGGTAATATAGTTCTTTGAGAGTATGCGGCCTAAAGAGTTGTTGCTCAGGGAATAGTCATTGTGTTTCAAATGTCTCATGCTTACTTAATACCTTGATTATCAAAAACAAATACCGCACTCTAAGCTATCTGCTTTTGTACCGCCTAACAGCAAGTCTTCGACAAGGACACGTTCAGCTCCGACGACCGAATGGGGGAGGCTGAAGTTGACATCCAGCCATTGATCTCTGCAGCAAGAGAGTACCAGAGCTCTATAATCACAGAACCGACTCAGATCTGCACATTCTTGGCGAGCGAGAACAGCATTCTAGTCAAGGACAGCGTCATCTCGATTGTCGATGGTAAAGTGGAGCAGGAGGTCGTGTTGAGGCTTCAGAACGTCGAAACTGGGGAGCTTGAGATCAAGCTCGAGTGCGTGCCCCTCAGTCAGTAGCTGGGTTTTTTGCTGCGATAAAATGCTGCGATGAACACTGAAGTCGCTGTGCACTACTGGGAGATATTTGCTTCTTGTGTTTACTCCATGCCTGTAATGTCATGTTGAAGGATTTCATGGATGTGAAATGTTGTATAGATAGGAAGTGAAAATTAAAGTCGTATATAACTCTAATTTAGGCTCAAAGCAACAATACAGAGGGGGAGGCTTCTAGACGTAACATATTTTCCCCCAATTTCTGGAAGTGGCAGAAATCTCCATCCTAGGTGGGATGCTAACCCGGCCAAACTTGACATTCTGTTTCGCTGAAGCAGTAATATGTGTGTTGAACCTTTGGGATTTATTAATTTAAAGTCGGGCACTAGCTGCGCCTTTCATATCTAACAAAGGAGATCACACAGTACATTCCCAAACTGATACATTGCGAAGCTCGGTAGTACTACAGTACATGGCTATCGCTGATGGCTAAAAAGAAGAAAACATGTGTCAGGTAATACACGCAGTGCTATTCCTGGGGGCTAGTGAACAATGAGCTAGGCCGGGCAAGCATCGCCGCCTTTGAGCTCGACTCCGTCGCTCTGCAGCGTGGTTGCAGTTGGCGGCTGCCGGTAGAGCGCCGTCATGAGCAGCGTGGCGACCACCGTCGTCGTGAGCGCCATGATCACGAAGATGGCGAACGTTGTGTCGTCCAGCACCTGCGCAAATAGGAGGTCGTTAATTGGCGTACGCAATAGGAAAACGGATTTTCTACAACTCGTATGGCGCGCAACTCATATCTCAACCGTCTATTAGAGCGTACGCTTTGGACAACAAATCTTGACCATTCAATCGCGAAAACAGACAGTTTGAGATATGAGTTGTGCGCCATATGATTTTTAGAAGCTCATAACCGCCTACGCAAGTACGAATACTCCTTTCTCCATGTGAAATGGCGCCCATGCGGTCGAATCTCGTCCGTCTGACGGACGAGATGGACGGACCAGATTTCGCATGGGCGCCCTTTCGCATGGACCAAATCCACGTTCTAACATGCATGTGGTATAGTAGTTGACAACATTCGTGTACGTAGTAGTAGTACTCACCTTCTTCTCCTTGCCGATGTTGAGCACGATGAGCTCCACGAGACCCTTGGCGCTCATGGCCACGCCGAGGGCGGCCGCCTCACGCCTGGCCATGCCGGTCCCGGCCACCGCCACTGCGAATGTCCCGGTGAACTTCCCCGCCACGGCCACGGCTACCACGAGCGCGACCATCCCCCACGCGGCCACGCCCCGGACGCTGTCGACGTCAGTGTGCAGTCTACTGGTGGCGAAGTAGAGCGGCAACATCAGCCCGGACACCAGCGGCGCAACCTTCTCGCCGGTGCGATCCGCGATGCCGCCCTCCCGGGGCATGGCCAGCCCGAACACGAACGCGGCGAACACGGGGTGCACGACGATGGCGTCGGTCACGGCGCCCGAGAGGAGCGCGCACGCCACAGCGCTGGAGCAGGCCAGGTCACCGCCCTCACCGTCAGGATTCGTGTGTCGGGCCAGGCGCGCCATGAGAGGTCGGAGCGCGAAGAGCGTAAACGCCACGTAGAGGGCTCCTTTCGCGAGTATGTAGACCGGCGCGAGAGGGGGTCCCTTGGGCTCGCGCCCCCCTCCGGAGACCGCGAGCGCGAGAGCGAGGAGTGCCCACGCGAAGACGTCGTTCACGGCGGCAGCCGCCATGGCGGTCTCGCCGAAGGGCACGCCGAGGAGGCCGAGCTCCTTGAGGATGCAGGCGAGCACGGGGAGCGCGGTCACCGAGAGCGCGGCGCCGAGGAACACACAGAGCGTGAAATAGGAGGCGTGGCGGGGCGCAGGGACGGCGAGATCGAGGAGCGGCACGACGCCCGCCGCAGCGAGCAGCGGTGGCACAATGCCCGCTCCGGCGATGGCCACGCTGCGGGGCCCCACGCGGCGCACGGCGCGGAAGTCGAGCTCGAGGCCCACCAGGAAGAGGAAGAGGAGCAGGCCGAGGCCCGAGACGGTGTCGAGCGCGGGGATGCTCCAGTCCGGGAAGAGCGTACGGCGGAAGGCGCCCCACCGGCCCAGGGCCGAGGGTCCGAGCAAGATGCCGCCCTGCGAAATTGGACATGCAGATTATTTTTATAAGTCAAAGTCTATATACTCTTGTCTCGTATAGTCAAGCTGATAGATCAATTTTGGGACATTGGTCAGATGACCCACCTTGTTTTTCTTCTTATGCCTACGCTTGTTAAAGATATGACAATTGTCGATTAACGAAGGTTACTGCTAATGTAAAAAAGTATATTTTCTCATACTACTAAGATGGAGCTGACCTCAGCCTTGCAAATTTAGCAAAAAAGCAAAGTTGCGTCCGTAGCCTAGCATCTAAAATAGAATTTGTGTAGGATCTCTCCAGTCTCCACGGTATATTATGATCATGTCTATTCTCTGGTGTAGAAAGTGCTTAATCGTTCTTCTTTAGTGTGCACTCATGTAAGAAAGGAGGATACAAATGTCTAACGTACGTAGTAAGTGGACGTCTAAAACTCTTGACGTGTCAACGAATTGTTCAGCATTAGCCGGCCACATTGTTTTGCCAATGATGTTCAGAAGATGATCTGATCGAAATGGTACATTGTATACTTGCATGGCTTTATTAAGTTATAAAGTCGGGATTTATAGATTTTTATCTAAAATAATATAATCGTGTAGAGGACGATCGTGACGGCTATAGCGATATGCCGATATAACATCAGTCATGATTGCTGAAAATACCTGTTTTTATGTGCATACCGATGCAACTAGTGTCATGCCATGCTTGATTAGTTATGTTCATTGCTGGTGAAGGGGCTTGAGGGCGAAGGCGAGGCCCTGCGTGACAACGAGCACGACGGCTATCTGCACCGCGAGGAGCGGCAGTGCGAAGTCGAGAGGGTTCTCGCCCTGCCATAGGCCGTCCGATGCCATCTTCACGGCCATAGTACGCTCTACCTCTACTACTCGCACAACTCTTGTGAACGAGAAGAACGACTGTGATCAGTGATGGTAACCTTGGAGCCTTGGACTAAAACACTGCTGCATGCATGGATGTGGTGGTGAGTGTCTTGGACTGAAACAGCAGTCCCAATTTATAGGCAATGGTCGATGCAACCTGGCTAGCTAACCCCGTGCACCTGATGATTCATTTGCTTAGTGGCCTTCTCCATCATTGGGTTTGGGGGAGAAACGCGGGTATAGTTTGGACGGACGAGGGAAATGTCCGCTTGTTAAACTCTAGGGTGTTTGTAGATAGGAGTTTTAACACTTATTTTTTTCGTAGATTACGAAACAAGCATGTAAGCCCGAGGCAAGCGTGCAAAATCGGCTCGACAATTTTTTATTACCATGCACAATAACACAAAACATAGCCTTCGTCTTGGTATATATTATTCTTGCTGATGACTAGAGTTTAATTTTTGTTTACATGTTCGTATGGTTATTGCTCTGAATTTTATTCTTTGTGAAATCTGTAGCTATCAAAAATTTCATGCCATAACTAGTAACATACCAATAGTACACCTTGTCATGTTAAACCAGCGCATACTAACGATTTCTTCAAAATTTGGCATTAACATATGAGCAGATTGTGTTCAACCATTCCCACATGCTCTGTCCTTAGCCGATGTTAGACACAAATAGCGAGACCACACTGAATGCAGACTCACATTCTGCTGCCTTCCGGAGAAACATTCAAAGACATATGGTTCACAAATCATGCACAACAAATAGGAAAATAGTTGACATACATCGCCCATAGATGTGCAGAAGGGATCCTGCCACTCCCTCCCACTAATGGAGGCAAAGTTGGTGAGTAGCGACTCTACCGATTAGAATTACATCCAGCAATATCCAGCCATGCAACTTCAATTTTTCTTTGTCTCCTAAGTTCCAGAGCACGTCGACTCTGGGTGCACATCTGGATCGGCGATCGATCTAAAAGAAACAAGACTGTGGAGAGGACGAGCAGCTATCAAGCTATATCTGATAGCCCGATCACACGGTTGGAGCAGCCTGATTGGCACAGCAACTCGGTGCGTTTCCGTGACTACTCAAGCAGCGTTTAATTTAATGGTCGGCGGGCTTGATCTTGAGATCAGATGGAGGCCATGATTAAGGACAAAGTTGCCGAGAATCTATCGGGGGAGATTGATTGGAAAGGTTTGCACCACTGATACTACATGCTAGGATTAATTAAGTTGTCTGTGAGAGGGTTTTGGTGGTCTGACATGTCATTCCTGGACTGGGTATTCTGATGAAGGTGGACTGCCACCTCAGTCCTAGTTGTCACTGGACTACTGGAGAGAAAACGAGTCTCAGCAGAATGCTAGCTCTGCCAAGGCCTAGTTTTATACGGGTTTCTGGAGACTAAGGAACAAAATTAGCTCCTAAACGGCTTCTTCTGAATTCAGGATTCTAAAATCCGTAAAAGTATAGGAAGGTACAGATCTTCATGTAGACTTCTTTAAAACAAGAACCAAAATTTTCGGACATGACTCTGGGTGTTCCACAAAAACTACAGCATAACCTGTTGATGCGAATCATATGAAAATTGAATTGCACAAATGCATTCAGTAAATCGTACAACATTCTTATAAAAATTATTTCGTAAAGATTAGCCTTAACTAAGAATGTATGTATGAATATATATAATTTAATTTGAGTGATTGACGATGTTATCTTCAGCAGTGGTGATTATACTACAGTTTAATTCTGGTTGTCTTGCTCAACATAATTTCATAATATTCTTTAACTTGATCATTTAATTCTCTAAACTGAAAATGTTTCCCAAATTATTTGATTATTATTTATGTATTCCAATTATGATGGAAATATTTCTAAATACCTTGTTGTTCACCCGCTATTCGGGCTTCTATTGTCTGTGGCTTTGACAGTTTACAAGCGGCTTCATTAAGAATGTGCACTCTAAAACTATTATGGGCTTTGGATCAGATTGACATTTCCATGTCGATCTATATCCTTTAATACATTATGTGAGCTATTTAGGATTCTAGCTAGTAGATTAGAGTTAAACTAACGTTGCTGCCTCGTTGCTAATCACGAATGAATCACTAGATTATGCATCTGTTTCGTCTAAGGAAATGGACATATACTTGTTGCCTTTATCCAGTGTTCCCTTTACTGGATCCAAAACTTAAAATGCCACTTCAAAGATGATTGCAAACTTAATATGCAAAATCAAAGATGATGGCAAACACATGCAGGCCGATGACTCTGTAGCTAACTCCAGCGGTCGCGCAGCGTCGCAATGTAATCACCAGGTCCATTTGCTAACCGATTTGCTTCCAAAACCTCATCTATTTTTTTGCGTGTATTCCGAAACCTGATTATCTCTGATGAGAGATTCCTCTTTTTTTTCCTAGAAAATATCTTTGCGATAGCCTCGAACTGTAGACAAAATTGCCCTAAAAAAGATAAACATATAAGAGTGAATTGGCAATACCCCCATATATACACTACCCACATAAACTTTTGAGATAAATAAAGCGAAAAAAGACCAAGGCACATCAAGCAGCCGTTGGCAATCCATCATTTTTTTTTGCTTAATATTACTACACCCCGAAACCGATTCTTCCAAGTCTGCTTGGTTCATGGTCTCCTCTACAACATGTGGAGTTTCGAGACTTGTTTACGGCGGTGTCTACACGGTTAGATATATGGTGAGGAATATTTTTATCTCTTATTTGCAAGCTTGCTCTCGTTGAGAAAGTTTTTCGGCCACTTACATAGGCAAGATTTTGTTGTCGAAATTGTTTTGACGTGGTGATCATGACTGGCGCATGTCTCATGCATTTGGTCTCTGTACAACATAGAAACGGCGGTATTAAAAAACAGTATATTCTATTGCTAAAGAGAACTGCTATAAGGCTATCACAATCTGATTTTAAGGATCATTACAATCGATTTTCAAACCCAATAAATACCAAGTACCAATCGGTGATGAGCTATAACCTATCGTCACCGGGTCGCCATCCAATAGCGGAAGCCCTCGTCGCCATGTGTTCCGGTTGGGACCGAATTATGATACAAAGCATCACCATTGATTTGAAATGAGAGAGATAGAGATAATGTAATTAAATCGTGATGGCGACAGTTAAGTTATGAAATACAGAAATAGCATAGTTTTGCCTACACACTTCCATAATGTATTCGCACAAGAGATATCTATTTATTTATTTATTTAAATAGAGTGACTAATTCTCAGTCGACTGAGCATTAACTTTTATATAATCTCAGTCCGTGAAGTTATAAAATCTCAGTTGCTATCATGGCGCAACTAATAACTAGCACCAATCACGAAACAGTCCAACAATTCGAGACAATTTCCTCAACTGCACCTCATGCAACCCATGTGCAGTGCAGGTAGTTGACGGAAAATGCAGTCTGGCCTGCTTTTCATTCAATTAGAAGGAGTACAAGAGTACAAAGTGACGAAACAAAAGCAAAAAAGAAACCTAATAAAGCAAGTTTCTAGGTCCGTAACAAGGAAACTACAGACTAAAAAAGGTAGTAAAATTTGGGTTGCACAACTATGTGCATTTAGAGAAGTTTTAGTTGCAACTCATGGCTAAAATATATAAGGATGCAGTCCAGAACTGAATTACATGAGAATTAATAAACCCCTTATTCATAACATCATACAAGTTTTTGAATTACATAACACACAAGCAATCAAATATCTCCAAACACTCTAACATGATGTAGCAGAAGAGTTTAAGAAGGTGAAACCAGGGGACAATCCAATGAGCATCAAAAGCGCCAAACCTCCCAACTCTTAACTATCTCAAAGATCACAAATTAACAACTTTTTGAATTAACCAATCTCTTGGTATGACACCGCGCTGTTGACACATTGGCTAATTGAGCGGTATTATCTTGTTGATATGCGCAAAGTCAAAGGCTATTGCGACGCTGCCATCCGTCCTCTTCACCACGAATGACTCCACAAGCACTGACCGGCCGGGGAGCCACCCGGTCTCCTCGTCGACCCAGCCGCCCATGTACTGCTCCCATCGCATCCTCTCCCACACGGTAGTAGACACCCCTATCCTCTGCCCCGTAGCAGGCGACATGAACCAGACGTACCCGTTACCATAGCTGCTCGACACCTCCTGCCTCGCCTCGACGGTCCCGGCAATGAGCACACTCGACGAAACAGCGTCATCGCGGATGGGCTCCCAGCGCTGCTCCAGTGTGATCTTGTAGAACGCGGCACGGTCCAGCTGCTCCGTCGGTAAGAGGCCATCTTCTTTGACGAGGTAGAAGGGGCAGTACCATTTCCCCACCAACGTTGATGGCGTCGTGGCATCCGCGAACTGCCGCGACCGGAGCACGGAGTTGATGCCCAGCGCTTCGCTGAGGTCGAAGTTCTTTGGCTTGGAGGCGTACGCGTGCCAGTACTTGCTACCGTATAGGTTGTATGGGAAGCCGTCCGGGGCGACGGCTCTGGCGGTGAACTGCCTTCTCCGGCGCTGGACGATCTCGATCTGCTGGTAGATATCGGCCGGGTCAAACGGGCGAGGCTCGACGTCGGTGACGTTCCAGCCGAACCAGCCTTTGGTCATGTCCTCCTTACGAGAGCACGCCCTGACGAGGCCTTTCCTTCTTCCGGAGGCGATGACGGCGTAGTAGCGGTTGGAGGCGAGCGGCTGGTCGAGGACGGGCACGAACAAGACGGTGTTGGTGGCTTTGTTCTCGTTGTCCCCAGAACCGTTCCCAACAGTGAACACACGGTTCTGTGGGAACGGAAGGTTCTGCACGAGTGAAATCCTGCATCGGCCCGTGCAGCACGGCTCGTCATCATCGCTGTCGTCGTTGGTGTTCTTCACGACGAGGTAACCCGAGTTTCCGCCATCCGGTGGCGGCCATGCCGCTGCCTCCGGGTTGCTCTTGAACAGAGAGAGCGGCAATGTCGCATACATGCCTCAGATGTATTGTGCTTGTGCCTAGCTTAGGCCCTTTGGCGCCTGCACTGTCAATTTATGCTACGCATGAGCCTTGCTTTCTACGGTATCCATTTTAGTAGATTCCCATATAGAGTAGATATAGTCGCCGGCCGGCACTTGATGCTTGTTGCATGAAGCCATGGATCACATAATTAAGCTGTCGACATCTCTCTCAAAAGAAAGAATTCATTTTCTTTCGAAAAAGGGATATTTCCTGGCATCTGCACAGTCATATTAAACAATGCCAAGCAAAGATAGACATCGCAAACTGGTAGATATGCTTGGCAAATCTGCATTTTCCGGTAGTGATAGGACCAAGACACGTCAAGGCGCCATAGGCAATCCGTCGTTTATGTGTTGCTTAATTTTCTACACCTCCGAAATCGACCGATCCAAGTGTTGCTAGGCAACCTTGTACATCCGCTTGTTGGTCTCAGCCAAACACACTGGCCAGATCAATCAAGGTATCGGCAGAAGCTTGTTCTCCACGAGAAAGTTCTTCAGCCATTTGCATAGGCAAGATCTTGTTACCAACGGCGCTTTGACTTGGACGTCTCATTCGTTTGATCTCTATACAACTTAATCGCGGTACTTAATCACGATGTCGAAGGCTATCACTATCTGGTCGATCATCACTATCGGTTCTCAACCCAATAATTACCAAAGGGTTGATGTCTTGGTGATGAGCTGAATAACCTATCGCCACTACTGCGATAGAAAGAATAACAGTTGATTTCATATGAGATCGATAGAGATAAATATACTACTCAATCATGGCGGCGACAATTCAGTTAGGATACACAAAAACAACATAGTTGGCGTACACACTTCGACAATGTGCACAAGAGATATTCATGTTATTCATATGGAAAGACTAAGTCTGAGTCGACTGGACTTCATCGAATTTCCGTTCTAATCCATGTCGCAAATAAAACTGTTATTCTCTCCCGCAAAAAATAGCTTGAGAATTAAGCTAATTGAATTAACTAGCTTGAGAATTAATAAACTGTTACTCCGTCCCTGCAAAAAAACTACCAAACTGTTGTTCATAATATCATACAAGTTTGAATTACATAATACAAACAATCTGATATATCCAAACAATCTAACATGATGCACCAGAAGAGTTTAAGGGCTCATTTGATTCGTAGGATAAGAAAAATGTAGAATAGGAAAACCATAGGATTGAAGTGGTATGTCCAATTGAATCCTATGAATCCTATGAGAAGATACATTCCTTTGATTGTTGTAAAGAAGTTTTTCCATTGAGGTTGGACCTCATGCATTTTTCCTATAGGAATTGCACTACATGATTCTTATGGAATTAATTCTTATAGGATGTGATCTTATGAATCAAACAACTTCTATGGCAAAAATTTCTTATATGAATCAATTCTTTGAAAATCCTTTACCATTCCTTTCAATCAAACAAGCCCTGAGAGGTGAAACCGGAGGACAATCCAATGAATAACAGAAGCGCAAAACCTCACAACTCATACTCCCACTATCACAAATTACCGTGCATTTTGGGTTTAGTTAAAGTCAAAATTTGTAAACTTTGACCAAATATATAGAGAAAATATCAAAATATATAATACGCAATGGGTATAATACGATTATATACTTCATGATGATTCGAATATTTTATTTATATTATAAATAGTTATATGCATGCTTAGTCTAAATATACAAATTTTGAGTTTGAATAAACCCAAAACGCATGGTAATTTGGAACAGAGGGAGTAACTATCTCAAAGTTCACAAATTCACAGACTTTTTGATTAACCACTGTCTCGCGCTGTTGTAGTATTGGCTAACTGAGCGGTATTATCTTGTTGATGTGTGCAAAGTGAAATGCTATTACGACGCTGCGATCTGTCCTCTTTACAATGAACGTCTCCACCAGCACTGATCGGCCGGGGAGCCACCCGGTCTCCTCGTCGACCCAGCCGCCCATGTACTGCTCCCATCGCATCCTCTCCCACACGGTAGTAGACACCCCTATCCTCTGCCCCGTAGCAGGCGACATGAACCAGACGTACCCGTTGCCGTAGCTTGACCCGCTGCTCGACACCTCAAGTCTCGCCTCGACGATCCCGCCGATGAGCACCCTCGACGAAACGGCATCATCGCGGATTGGCTCCCAGCGCTGCTCGAGGGTCACCTCGTAGAAGGCGGCACGGTCCAGCTGCTCCGGCTGGGAGAGACCGTCTTCTTTGACAAGGTAGAATGGGCAGTACCATTTCCCCACCAAGGCCAATGGCGTCGTGGTATCCGCGAGCTGGCGTGACCGGAGCGCGGTGTTGATGCCTAGCGCTTCGCTGAGGTCGAAGTTCTTTGGCTTGGAGGCGTACGCGTGCCAGTACTTCTTGCGGTATAGGTTGTACGGGAAGCCGTCTGGGGCGACGGCCCTGGCGGTGAACTGCCCCCTGCGGCGCTGGATGATCTCGATTTGCTGGTAGATGTCGGCCGGGTCGAACGGGCGCGGCTCGACGTCCATGACGTTCCAGCCAAACCAGCCTTCTGTCGTGTCCTCCTTGCGGGAGCACGCCCTGACGAGGCCTTTCCTTCTTCCTGAGGCGATGACGGCGTAGTACCGGTTGGAGGAGAGCGGCTGGTCGAGGACGGGCACAAATAAGATGGTGTTGGTGGCGTTGTTCTCGCCGTCCCCGTCGGTGTTCCCAACCGTGAACACGCGGTTCTGCGGGAACGGAAGGTTCTGCACGTGTGACCTGCAGCTGATGCCCGTGCAGCACGTCTCGCCGTCATCACTGTCTTCGTCGGTGTCCTTCACGACGAGGAAACCCGAGTTGCCGCCCTCCGGTGGCGGCCATGCCGCTGCCTCCGGGTTGCTCTTGAACAGAGAGAGCGGCAATGTCGCGTACATGCCTCTAGATATTTTGTGCCTTGCTTACGCTCTTAATTACCAGGCTGCACTGTCAATTTATGCTTTGGCATGATTGTGGTGCCTTGCTTTCCACGGCCTCCATTTTACTAGATTCTTCATATACAATGGATCTTAGTCGCCGGCGTTCCAAACATGGCGCTTCATGATGTTGATGGCCGGCCGGCCGGCCTGCACTTGATGCCAATTACTTCTATAAAGCTCCGAAGTCTACCCGCCTCCTGCCCCGGTTTGCCCCTCCCGGTGAATTTCATCCTTCGATCGGTAAAACTGCGTTGCTGTTTCTACTGTGGCCGTCAGATGTGGTGAATCCGTTTCTTACTTCTCTCCCGTGGGGCACAGGCCATGACCGCTGGGGCCGGTTTTCTCTGGCCCCGGTCTTCAGCAGCGTGCGCGTTCGAGCTGCGCGTCGCTCGTCTCTTCGAAGCGCGAAAGGGCAAGCTTCCGCTTGCGTGCGAGCAGTCAAAACCTAGATACCCAATCCCCTTCCTCTCTCTCCCGTGAACCAATCCCCTCCCACCTCTCTCTCGGGCCGCGCCGCCATCGCCAGCAGAGCGCCGAGATGCCACGCTCGCTGCCGGTCGTGGAGATGGCGGCGGCGGCAGCGAGCGACGGCGGCTGCTGGACGACAGGACCTGCCCGAGGTGGTCCACACGGAGGAAGAGGGCGACGGCACACACGCCACATCATCTCCTCTCCCAGGTCGCCCCCGCTCACCTCAAACGAGACGCACCTGCACACTCCGGCGGCGGCGGTGTAGGTAGGCCCCTCCTCCTCGGCGCTTACTCCTCCTCCGTGGCACTCTTCCTCCCCGCCTTCCTCTCCGATTTCTTCCTAGGCCGTACCTCACCTGCAGCCTTCCCTAACCCTAGATCGACGGATGCAGCGGCGGCGAGGTCAAAGCATCCACGATCTGTGACCGCTCGGACGGCCACCACGCCTCTACTCCTCGGTCGTCACTCCAGGCTGCGGAGCTCTGCGGCGTGTTCAGGTCGAGCTCTCAGCAGCTCATGCTCCCAATCCTGGATAACCTCCTCGTCAGCCGTGTCGACGTCAGCCTGACCACCTCCAGCCTGCACCTCACATGTCGGTGCTCAGCTGCATCCCCACGCGGATCCATTCGGCGCTTCTCCCCCTGCAGCTCACCCGCCATGAAGTTCGACGGAAGAGCCACCCGCTGCACCTGTTCTTCCTCATGTCCAGCACATCCTGCATCGACCTCGAGCAGGTGAGCCACCAACTCCTTGAACTCCTACCGGTTTATATTAGTTCGATGATAGTTTTGTACTGAACTTAATGAGGGCTCAGGCTGAGCTCTGAAATGTTGAACTCATTGGTCTGCTGCTATTAGGACTGAAGGACAATGTATGAGAAGGATGTGCTGAAGAAGATCAGTAGGTTGCCATATTATTTCTTGACTTTCTCCATTCCGTATCTGGATTCAAGGTTAAACTCAGGAGAGTGAACACAAATATGCAGGTTCGCATGGATTCTGACGTTGCTCATGCATCTAATGTCTCTAATTAAATTTCCAGGTTACTTGACAGCCACTTTACTTCTATTTTGTATCTTTAGAGACCTAGCGAACTTCTATTATTTTTGGTTAGGTATAGCTCTTTCCAATCAATTCATTTACCCACTGCCTATTGTTCTTGCAAAAATATCTACCTTGTTTAGTATTTACCACTTCCATGCTCAATTAAAAAAATTGCTCAGATTTATGATCTAACTGTCCATTTTGTCATCCTCTTTTTGGTTACAGGTTCCTTGCCTTTTCTTGGCTACTGGATGTGACCCAAGCCCATTTGATAATTGCTTTAAGACGAGACATTAAATCTACTACTGTGTCGTGTTATGAGAATGATGGTTACAGCCTTGCTGGGATTTTTGGCAATATTCCCGAGCCATATATGATGTGTACAAGGCAGTGTTACAGAGAAGGAGGTGATTTCCTCACTCTTCCTGAATCTTATGGTGCTCCAGGTGCTCTATTGGAGGTAGGAAGCTCGAGCTTTACACGGTGCTTAAACTTACGGATGCTATTAATATTACTCTGATGTGCATGAATTACCAATTGCAGTGTATTTATTTGCCAGCCTTTTTGTATGTAGCCAGCCTATGTGGTTAACTCATTTTTCTTCCTATCTAATCTCTATGGATATAATGTGTGTTCTTTATTTTAAATTTAAGGACAATCCAAGGTTGAACCTACTTTTATTATATGGATATCGACTACATCACAGGTAATGAGGTTACCTTTCGACAAGAGAGTATATATGCACAATTAATTTCTCAAAGTTCATAGTATTTATCTTTAGGTGTCAGTATTATGTTTGGTAACTTTTGAGAAGAGAGTATATATGCACAATGCCTGCTTTTGCTGTACGTTCTCTTTTTTTAGATTTATTTGATTTGATGTCCCAATGCTATACTATCTGCAGATGTGGAATTGGACTTTCAAAACTGAGCGAATCAATTTGCAACATCACAGCCAAAGCAAAGCACCTTTTGTTTGCCGAGATATAATGTTCATAGCAATGCACATCTAATTTATTAATGTACACCAGATCATAATTTAAGAATCTGATTAGTGAGTCACGCATTAGTTCTTTGAAAAGTGTGTCAATGCGAACTTCTAATTCGTATAATGACGATGGACAGGGTGGCGAGTGGCGGTGTGACGTTGCTGCACCTGGTGTGAGCTCTCTCTTTCTCTCTCCCTCTTCTTCAATTTCTTTTATGCTATGGGTTAAGCTACATTTACTTGCTGTCATTTAGAACTTTGTGATGGATCTGTGACTTTGTCAGGGTGTAAAATAATCATCCATCTGCCGCACTTTTTTTGTGTAGAAAGTAGATACTTATTCCATTGATTTTAGCTTGTGACATCCTGATACTTATTTATGCATAGCGTGTGAAGTTCATTGCTGCTTGGCTGTGATGCCTTTGATTTTAGCTTGAGGTTGTGCAAGCATATTTTTTATAGACTGGGCGGTAGTACGTAGGAATGCATGCTGATGTTGTGGTACATCCTTTGCTTCGCTTTCATGTCTGGTTAAACTGATGTTTGAGTGAAATTTCTTCAGAATTGAAGAAAGTGATAGAGTTGCTAAATTCATATCTTGGCCGCTTTCAGTGGACGCCGTCAGCTTTTATATGCTCAGCCGCACATGTTCTTGGTGAGTTGCTTCATCTACAAGTTTGCTTATTTTATGGGTTTTGGTTCCTTTTTGGCATCTTCAGGTTATACTGAGCAACTTTCTTCGTATCATCATATGGATGCAAGAACAGTCTTGGTCAGATTTCTCTTATGTTGTTGTAGCTTTGATCATAGTATTTTTTATTACAAGAGTCTTAGAAAATTTGAATTTGTTCCTTATGTATCTTGCACAATCTTCCTATCACTTCTAATGTGTTTTATAATTTGGTACTGACTGGAATGTTGGCAATCATTTCAATGACATGTAGTTTCAGTTTATAGGGACATCACCCAGATTTCTAAATCAGAAGCGCATTATACAAGCCAGGGGCTAGATGGTCACCAAGTTTCTCTATCTATGAGTATGTCGTGTAGTGTGAACTTGAAACTTGCAAGCTTCAGTCTGAACTAGCTTGCAAGCTTTATCGATTCATGTTAATTAGTTGGTTGATATGGATTTTATTTTGTCTCTTGTTTGCTTCAATGATCAAAATACAACAACGTAGACAGTGCAAATTGCTTTTGGAAATTGGTCAAAGCACAGTTTTTCATACTGTTGTTACTGGGTACTGGACTTTTATTTTGAATCAGTGGGTGGAGGGACAATGTGTTAAAACCATTGAAAGAAAGAAATGATTTGATCACTCCTGTTTTAGCTGTACATGCACAAAATGGTATGAATGAACTATGAATATTATTATTAGCATTATTCTGGGAAAACTTAGCTGCTATACTCACTAAAATGGGTATCCACTGCCACTGTATGAGTGTTGAAGTGGAGGGGTGGACCTACCACTAATGCACACAAGATTGTTCTTTTTTTGAATGATTCCCACATTCATTCACTTGTGAGTTCTAAATCAATCAAAATTATAGTGTGCTCCTACCTTGTGCGATTCAGATTAGAGAAGATAGACGGTTAATGTTGGGTTAGCAAGCTAGGGTTTTTAGCATGCCTTACTGATCCAGTTCAGTTGCACGAGAGAAAATGAGTATATTATGTGCAGATATATGCTTGCCTCCTTATGAATTACATTGCTGGTAGTGTCATTTTTCTGCAGTTGATTACTTATGTAGCTAGCGATGGGTATTAAGTTTCCTCTTCTCCATGGAAAATGTGTTATGTTAATATATATGTGGCCATTGCTTTGTGTTTTCTATGAACACATAATTCGTATTTTGCAACGATGCTTATGCTCTTATCATATATATACCCTAAAAATCAAAGTGCAGTTTTTTGGGGCAGATCATAGAACAGCCTTATTTCCAGTTCAGGTCTAACTGTCCATTGTGTCATCATCTTTTCTGGTTGCAGGTTGATTGCATCTTTTTATGATTTTGGCTTCAGGGTGTGCTCTAGATCCAGATCCAACCGAGTACTTCTCCTCTCTTCTGCTATTCTGGCCACTGATGGGTCGTTAGCCTGATGTGTTCTTGTAATCATAATGCTCCTCAGTCTTCATTAATGTGAAAACTTGATTTACAAAAATTCCTTTTAACACCTGAGAAGTGAGAATTCTAACCTGAAAGTGGGACTGTTTCACCCAATTGGATGACCCACGATTTAGAGAGATTCCTTTTAACTCCTGAGATTCCTACGATATAATTTCCTTCACTCAGATAAATTAAGCCTTGATGGATGGAAGTGGCAAATGTGTGCAGGTTGACCAACATAAATTCTCCTCGATATTTCCATATAATTTCAAAGGTAGAATAGGGTTACCGAGGAAGAAGTTAGTGTCATGGAAATCTTGTGCCATTTCTTCTATAGTTGCTAGCAAAAAGTCTTAGTTTGGCACAGAGTCATGATGTATTTTGAAAAAGAAACACATACTTGAGGTATTAAACATGTCTCTGCTGGTTTCTTAATTATCTGCACATACTTTTTCTTCTCCAACTATAGTAGTAGATGACTATTACTTGTTACTTTCCATCGGCTTCTTGGGAAGAACAGAACAATAAAAAAGGTAAAAAATGCTATGAAGCATTGTGAGCATTATTAAGCTTATATAGACATACACGATTATAAATAATACTACGTAGATATGATAGTGTGATATCAAGAGTCAGGACGTCACACGATTTAGAAATGTGCTTGTCCGCTTACTGCTGAACTGGGCGTCGTACATTTCACTACCTTGCCAATCGTCTGGAAATTGTCTATGTTGAGCCTTGCATCGTCAAATTGTTCTTAATTTTCAGTTAATTAATGTGATCTTAATGTTCCAGGAAAGAACACAGTTTTTCGGGAGAGTATGTAGTGTAATGGAAATTTTCAAGCTCCCCGGAAGTATCCAGTCTTGCAAATATCATAGGTAACACTTTAACAATATCTCATTGCTTTACATGACAACACCATATAACTTGCCTCTGGTGTCTCCTTGCTAAACTTTTATCGTGGGGCATTGTGGCATATGGATCATACTTCATGCATGGGATATGTTATTGACTATGAATTATAAAGGCACAAGATCTCATCTCGATTATCTGCATGATTTAGCCATCCATTTGAGATTTGAAAGCTCTCTCTGGGTTTTCCACTTTGTGTGCACACATGATGATTTTTCTGCACTGTGAAATGGCATGTATGTTGTTGAATCAGTAGCCTTAGATCCAACTATGAGCAATTCATGTATTGGTGATTTGCCTCTTTTTTTTCGCCAGACCAGGATTGGTTACCCGAGCATTTCAGTACAGTTTCAGGATTGGCTCAATAATGACCTATCATGTATACTAGAATATAGATTTAATCAATAAGGAATCATGCTCTCCGTTAGGCAGGTGAGCTTCCTTTCTCTGGGCCGGTAGTTACTCTTTCATATTAAGGTATTGTCTCCAAGGTCTGCTGCATGATAAATTCATATCTCTCTGATCTCTCAAGCTGGTGATGCATTTACAACCGTTGCATATGTTCCTCTGGGCCGGTAGTTACTCTTTCATATTAAGGTACCGTGATTTGGGGGTGTATGAATTTTTTACTCTAGCGCTGCTATTTAAGTATTTTCTGGTTCGGTAATGCTTATAATTGTTTTCTTCTTAATCTTTACATTATGTATAATGTTCGGGAATAGACAATGCATATGAATGTGAACAATTGAGTTCTGAAGTCTTTTCAAAAATTATCTTGTCTCCCCATAATGGATCACAGTTAGCTTTCAATTTAAGAGTGGTGTGTGCTTACTTGTTTAGAACTGATGCTTTGGTTCTTTTTCCTCAGCTTGGCAATTATTCCGGTTAACTACTTTATTACAACGGCAGTAATTCTTAGCGCTAGAAGAGTTAGTGAGACTATTGGTAGTAAATTCTGAATATTAGCTTTTTCCATGTGAAAGAAATAGCATATTGAAAGCATTCTGAAAATTGTAGAGTGTTTTGAAGAAACAGTATGCTTATTTTGCATTTGCATGCCTGTTGTAGAAACAGTATGCTTATTTTGCATTTGCATTTGCACTCTTCATTTTTGCCTGCTAATTTTTTATCGTTTGTGCTGAAATATTTTATCTCAAACAGAGGAATACAATTACTTCGTTCTCTTACATTTTTGCTGGCTTTTATTAGCTCCTTAACAATATTCGATAGTATACGGCTACCTGCTTGTTTAAGACGTGAGCAGTTTGGATAATCGACATTATTGTGCAGATATGAGGATGACTTCAATGGTGTGGTTGTTGCTCATGAAGTTGCTGTTGAGGGTGGTAAATCCAGAACCACGAATTTTTTTGTACCTATTTCGACATGCTAGTGTGTTCAAACTTGATGTTGTTTTCTCCCTAGCCAGGTATGATTCTCGGTAGGTGGATATGCAACTCTGCTCATTTGCACTCTTTGATTTGTCACAACTATTGATTCGATAGTATTGCTTTTGAGTATGTCGTATAAGTCTAGAGCTATAAGAGTTCAGAAAGAAAACCACTCTTAGATTATAGTGCATGTGCTCCTTTGCTTCTTGTGCCAATCTTTTTCTTATAAATTTGTGAAGAAACATGGGTCCTGTTGCGATTATAGTGCATGTGCTCCTTACCAGTATCTATATGGCATTGCTTAATTGGGTATCGCCCCACATATATAATTGTCATCTTGCACCTGGAATGGAACTGAGAGTCTCATATATTTCAATCCCTGCAGACCTCCGTGGGCGGCAGTGACACGCGGCCTCGAGAAGGTCGTCCACCGTTCGACACCGAGCACGGGACATGGCAACGGTAGCAGCAGCGGCAGGGAACTCACGCCCGAGTGGTATGTTGTTCAATTATAGATCATTGTTTCTGATGCATCGTTACCATGTGAATTGGGATTGTTGTTTGCTTATACCTACAGCAGTTTAATCTAACAGGTTGATTATTAAATTGCAGCCAAATCTGATATGTCCTGCTGTTTTAATCTGATATGGCCTTTTCATGTAAAAGACTAATTTCTCTCGCTAGAAAGAAAGAATATACATGAGCAGATCAAATGAAATCCTAATATATAACCAAACAAGGTATGTCCTGTTGTTTGTCTTTCATTGGTTCTTGCAATAGTAGTCCTGAAAATATATTTTACTGAATGGACATTTAATTGTTACCATGTGAGTTAGGATTATTGTTTGCTTATACTTGCAGCCTTTTAATCTAACAGGTTGATTGTTAGATTGCAACCAAATATGATATTCCGTGGTGTTTGAATATGACCTTTTCATGAAAAGGGCTGATTGGTCACGCAAGAAAGAATATTCATCCGCATATCAAACGCAATCCCAATGTATAATTAAACAAGGTATGTCACTCTGCTTCTTTTCGTTGGTTCTTGCAATAGTAGTCCCAGAAATATATATGACTAAATGGTCATTTAATATTTTAGAATGTGAATTGTTCCCTTACAACGATATACAAATCTTTTTCTATCAATGCAATGTGTTTGATAAAAATCGCTGTTTCAGAATCATTATTTGTTAATTGGCTAGAACTTAACCATATTTATTGGGGTCATTGTTTGCTTAAAACCTAGCCTTTTATGTAACATATTGTTTGTGAGCCAAATATGATATGCGCTGGTGTTTGAATATGACCTTTGCATCAAAAGAGCTAATTGGTCTTATTAGAAAGAACATACAATTGAAGATCAAATGCAGACCAATAATCAAGAGTTGCTATAATCAATGCCACAACGCTTCTTAATATATGTACATACAGTCTAAAAGTTTCATAAAGAGTCTTCCACCAAGAGAATTATCTATTTGTCTGGTCTTACAAATCTTCAACTTCTGAAGTGGTCTTTCTCATTATAGGGTACTGACTGTCGATTGGAGGTAGTACATACGCTGACTTCTCTATGCCCTCCAAACATAGATGTTTTAATGCTGCAGCTGTTCCAGCATGATTTTTCAAACTCGATAGTTGACTGAAATTTGTGTTCCAGGGACAATGCTGAACTGTTTTCTACAGTCGGATCAACAAGGTGGAGGTTCTCTTCCCCGGTGTCGGATAGTTGCTTCTGCTGGAGGGGATTATGTGGAATGGTCACTTATCAAGTTCGATCTGGTTATAAGCAATATTTCCTACATTCAGGATCGGTACATGCCTAATCCATTCATGTCGCTTCTTATTTATGATGTACTTTCTACTTGCATATTTTGACACGACATAGGATCTTTTATTCGTTATGTTAATCAACTATTCCATTTGTCGTGTAGGATATTATTCTGGTCTTCAGTATTTCTCATGTCTCTTAAGAATGATTTAAATGGTAATCCAATATTTAACTGGACCAATAATTGGTTAAACTGTAGGAAATATTGCTGAGAAACTGCCAAGTCTCCAAACTTCCAGGTTAGATCTAATGAAAAATTAATTTCCGTAGTTTTAGATGTATAGAATAGATTGTCGTTCGCTTTCTGTCCAGGCCAAAAAATTACATGCATACTTTTATTGGCTCTAAAACATACAGAATGTGAAACTGAGCATAAGTTTGTAACAAATGTTTCATCCATGTTCCAGTTTCGACATACTTTTATTGGTTTGCTTCAGACTGTAAGGAATGACTTGGTACACCTCTCATCTTTGCAGCTTCGTGTTGCAGGATTACTAATTTGCACTAGACCAACAAGAACTGTGATTTGCCTCTTTAGAAACATGCATTTTATATTCCACAAGCTGCAGCTATGGTTTGTACTTTTCATTATAATATCATGTGAGTTTCTGGTAGTTGACTGAAATTACTTGCCTTTGTGGTCATGTGAGATATTACTAGAGCTTCAATACACTCCTCCATTTTATTTTAAATGCTAGAACAAATTTCATCAGATATCATCAATCTCTGTAAATCGGTTTGGCTTTTTGTCGTATTTATTCTAACACTTGCGATGGAGAACAACTATGTTTGATATAAGCGCTTGCTTTATTGTTAGCATGTATTCTTTAAAACCTATTTTAGGCATGTTATATTTTTTATAATCGAAATATGGTGTTTACTTTCATATGATAGGTTTAATGACAATGTGTTTGAAGAGCACCATCCATCTCAATGGGATTGTTTCTTCAAGTGTGTAATAGCATAGTGGTGTCTTCCTTTCTCCTTCAATGGGATTGTTTCTTCAAGTGAAGTAGGCGGTGTCTGCCTATTTCTACTCAGGCCAATGAACCCAACCTTATAGCCCGACCCTTCTATTGTAACTATGTTATTAAATTTGAAAAATTGTAGCCTGACTTCCCTCAGCTATGTTATGTAAAGACTAAGAGAGTATTTATTGCTGCATGAACCATCCCCAAGTAATTTGTTTATGTTACCTCTATAGATGGCAAATGCTTACTGCTTGCTTATCCTTATTTCCTCGGTATTTCTTTAAGTTATTTTGCTCTCATTGTTTTGTTTTTCTCATTGCTTTAGTTATTTATCTCATTTATTCAGTCAGTATCTCTATTATTCTCTCATTAATTCACCCCTTTATGTCATTGATTCAGTGTTCAGTATAGCCCCTTAATGAGGTGAATCGATCATGATTTCTCTTTTGCCCGGTTCTATCTGTTTACATACATAACTTTCAGAATCAAATGATAACTCATACAAGTTATGGGTTTCGATATGGTATAAGTTAAATGAATGCAAATAAAATTAATTGACAACAATGTGGTGGTTGCATCCGGCGTTGCGCAGTCGCGCAACGGGTCATCTAGTTGCATGAAGCCATGAACACATAAGCTGTTGCCATCTCTCCCACAAAAAGAATTGCTTGCCACGTTCTTGCTTTCTTCCAGCACGGTTGAACCTTATCTGGGTGTCTTCTGCCCCATGAGTGGTTCTGCAGTTCTGTTCTTATTCACGTGTATAAATAGCTTGTCAGGTTACACCTCCAGGGAAGATGGTTGGTTCACTCCTTGCTTCGGCAAAGCACTACAGAATCCGGTTGTTTGCAGAATGATTTTATCTGGCACTTGGCAAAGGAGCTATCACTATAGGAAAATACCCGAAGCAACCTCCAGGACCTATCAAGGAATACTCTTGAATCTTGACACAGGACAGAACCCGCTTCCTTGCTAGAAGTTGAGCCTTAATTATGGAACATGTTCTCAAATTGTTTCCACTTCAATAAAAACACTCACAAGGTATATATGTCATTGTTGGCTGGATAAAAGGGTGCTACTGGCTCCCAAGCTCTATTGAATAACTATGCTACCAGTTACAAAAGAGTCCTGATGTGTAAATATGTGGACAAACTATGAACTAAAATGGACAAATGAATTCATTTGAGAGTCGCACAAAAACAGTAACATGTTTGCCACAATTGAAAGCTATAATAAACCATCTAATTTGAAAATCGACATTCATACAAAGACCAAAAGAAAAGAAGAAAATACTCTTTTCGATGTCTAGAATAAGGATTTGAATTGAATGGCATATTACAATGGCTGTTCAACGACTGGTAGGATCTTGCAAACAAAGAAAAAGGAGAGTGAAAAACAGCACTAAAAATACAAAATAGTGAAATAACTTCTCAAACATCCCTTTGCCGCTGTCGAGGTCATCAGAAGGGTGGAACATGATGATCACCCGAGGGCGCCCTCAGGGCGATCGCTGAAGCCCCTTTCGTCGGGCAGCAACTGCAGCGATCGGAACGTGAACATCAGCATGGTCATCTTCCTGCCCAATTCCATGAAGCTGTTATCCGCCATAAAACACTCATACTCCTTTCCGACGCCGATGAGCCGGTACGACCTCGTTGTGTTCGCGATGTGATTCTATACTCGATAAGTGCCAATATGCAATGGGTAATTAACTTGCCCAATTTGGAAAAAAACGAAGAATAGATCCCTACCCCTCTTTGTTTATCATTCGAATTGCCGATTCCTTTTTTTTTATCTGTCTTACTTTCTTTATTTTAATATGTCTTACTTTCTTTATATGTATAATCTTCCAATCTATTTATTATTTCAATCTACGTATTAATATAATCTATACTATTCAAACTCAAAGTCGTACCGCTGCCCGTCACGGCCGAACACCGGCATCTCCCTCCTCAGGTTACGGTACCACTTGATCTGATCGTTGTCGAATATAAGGCCGCTCAGCTCTTGATCCGTGAAGATCTCGGCGATGTGTCTGCCGGGGCTGCCCGCGTCCACGGTGAAGCCGCACGCCGTCTTTAGTTTCTCGGCCTCGTCCTCGGTGATCTGGCTAGCGTAGACGCAGGAAGGCGCCGACGCGCCGAGCGCCGCCAGCCGTGACAGCAGGACGTCGCTCGTGCAGACGTCCTCGAGCTTGAGCCGCCGGTACCTCTCTGGGCGCTGTTTTCCGGGGGGTCTCCTCAAGCGTTGTAGGTCTAAGGTTTTCTGGCCCGGCGTTGAAGAAGATCCTTGATCCATTGCCTTCTTGCCCGGCGCAGAGGACCCTTGACCCATTGTGACGGCAGATCGAGAACGTGGACGAGTTAGCTTATGGGGGGCGACTATGTATTGTTGTGACTGTTAGATGTGTATAGGCTCTTTCCTGTTTGTCCCAGTGTATTAGGGGTTTACTGCACCTGTATATATATTGGCCTTTGGCCCTCTGGAAATATCAGTTGCTCACTTTGTGACATGGTATCAGAGCACAAGTTTTGCTCCCCTCTCTCCCGCACCACGTAGCCGAGCAACTCCGGTCTGCTGCCGTCGCCGTCGACCTGCCGTGCTGCCGCCGTTTCGGCCTGCCGCACTACCGTCGTTCCGGCCGCCGCCGCTCCTGCTCCGTGCGGACGTCGCCGTCGTCGTCCGTCTTGTTTTCCGCTGCCCGGCCTACTCCCGACCAGCCGCCGCTCCTGTCGGCCTGCTGCCCGGTCGCCGCCCTCTCACCGGCCTGGCGCCTCTGCCTGGCCGCCGCCGGACCTCTGCCTCTGCCTCCGTGCGGCCGTCCTGCTCCATGTGGACGTCGCCATCGTCGTCCGGCTTGCAGCCGCCCCAAGCTCGTCCGGCCGCCGCCGGCGCTTCCCCGGCCGCTGCTGGCTGCTCCTCCGTGCAGGTACATCTCTTGCTTGGCGCTAGAAGGAGGGCACGGGCACGAAGCTCATGCGAGCTTGGCACTAGCTCGTGCGTGCCCAGCACATCGGGCCGGAGTGCAACGCCCAGATCCATATTCTCTCTCATAGGTTGACTTTCTGAAGAAAAAAAATCGAAAAAAAACAGAGAAGCCCGTCATGTCTTCTTCGGGCTATGTTGCTGTTCCTCGGTGCTCCGTGATTTTTGATGGCACCAACTATGTAGAGTTTGTGGGCTTTATGCGCATCCACATGCGCGGCCTCCTGTTGTGGGGCGTTCTCTCTGGCGAGGTCTCCTGTCCGCCGTGCCCCGTTGCTCCTGTGGCTCCTACTCCACCGGTGCCACCTGCTCTTGCCGCTGATGCTTCTGAGGCTGATCGTGCTGCCGCCAAGGATGCTGATGATCTTGCAGTTGAAGCCTATGACCAGCAGGTATCGAATTACTCGGAGTCTCTCTCTATTTATCGGGATGCTCTGTCTGTTTACACTCAGTGGTGCAATGATGATGCTCGTGCTGCTGCTGTCCTCACTGCTAGTGTTCTACCTCAGTTTGCTTCTGAGTTTATGGGATTGGGCACTACTGCTGCGATGTGGACTTATCTTTGTCAGCGCTATCAGCCCTCTGGTGATGCTCTCTACCTGTCTGTGGTGCGTCAGGAGCATGATCTTCAGCAGGGTGACTCTACTGTTGATGAGTTCTACACACAGTGCTCTGCCATCTGGCGTCAGCTTGACTCTCTGAGGACTGTTGTTTGCGGTACTTGTCGATGCTGCCAGACAGTGAGGTCAGACTTGGAGTTTCAGCGTGTCCATGAGTTCTTGTCTCGCCTGTGTTCCGAGTTTGAGCCTCGGCGTGCACACTTGCTTGCCCGTGGTCGACGTGTTCCCATCTCAGAGGTACTTGCAGAGCTTCGCGCTGAGGAGACTCGACTCCGTTCTGCTGGACTGCTTGTGGTTCCCACTGTGCTTGCTGCCCGTGCTCCGGTGTCGTCTGTTCCACCGCTGCTACCCACTCCTTCAGGGGGGTGGGCGGGCGGCCCTCTGCAGGGGGGTCGGCGCTCTCACATGTTCTGCGACTACTGCAAGAAGCCGGGCCACCCAGAGTCTGATTGTTTCAAGAAGCAGC
This sequence comes from Poa pratensis, assembly GCA_947311845.1. NCBI lineage: Eukaryota > Viridiplantae > Streptophyta > Magnoliopsida > Poales > Poaceae > Poa > Poa pratensis. Next base: position 71,836,555 of record CAMZMU010000035.1, on the reverse strand, counting down.
GTGACATGGGCCGTTCCTCTCCTGCGGTTCGTGCGCCTCCGTCTGCACAGTCCTTCACTGCCCAGGATATTGCCCAGCTCAAGCGTATGCTGGCTTCCTCTGGCTCTTCCTCGACGGGCACCGTTGCCTCGCTGACTGCTTCCACTACTGCTGCTCCGCCACCACCGCCTACACAGTCAGGTACATCTCCGTGGGTTCTGGATTCTGGAGCTTCCTTTCACATGTCTTCTGATTCTTCCACTCTGTCCTCTCTTCGACCTCTTGATTCTCCTCTCAATGTTCTCACTGCCGATGGCACACCTCTTCCTGTTGCTAGTCGTGGCACTCTCTCTACTCCGTCCTTCTCTGTTCCTAGTGTTTCTCATGTTCCCCGTCTTACCATGAATCTTTTTCCGCTGCTCAACTTGCTGATTCTGGCTGTCGTGTCATTCTTGATACCGACTCTTGTTCTGTTCAGGATCGTCGCACCCAGGTTCTAGTTGGAGCTGGCCCTCGGCGCCGTGAGGCTCAGGGCCTTTGGGAGGTTGACTGGCTTTGTGTTCCTTCCGCTGCCACCACACCCGCCAGCTCGCATGCTCTTGCTGCCTCCTCCTCTGCGTCCTTCCAACAGTGGCATCATCGACTTGGTCATATATGTGGCTCTCGCTTGTCCTCGCTAGTGCATCAAGGTGTCTTAGGGTCTGTCTCTGGCGATGTATCTTTACATTGTAATGGTTGTAGACTTGGCAAACAGACTCAATTACCTTATCCTACGAGTGAGTCAGTCTCTCAGCGTCCTTTCGACTTAGTTCATTCTGATGTATGGGGCCCTGCTCCCTTCGATTCGAAAGGTGGTCATCGCTACTATGTTCTATTTATTGATGACTTCTCTCGCTACACTTGGCTCTATTTTATGAAATCTCGCAGCGAGGTTCTCCCTATATACAAGCGATTTGCTGCCATGGTACACACCCAGTTTTCCACGCCCATTCGTGTCTTTCGTGCTGACTCGGCTGGTGAGTATATCTCCCAGATGTTGCGTGGTTTTCTTGCCGAACAGGGTACTCTCGCCCAGTTCTCTTGTCCTGGTGCTCACGCTCAGAATGGCGTTGCTGAGCGCAAGCATCGCCACCTTCTTGAGACGGCTCGTGCGATGATGATCGCCGCCTCTCTTCCACCCCACTTTTGGGCTGAGGCTGTCTCCGCATCCACCTATCTCATCAATATCCAGCCTTCGGCTGCTTTGCAGGGTGGTATTCCTATGGAGCGTCTCTCTGGTCGTTCTCCTGACTACTCCGCTCTTCGCATGTTTGGGTGCGTGTGCTATGTTCTCCTTGCTCCCCGCGAACGCACCAAATTGACCGCTCAGTCGGTGGAGTGTGTTTTTCTTGGCTACAGTGATGAGCACAAGGGCTATCGATGTTGGGATCCTGTTAGTCGTCGGCTACGTATTTCCCGTGATGTGACTTTTGATGAGTCTCGTTCGTACTATCCGCGTCCTACTGCCTCGACCTTTTCGGTTGAGGATATCTCCTTCCTTATACTTCCCGACATATCTCCCTCCGTGCCTCATGTTCCTCCTCCACCTCCACCTCCGCCAAGTCCCACTGTTCCCGATGCACCGCCGACACCATCCTCTTCTCCTCCCTCACCACCTCCCTCTCCAGTGCATACTACCCTCTCTCCCTTTCCTCTCCACTACACTCGTCGGCCGCGTGTTGACGATGATCCCTCTGACATGCCTTCTACTTCCGGCGCGCCACCTTCCCCGTGTACACCGGTTCATAACCTTCGTTCTCGGACCTCATTACGGTCTCCTGATCGCTATTCTCCTTCCCAGTACAGCCTTTCTGCTGTTGCTGAGCCCACTTCCTACCGTGATGCCATGGCTCAGCCTGAATGGCAGCTTGCGATGTCTGAGGAGATTGCTGCCCTTGAGCGCACTGGCACGTGGGATCTGGTTTCCCCTCCACCTGGTGTTCGTCCCATCACATGCAAGTGGGTCTATAAGATCAAGACTCGCTCCGATGGTTCTCTTGAGCGTTACAAAGCTCGTCTTGTGGCTCGTGGCTTTCAGCAGGAGCAGGGACGCGATTATGATGAGACGTTCGCTCCCGTAGCCCACATGACCACTGTCCGCACTCTTCTCGCTGTGGCTTCTGTTCGTAATTGGTCTGTGTCTCAGCTTGATGTCCAGAATGCCTTTCTCAATGGAGAGTTGCGTGAGGAGGTTTATATGCAGCCACCACCGGGGTACTCTGTTCCTGATGGTATGGTCTGCCGTCTTCGGCGCTCCCTCTATGGCCTTAAGCAAGCCCCTCGCGCCTGGTTTGAGCGTTTCGCCTCTGTGGTGACTGCCGCTGGTTTCTCGCCTAGCGACCATGACCCCGCGTTGTTTGTCCACACCTCACCTCGTGGTCGGACGCTCCTCCTCTTATATGTTGATGACATGATCATTACTGGCGACGACTCGAGTATATTGCCTTTGTCAAGGCCCGCCTTCGTGAGCAGTTCCTGATGTCTGATCTTGGTCCACTTCGCTATTTTCTCGGGATTGAGGTTTCTTCGACTTCTGATGGCTTCTTCATCTCCCAAGAAAAATATATTCAGGATCTTCTTGCTCGCGCTGCTCTTGGTGATGAGCGCACTGCTGAGACTCCTATGGAGCTCAATATTCAGCTTCGTGCTACTGATGGTGATCCCTCACAGACCCCACTCGCTATCGCCATCTTGTTGGGAGTCTTGTCTATCTAGCTGTCACTCGTCCAGATATTTCATATCCTGTCCACATTCTGAGTCAGTTCGTTTCAGCTCCCAGCTCTGTCCACTATAGTCACCTTCTCCGTGTTCTACGATATCTTCGTGGCACGATCTCTCGCCGCCTTTTCTTTCCTCGCTCCAGCTCTCTCCAGCTCCAGGCCTACTCTGATGCTACGTGGGCTAGTGATCCTTCTGATCGCCGCTCGTGTCTGCCTATTGTGTATTTCTTGGAGGATCCCTCATTGCCTGGAAGACGAAGAAACAGACTGCCGTTTCCCGCTCCAGTGCAGAGGCTGAGTTGAGAGCGATGGCCATGTTGACGGCTGAGGTGACTTGGTTGCGATGGTTACTAGAGGACTTTGGTGTTTCTGCTGCTGCACCGACTCCTCTATTGTCTGACAGTACAGCGCCATCAGCATTGCGCGTGATCCGGTGAAGCATGAACTCACCAAGCATATCGGCGTGGATGCCTCCTTTGTGCGTGCTGCTGTGCAGGACCAGCTTCTTGCCCTTCACTATGTGCCCTCTGAGTTACAGTTGGCGGACTTCTTCACGAAGGCACAGACTCGAGCGCAGCATGGGTTCTTTCTCTCAAACTCAGTGTTGTTGACCCACCATGATTTTGAGGAGGGTGTTAGATGTGTATAGGTTCTTTCCTGTTTGTCCCCAATGTATTAGTGGTTTACTGCATCTGTATATATATTGGCCTTTGGCCCTCTGGAAATATCAGTTGCTCACTTTGTGACAGTGACTAATATAACTACGAACTTATGGGCTATGGGGGAGATTTATTTGGGTGAACTATGTGGTTTACGGAATCGGAGGCTACGAAAATATGCATGTTTCACCTGTTCGAAATGGAAACGGAGAATTGATCGTATTACGGCAACAGAATTTTTTTTTTATTACGGCAACAGATGGCTGGCTTCGGATCGATCGCCCTGCGTCCGGCTCGCCTGCATGCTCCTTCGGTGGGCCTTTTGCATGGGCCCGAGCCCAACAACCCAGTATGCATGTGCTAGGAGGCCAACTGCTACTCCCTCCGTTGTCCGTTCTAACCGTTCTGAGGTGTATAATGCCCGTGCGTTGCCACGGGACATAAAGTTGTAACAGACATGAAACTAACTGAAAATCGATCAAAATTTGAGAAACATAACACATACAATTCAATCTCATTGAGAAAATCCACTTTCATCCCATTAAAAACTAAGGAGCGTAATTTGTAAGCCCAAAAATGCGAAATCAAAAAAAGGTTAACAAGGTGAGCACCAGTTCCGAAATAATTCATTTGGTGAGGTTTGTATCATGTTCGAGACCACTTATTTAATGATTTTTGCTTGCAGCTAAATATCTCGGTACTCTTTTTAATTTTTTGGATTGTCAATATATTTATCTTTTGTCCTCTTCTGATCCACACAATTAAAATATATCATACACAAAAAAGAGCACAATAAATCAGTATCAGTATAATTAAAAAACATAGATTAAATAAATGTAAAAATGTTTAGACCGTGCACATTTTCTATTTTCTAAATGTAAAATAGGAGGGCCTCCACGGCAACCCCTCATCTAAACCTGATTGGCGGCAAGGTCTGAGGCCCGGACCCGACGGGAAACTCTACGACCACATGAAGGGCGGCCCGGTGACATGTTCAAGTTCTACTATGCGTGGAGCACCAAGTTGAGCTTCACTCATGTCTCGTCCGGCACCCGGCATGAACTGCTCGTGATTTAGAGGTGACCTCAAATTCGAATGGCTCTGCGGTGATAATAGTTTTATGCGAGTTAATTAATTTCTGAAGACATACGATTGTTGACACTTCAACAAAACAAAAAATACATTAAATTTATGATATTTCTCCAGCACACACATACTTCATTTTTATACTCCCCAACCTTTTTTAATCACTGCATCTCATTCAATTTGATGTTTTGTTCTTAGCTTCATCCGGACATAAACAAAAGCAGCAGCAATAGCGGCGGTTGTTCACGAGCAGAGGAGCAGGATGGCTCCAAGTGCAGCCTGCAGGTCAAAAATTTGGCAACAATCGTGGCTGAACAACTGCCCTTCCGGTTAACAATGTAGTCTCCTTCCCAGTGCCCCTGCCCGCAAAGAAAGAAACAGAGAGAGAGGAGAGACCTGGCCGGGGGCAGGGAGAAAACGCGGCGCCCTGAAGAACACGACCTGGCCGACGCGCCACGGAGGAAAACAGAGGCGGCTCCATCGAGAAATTCTTCCCAATAGATTGATTAAAATCCATAGAATTTTTTCAAGAAAGCAAATCTGCAAAGCGAGAGCAACGGGGTAGGCCGCATCCGTCGGCCGCAGCGGCATAGGATCCCGTTTCTTATCTTGGAGGGTCAGCGGCTCAGCGCCGGAGCCGAGGAAGGGGCTGGCCAGGGTGCGAAGATGACGGGAGCTCCCGGAGGAGCTGGATCGTCGGGTTCTGGGCGAGAAAGGAGAATAGAATAACCTCTGCCCGAAAGAAACACAGGGCTCGCCGTGTCTGGCTACCGCCGCCGCTCCCCCTCCAGCTCCGGCGACCGACTCTCCCTCCATTCTCACAAGGTCGCCACCGCAGCCGTCAATCAACCGCATCGCGGCCTCGCATGAGGACTCCCTCACCGCGCTATCCCGCGTGCTGTGGAGCCGCGCGCTGCCGCCGTCGCAGCTCGTCCTTGCCGTCTACCACGGCTGGACCGCGGCATGGCGGATCCTCATGCACCATCTCTCCCCCTCCGACCCCGCCACGGGCGCGTTCACCCGTACCCCATCCTGCTTCTCCGTCGTCGTGGCCGCTCCCTCCTCGTCAGCGCGTCTCTACCTCTACCTCGGCCTCCCTTGCCCCTGGGCCCACCGCGCCGTCCTCGTCCGCGCGCTCCTTGGCCTCAGGCCTCGCCTGCCACTCTCTGTCGCCGTCCGTAGAGACGACGGCGTGTGGTCCTTCACGTCGGCCAGCCCCGATGCGCTCTTCGGTAAGCCCAGGCTCCGGGACGTGTACGCCGCCCAACGCGGCGGGTTCAAGTCCCGGTACCTATGCGGCAACGTGTCGCTCGCCGACGTGCGCCTCTCCACGACGCTGATTGGGCATTTCTAACTGGTCGTTTCACTTGGCGGTGGCAGAACCCGTAATATATCCCAACTCATAGGGGTAAAATCAGAAGAAAAAACGCACCAACCATATTATATACTAGTAGAGATAGAGATTTACCTAGACAGATGTATCAAGATTTGTTACACATCTAGATATATTCACATGTAGACAAATAGAAATCATCTAATTTGAAACGTGAGACAAACTTTGTTCGATTTTTTTTAACCCCTCCCCGACTCTCTCCCTCACGCGTCCGTCGCCCCCCGTGGCGGCGGCGCGTCCTCCATCCTCCCCCGGCCCTAGGCCCTCCCCTCCCTCTCTCCCCGGTCGCCGCCGCTGGCAGGGCTGTCGGGCGCGGCCTGGGTGGCGCCGGTGGCGGCGGAAGGTCTCTCCCAGCGCTAGGACAAGGTGGAGACGGGGCTCCTTACCTCTAGCGGCGGTGCTCCTTGGACAGCGGTGGCTCAGCTTCGGCTAGGTGGTGGCGGGACGGCGGCGGCGCGCGGGTGCCTGCGGGCGGCGCTGTGCAGCACGTGGTGGCACACGGCGGAGATCGCTGGCCGGGCTGTGTGGCCAAGATCTAGGCCCATTCGGGCCCGATCTGGGTCAGGCCGGCCCGGCCTGACCAGACGTGTGTTCTGAAGATGGAGGTGAGATGCGGATGCAGGGGATGGCGGCGACAACGGCCGGCCTGTTGCAGCGTGGTGGCGAGCTTCGCGGGTCCATGTTGGGCCCAGTCGGACCCCATTAGGACTGGTGTGCCCCATGGGGGCTTTACGGGCCCACTGGGCCCAGCCGGACCTGGCGGGGACTGGTGTGCTCTGTTGCCGCGTCCGGTCGACTACCGTCCTTGGCGGTGGAGGTTGTTCCCTCCCGCGTGGTCGCGGTAATGCTGACCCCGGTTCATACCTCAACTCCGTCTTGCAGACCTCGTGACGACTACTTCAGTGAGACGGCGATGGTGGCTTCGGGGTCGTTTTGGCGCATGTTGGTGGACGGCGTGGCTGGTGGTGTCGGGGCTCATCCTCGCGGGGCTCCTGTGTTACGAATCGTCCGGGGTTGTAGATGGGGTTTTTCGGGAGAAATCCTTGTCGGTTTGTCCGACACCGACGCGGTTCCGCCTTTGGGTGGCATCTTTCCTTCCTGAAGGGCGTCGTGGCTACCCTTTATCCGCTTCCCTCTGTGCCGGGGGAAACCCTAGGTCCAGTACGCTGGTTCGGCAGTAGTGTGACTCTCCTTCTTGAAGGTGTTGCTTGGTACTCGTCGATTCAGTGCTAGGAGTGTGGTGGTAATTCTCCGTAGAGGGCGCATCAGTTACAGGTCATCATCGCTTAGTCAATCTGCCTATGTTGTCTTTTCTTTGTTCTTTTCCTTTATTTTCTTGGGTGTGTGTTGGTTGTCGCCCCAGCCGTATCTCTTGTTGATTGTATCGGTGTTTGCTATATTAATATAGCGGGTCTTCGGCCTATTTCGTCATAGATAGAACGCACACTTCTCTAAAAAAATAGCATGCATGCACGTGCCAAATATTCGGAAACCGCAAGCCAGATGTAACGAAGTTTTCGAGCATTGGTGTTTTTCCTGGATTTTTTCGATGTTACATGTAACGAACTTGTATAAATTTTATTGTGAAAGCAAATATGGATGTCGCAAGATTTTATGGGCGGTTGTTGCGAACACATGTTTTTAATTTTAATATTTTTTCAAAAAAAAATTATAGTTGGTGTTATTTTGTTGCAAATGAAGATGTAGCAAAATGCTTGTTACTTAACCACGTTTTATTGCTGAAAACACATGGTTTTTATGAAGCCGCTTGTGATTTTTTATAGTTTGATGTTTTCTAAAATCAATCTGCAGCAAAATAAACTAATGATTACACTATTTTGTTGCATTACTCTTAAAAATGGTGCGCTGATTTTTTTGTACACAAGATGACTGGTTTTGTTGCAATTCTTGGCATGACTCGGATATGTCCTAGGGGTAAATTACCACGGTATCATATTTGCTATAAATTACGGATAGTGATGTACCCTTTCACACAGTGGCGGGCCCAGGATTTGGGAAGTGGGTATTCAAAGTCATCTTTTTTCCAAAAGAAATTAAAAAACAACATCAAGGACTATATACTGATTTTAAAAAAAACTATTGACTGTTCATTAGTGTTTTTTTATCTTACTGTTTTCGCTTTTTAATTTCACACATCACCATCACATAAGGCAATTTTTATTTAGAAACATGATTGACAATTTGCAGGTTTGGAGACTGAGAGAAAATAAACAAAACAAGGGTTAAAAAAATGGAACCAAAGGTGAATGACACCTTATGTGGGCCGCGTGGCTTGTATGGTCTATGGGCCACTGATGTTTGGGCAAGGTCGGGGTTTGGTTTGATCAGAATAGTCCCTGGGCGCGAGACCTATCGTGGACCTGAACTGACGTAATTAGCTCAGTACCGATCATACATGCTATATATGCGAATTTTTTTGCCAAAAATAATGGGTATTCATCTGAATACCCATGAATTGACCTGGGCCCGCCTCTGCTTTCACATCCTATCGATGGCCAAAAGGGAGGGAGATCAACTACGTCCCGACCTCCGTGCGGGCTTCGTCAACAAGGTGTTGAAGGTGGAAGTACAACGGCTCCATGACCCCAAGTAGTCTTCTACCTGGTGGTCATGGAACTAGTTATCGGATGGCACTACAAGAAGAACCCCCGTAAAGCAACAGATACTTGACAACGATTCATGCATTCGTTGTAGAATTCTATTATAGATACGCTTGCATGTGTTGTAGGCCACAACCGTTGTCCCTTATACATACTGCACAGTATGAAAAAGAAAAAGAAAAAGAAAATTGGCCCAGCCCACTAAACACGATTCCCATAAGTTTTCTAACTCCATCAGCCACGAACCCACGCTCGCACCCTCCCACTCCTCGCCTCCCCAAACCTAGCCGCCTCCCTCAGATTTTCCAGGATATCTCTCAGCCATTGGCGATGCGCCGATGCCTACCCTCGCCGGTTACAATCAGCGGTCGCTGATTGCAGCATGATGTCCCGGGAGCACTTTCCTGACCGTTGGCGGGGTACCTTATCAGATCCTCCTTCTGCCGCGACGGCGCCGTGCTGGCTCTCTCAAGGTGTGGACGCAAGCGCCCGGAGCCTCTCCGTCGATCTTTCTCATGTGTATGTATGTACTAGATATATGTATATGTCCATGGATCGGTAGCATAACCAACACGTGTTTTTGTTGGGAGTAGACATCTTAGTAATCAACCATGCGACAATGAGTGGAACCGCCTGATTATGTAGGTACGTATGTTGCGGCGTTGCCCATTTTTTTTATTTTCTTACTGCTCTCTCTGTTGCCCCTTGTCTGTACCTTCTGGCTTTGTTTGCCCAGAAACTACTCTCCACAAGAAAAAGATATTTGTATGTTGATCCGCTGGTATTACTTTGCCCAGAAACTAGTCTCCACAAGAAAACGATATTTGTATGTTGATCCTTTTTTTTTACAGATAGGTATTGGCATATGCTATGAGATTTGTGCAAGACATTCAAACTGAAACCAAGTCTAAATTGGAGGTGTCTAGCATACTCAATGTTATGTAAGTTCTGTTAACATTACATGGTCATTGAGTTGATTATATGTGTCATTGTTGCTATCACTACTCACTAGTGTGTTTATTTCCATGTTGATAGAAATTCACGACCAGAATAATCCTCCGTCTTTAATCTGTACCTGGGTACAAGCTATTGGAATGAAGTTGAGTTAACTGCTGCAGGTGAAGTTAATTGGTTCAATGCAGATGCGAATTTGAAGGATAATTGATCGAGATGCACAGTATGCATTTTCCTTTTTTTCAATATACTTTACTTTATTGTACATTCAACATGAAATTCCTATGAACGTGGTCTTAATATTGTTAAAATTTTGTTCTGTATTCAGTTTATCTTGGAAAAAAACATGTAGACCAGTGTGATGAAGGTATCACCAGCTTCAAATATTTATGTCTTTTGACATTTTCTCATGGTGAGTAGTAGAGCAAGTACATAGTAGAATTCACTATACCACTCCTATTGTTTTCTGTCACATCGATTTTGAAAATCCAACTTTCCTTTTGCAGGCTCAAAAGATCAACTACGGCTGCTATATTTGGATATCTGTACATTAGAAGGCAGAATATTAGATGTAATGGATATAAGATTAGTTAGAATATTGTATTTTGAAGCAAAAATTGTAAGTTGTGTACTCATAATGTAATTGTTTTGTATGGGATTGTGATTTCAGTAATAAAAATTATTTCTTCATCCGATGCATTGTGCGTTTGTCCTGTGTATCTTATAAAGTTCATATTCTCTTGTTGTGGAAAAAATGCAATCATCTTTCAAGCTATCAAGCCACACGCTCTAGAAAATTATATTTATTTTGAAATAAAATATTCAATCCGTGGACGTTAGGTACCAACGGATATATTGGTTGCTTGGTATCCGTTGCCCACTTTACAACGCTTAACCCATTGGTTACCAACGGACTTATATGTGTTGCTTAACACCTTTGCAACGCCCTATAAGGCAACGGATACTAATCCGTTGGTAAAGGTGGTAGCAACGCCTATATGGCCATTTAGATACGGATCCGTGCGTTGCCGTAGGGGGGGGGGGGGGGGGGTCCTGTTGTAGTGTGGGTTGAAGATTGGACTTCATCTTGATTCATTTATTTTTCTTTCGAGCTCCTCCGATTTATTTCTAGAGAATGCAATGTAATTGTGTACTCTAAGTTTCGAAATTCCCGTATCCCAATACCATCACAATTACTTTTACTAATCTAATACACCTCCATTTTCAAAAAATGTGTCGTCGGACCGTGACCCCGTGATATGATTGGTGTAACTTTGATCATCCACACATACAAGATTACATTCAGACAGCGAAAAGTTAGTTTGGCTCCAGAGGATCAGTACACTTTTGATTTTTTTTAAAGTTCTGAAAATAGTATGCATATTTAAAATATTTTTGTTTTCTAAATGTAGTCAATGATATGTCTTGTAAGTATGCAGAATCATAATGTGAAATCCTTTATATTATAGGATACACAGAATTGACAAAATCCATAAGATGCATATTGTTCACTAAACTCAAATTCATTTACTTTTGTGTAGCTCAAAGTATAAACAATTTCAACATAAAATTCTGCACGCTTGTGGGATAGATCATTGTGAACAACTGAACATGCAGGCTTGTTTTCAGAATTTTTGAAAACTTATAAATGTGATTTTGAATTCTTCTTCAAATAAAGAAATTACTGGATCCAGGAGTAAGAAATCTCCACTCAGACAGTGACTTTGAAATTTGAGCAAATCGTTTATCTTCACGGAAAGAACCGTACGTATATGGTAGGACCATGGTGAGAAAAATCATGGAAATGAGCGAGAGGGATGGATGGACCGTGGACGTTTCACCCTTTTAGCGCTAGATTTGTACAACCGGTCACGGGATTCCCAAATCCCAATTTCAGGTAAAGAGGATCCACATGGCACATGCACGCTAGTACCAGTGTACCACTCCTTTGCTAACTCTATATAACACGGGTGTCCTCTCGTGTAATCAGGCACACCGAGCAAGCAACCATGGAGATCACACACCTCGCATCCGTGCTCCTCTTCCTCTTCACGGCCGTCCTCCTCTATGTCCGGCGCCTCCGAGCTTCTCCACCTTCCAAGGCAGGAACGGCCTGCTGTCCGCACGCCAACCCCTTCCTGGGCAACACCTTGGAGTTCATCCGCAACCGCGGCAGATTCTTCGACTGGTACACCGACATGCTGCGCGCGGCGCCGTCCAACACCATCGAGGCGTGGGGGGCTTTCGGCGCCAGCCACGCCGTGACAACCGCCGACCCGGCCGCCGTCGACCACCTCGGCCAACTACAACAGGGGCGCGCAGTTCCACGCCGCGCAGTCCGATCTCATCGGCGACGGCCTCTTCGGCGCCGACGGCCGGCTCTGGAGCCTCCAGCGCAAGCTGGCGTCCTACGCCTTCTCCTCCCGCTCGCTCCGCCGATTCACCGACGACGTCCTCGCCGTCAACATCGGCCGCCGCCTGGTGCCGTTCCTCGACGCCGCCGCGGTCGCCGGCGAGGCCGTCGACCTGCAGGAGGCGCTGCGCCGGTTCGCGTTCGACAACATCTGCCACGTCGCCTTCGGCGTCGAGAGCTCCACGCTTCTCGAGTGGGTGACCCCCGACACCAGGCGCTCTTCACGGCGTTCGACACGGCCGTCCATATCTCCTTGATGAGAACGTTGACGCCGTCCACGCCGGTGCGGAGACTCACGAAGCTCCTCAACATAGGCAAGTCCCGCAGGCTCCGAGAAGCCATAGGCGTCATCGACGACCACGCCATGTCCGTCATCGAAGCCAAGGAAGCAAGCCAAAGAAACAACGGAGGCGAGGGCGACTCGGACCTGCTCGCGCGGTTCATGGCGGCCATGGACGACGAGGACGGGGGCGGCGAGCTAGCAGCCATGTTCCCCTCACCGGAGGCCAAGCGCCGGTTCCTGCGGGACGTGGTCGTCAACTTCGTTCTGGCCGGAAAGGACACGACGACCTCGGCCCTGACGTGGTTCTTCTGGCTCCTCGCCGCGAACCCGCGGTGCGAGCGCCGCGTCCACGACGAGGTATCCCGGTCGGAGGACGGCGACGTGAAGGGCATGCGCTACCTCCACGCCGCACTCACCGAGGCGATGCGCCTGTACCCGCCGGTGCCATTCAATGGGCGTGTGGCCGTCGCCGACGACGTCCTCCCGGACGGCACCGCGATGCGTGCCGGCTGGTTCGCCAACTACTCGGCGTACGCGATGGGGCGGATGGAGAAGCTGTGGGGGAATAATTTCCTAGAGTTCGTGCCTGAGCGCTGGCTCGGCGACGGCGGCGAGTTCGTGGCGGTGGACGCGGCACGGTATCCGGTGTTCCACGCCGGCCCGCGGGCGTGCCTCGGGAAGGAGATGGCCTATGTGCAGATGAAGACCGTCGCAGCAGCGGTTCTCCGGAGGTTCATACTGAACGTGCAGGCACCGACAGCCAGCATGGAGTCGCCGCCGGCGTACGAGATGACCGGGACGATGACGATCAAAGGCGGGCTACACGTGCGGCTCGAGATACGGGACTGAGAGTAGTGAACTTTCCTTCGTTAGTCAAGTCAACAATGGACAAGAAGTGGACTAAAGGTTTCTCTCTGCACACCAAATGCGACAAGTAGTGTGCGAGTTGATGTGTGCAGGAATAAGATTAGACTGTGAACCTTATCCCACGTGGAGTTTTTCTAGAAGACTTCCGACATCTTGTCTCAATTCCCTTGGGAAAAAATCTGGTCTTATGTCCAATATGTTTAGTTAAGAAAGACCTCATCAACTCGATGGAGCTCGAGCTCCATGTTGCTCATTTGTTTTTCAAATATTCAAAATCAGAATTTTCTAGTTTCAAAATAATCGAAACAAAAATCCTACATATAGATAATGTCGAGATAAAAAAATAATAAGAATAAAAAATTCCAATGAATTTAAAACGACAGCTTATTCTTAAGTAAATCAATTGGGAGATACTTCTCTAGACTTTTTCTTTTCTATACCTCTAACCCACGACCTTTCTTAATCTTATCCAATTTCCCTTCCTTTTTCTTATAGTTATACATACAATTATGTATGTACAAATATTTACTTAAAAATGGTATTATTCTATCCTCCACAAAAAAGATAAATCGGGTAATTTTTAAAAATAATATCTTATGTGTACTGTTTACCATCTAAAAATTGTGATATTCATTTTTTTTGTTTCTTCTCCAAAAAGGCCTACCACCTTACATCTGTTTTTTCTTCTCTATAATGCGTCGGCGATGTCGTGGACTTGGCGAGAACAAGAGCGGCACTAGGCGGGAGAATGAAATGAGAAAGGAAAGATTCAAAAGAGGAAAGTAATATGAGGTTTTTGTCGGTGTCCATGGTACGGTTGGCCCAGGTTCAAAATCTGACGTGGCACCGTTTGCGGGCTGCTGACACTCCCAGGAGCGAGCGACGCGTGTTTTTTTATTCACTAGTAAAAGTTGCTTGTCAACAAGAACACTAATTGTCCTAATTTCTCCACCCTCCAAATTAAAACAACAACAATGACTTGATCAGCAGCCACCTCACAAAGAACTGACGAAGAGCTCACAAATCAGTGACTTGCATATTTGAATGATTATGGCTTCTAGTCTTTTTTTTTTGTGAGAAATTATGGCTTCTAGTCGGGAACAAGGAAACCAAACACAAATATTCAATAATGCACAACTTGAAAAGAAAAGGAAAACATACCTTGTACTGCTTTTCTTATGTTCTCTGCATCTTTAGTTGGGGAAGGACCGGGTCCGGGATCGAGATGGAAGCCATGGAGGCTACAGGTGCTGCTTGCTCTTCTTCTTCTTCCTGTTGACCCCGGACGTCAGGATGAGAAGTGGAGGAAGAGGAAATTGAGGGGAGGTATACTATGGACGCACTCAAGGCAGCAGTACCAGCAAAACATGGCACACGACCAGAGCAGAGTTGAAAGCTTCGCGTGCAACAAGCTTTTCTCTAATTATTTCCTGGTGTGTTTCGCTTGCACGTTTGTTCGTGTTTTCTCGGTTCATTTTTGGCGCTTAGAGAGACGAGTTTTGATGGGACTTCGGCTTATGATTGGAATAGCGTTGGCGTATTAGGTAGGACAATAGTGGCACTGTGTAAACTTCAACCAGATGGCCGTTGGTTGTAGCTCTTTCTCTTTTTTTCTTCCTCTATTGCTCCTGTTCTTTCTTTCATGTGTGTGCTACTTGTGAGTAGCCGTTGAATTGTATCTGGTTCCAACTTACAATCGAAAATGGTTAGGCTGACTCTAAGAGCCGGCAGTGGTTACAGTCAAAAAGAAAAACAATGTGTACACTTCACGGCTCATACTTGGTGTGTAATTTGGGGTTCGGAGTATTTTTTTACTCAATTAGCATTAAAGAGGCAATATACTCTAGTTATATTCTTGAAAAAGTTAACGATTAATGAATAATTACTTTCCATTTTGATCTTCACAGATAAATCATGTGTGTAAGGCTTGGTCAGCAGGGCTCATGCAACGTCGGCGTCCACAACAGAGGAAGTGCTGCCGGGTGCAGGGCAATAGGCGTCACAGGCGGCGTGCGCAGAGGCGTGGGTGAAGGGTGTCCCGTGTCCGTGTCACAAGCTGTGCGTGGATGGGCGTTGGTGGCAGGGTGTGGGCGGGTTTTCAATTTTTTTACAGCTAATTACAAGTTGATGGGCCTAATTCTAGACGTTGTCCTATCCAGCGTTAGACCAAATCATACTGTCCCTCTCACAGGACTAATAAAAGGTAATGTAAAAGACTACATATAGGTACTCTAGATCGTCAGGTTCAATATTTAACCGTATCTGATCTAGCCGCTAAAATATAAACTTTGGTTATGAGATTTAATTATAGGGTATTTACACATTTTTAGTCAATCAGAAATAACTGACATGTGTTCTTGGTTGGATCTGGTTGAAATTACATGGTAGATGGTATAGAGGACCACGAAATGGGTAGTTGTATTATGTGCATTTCTCTGTTTTAATTTAAAGATTGCGCAATATGATTGTATCAAGACAGGTAAATGGGGATACCCCAAGGAGCTCTCCCATGCGTTTGGATTCCTGGCCGTCGGATCGAAACAATCTGGACCGTCCAATTTTTTCCTATCTACAGTGTTTTGGTCTGCCGTCGTGGTGTGAGTTTCTGGCCCATGGTCTTCCTTGCCTTACTTTTTTTACTGGGTACATGTCTCACTGACGCTGGGTCCAGATATTGCCGGTCCCGCTTGGCAGAGGCAGAGCGTGTGGCGTCGTCGGTGACCATTTCCTCGCGCGCGCTGTCATGTGGGCCGGTCGTGGACGTGGCCCGCGTGTCAGCCGGCGTGGCTTGCTCCGCGCACGGTGTAGAAGTTGCTGCCCCGTGGGGGTAGTTTCGACATTTCGCGTCCTATCCCTCGCGTCCATCGGGGATGAGCTCGACCCACCTCACTTTCCCCTTTCCTCTCCAGGTCCGCGCCGCCGCTCCCCGCTCCCTGCGTCTTCTCCTCCTCCCTTCGTGCCGCCGCTCCCCGCGTCTTCCCCTCTGCCACCACGGCAGCGCCGTCGTCGTCCTTGTCCCTCGGCTGCGCAGGGATGGAAAGAGCGACGAGGATGCAGAGAGATGGAGGAGCTCGAGCCGTCGATGTGCTCCACCTCCTCCACCCCCACCCAGGCCACCCTCCCCTGTGCCTCTCCATCACGGGCGCGGCAGGCGGCCAGGCTCCACCTCCTGCACCCCACTCTTCTTCGCCGCGCACGGGAGCAGAAGAAGGCAACAAGAAGATGGTGCGAGAGCGGCGCCGTTGTCCTCAGCACAGAGGAGCGCGTCATAATTTCTCCTCCTTCCTCCTCCAGCGCTCTTCTCCGTCGCCGTACCGAGACGGAGGAGGCCGTTATCCTAGCCCGTCGTCGCCTGGGCCGTACAGATGAACGGGGAAGCCCACTCTTTTCCGACGCAGCCGTCGCCATCCTTAGCGTGCTGGCCGCAGCGCTCCGCCTACCTGGCGTCTTCGTGGAAAGGCGACGCAGATGTGGGGGCCCGATCCGTTCACGACGCCGCCGTCCTCGACCTTGACGAGCACGAGCCGCCGGTACGAGAGGGTGACGCCTAGGACCTGAGGTAAGCCTCCTTTCCTGCATCCTCAGCTCGTGCCTTTCCATGGGGCTCTAACCCCTTCGTAGTGTTCAGCAGCAGGCCAATTGTGGTGTACCGCCACCAGTGAGAACCGGGAGGAAGAAATGGCACTACATTGGGGGATGGAGGTGGGGAAGAAGAGATTGAGGGTGGAAGAAGAGGAGACCTCCGGCCGCGCGCCGTGTCCTAGCTATTCCCTCCCTGAACAATCAGGGCAACTGCGTGAGGCGTACAGGACACCTGAGATGAGGTTCCGCTGCCGGGCTCACCAGATTGGCCGTGCAGTTTGGAGCCGACAGTGAGCTGACTGCTGGATAAGGTGACTGTTTATGGTGCCCACTAATTGTTCGATCCAGACCACTCCCCTTTTTGTGAAAAATATCATTTATCTACTATTTGTTACATACATAAGACATTATTTTCTGGTTGGGTTTACTGGATGTGATATTCTACACGATTAATATTGGAGATGGTGGATGAAAGTAGTACACAATATAGTATTATACTTTGAAATATGCACTTGTGGTTTCATATAATTGTTAATATTGTGCAAAGGATGTCATGAGGCCACTGGTGGTTGCCAATATACAGAAATTATCAATCCCAACTGAATATCTTCTTCACTTGATTTATTAGTCTCCAGGTCAGTGAAGATTTAGTTTATTTTGCCTCCCTTCTTTCTTACATGTCATGAATCAAGATTCTTATTTGACTATTAGTGGTGCCTGTTGATACTTCGATAAAAAAGTCTCTAAATGTTTGATCCATATCATTTCCCCATTTTGTGAATAACTATATTTTGTTTTACATACATAAAACACTGCTATTTGGTTTGTACTTACTGAATGTGATGTTCACACGATAAAGAGTTGGAGATGTTGAATCAAAATAAAACATAATGATATTTTCTGTTTGTGGTGAAAATAAAATGATAAAACTGTTGTTACAGTGACCCAGGTTTTCTCAATCTATCTCTACTAATGATACTTCATTTATCATACTAGCGAACATGTCAACTTATCATATTACTGGATGCTAATTTTATTTTTCTTACCGAGTGTTGTATACCCATGTGACATAGAAATTTGCTTCTTTTCCTGGAGGAACGACCACGGCGAAGAGAGCAATTTGTCATGTTTATCTAAAAGTGTTGCTTCTTGCAGGTAAGAAGCAGTAACACTCCCATAGAACGTGATGGAGGTGGAGCCACCCATGCTTTTCACGAATAGTGATACTCCCAGGTTACGTGGAATAGTAACTCATTTTTATTCTGTATTCAGGAAGTTGAAACTCTAATCAAATGCATAAAAGGTGGTACTAAATCATAATTATAAGCTATCACAACATGGATGGATTTTTCTGCGCCTTCACTGCCTCGCCAATAAGGATTATCATTATGCCGCTGTCATGAGCCTGTCTAGGGCTGACCTTGGTGTCACCGGCTATTTGTTCCTATGCAGCTTTGTTGCCTTCGAGTATACGGCTAAAGCACGGTTTTGTCTTTTCAGAGAATTGGTGTGGCTGTTAAGCCCACATTTTTAAAATGCTAGACATGTTGTTCCTGAACTAGATTACGTATTTTTCAGTGAAGATCTTGCACTATCACATCCCAATTTATTCCCATGAACCCCATAGAATGATTTCAAGCTTTGCAGAAGTCAAATAGTATTTGTACTGTATCTCTTTCCATCTAAATAAAGATCATGCCATTTTCTTCCTACCAAATCAACTTTCTTATTTACATTTTTGTACTTTTTTATTCAATTCCTTACAATTTGTGCATATTTTCTATTGTACTCTAGACTGGGCTCATGCATGCTATCATTATATCATGTGTACAGGCTCAAACTGATCTGATTAAAGAACTAACTTTAATGCACGAACCGTAAACATGAAACAGATGGTAAGTATTGCATACGGTTCCTCTAGCCAATCCACAACCGGCGCTGCTCTAAAGCCTGAGGGAGAAATTTTGCTTATTTTCATTAATGTATCTTTAGTTTAAGAATCTGACTGACCCTTGTGTGTGTTTTTCATGGTGAATTGATGACGTGCAGGTGCTTCATGGAGATCTGGGCGCTGGGAAGGCCAACATCTTCGTCTGCTTGGCTCTACTGCGAGTGACATGAGTCGACCATCCAGGCGGTGTTCTTCTAGCATATGCTGCCAGTGAGCAGCCATGGCAGCGAGGGGGATACCACTGTCAGGTTGACATTCTAGGATATTTACCGTGCTCTCACTGCTCTGTATCTTTTCACTCTTTTATTATTTTGTATTCATCCAGCTAGAGTTTCACTGTCTTCGTAGATTTAAGTTAGCTTGAATATTTCTTTTTAGATTATCTACTCCTGTATTTATTGCCTACATATAATTTGTTTCAGTTTCTTCTTGCTATGATCGTTTAAACAATGGGCGGAAGCAAATGGTGAAAGCTAATCGGCTCTAACAGATATACCATCATTTGCAATAATCAGGTATATTGACTTGGTACTTCCTACATATGGAAGTGTGTTGGTATATTATGTTCTTCAGAGGTATTCGACTGCGACAACTGACCAGAGCTCAGATGCTGCTATATCAGTACGATTTTTACTTCCTGAATCTGTTTTGCTGCAGTTAGGTGTTCATCTGGATTGTTTCCTATGCTAAGAGTGGACAAGTATGTCAGTCTCTCTTACTGTATGTGTATGTGTAGATAAGTTAGTCTGCCATGAGTTTGCAACATCAACAATGAATTTCACTGGTCAAGCACAACACACTAATAAGTAATTACTACATATCCTTTCCATATGTCTAAGAACAGATAATATTTATAACTTTTATCCTTCAGATTTTGGTTTAATGAACTAAGACAATCAG
Source organism: Poa pratensis (assembly GCA_947311845.1). Classification (NCBI taxonomy): domain Eukaryota; kingdom Viridiplantae; phylum Streptophyta; class Magnoliopsida; order Poales; family Poaceae; genus Poa; species Poa pratensis. The sequence continues at coordinate 71,817,108 of CAMZMU010000035.1, read as the reverse complement.
GTTTTCAGAACAAATTTATTGTCTAATGGACTCTCTGGTTCTCTCTATGATCCTCTTCATCACCAGCTGCCCACCAGCTAGCAGGAAGAAACACTTGCTTTTGTCTCTAGAACATTAAGTAGTAGTGCCTCCTGTCATATTTTTAGGGGTTTATCAGTAAATTGTCCATGTCTCATGCAGTTATCCAACAAGTTTTCTTTTTCCCTTTACTCTATGGTTGACCAAACAAGACAACGACTATGTTAGGAATTTTGGTTTTCTTGCCCTGTTAGTCCTGCATTCTTGCCTTTCTAATAGACTGAATAAAGCTGGTTGAACATAATTTTTTACATAATTTGAAACCTCATTGTAGCCGTAATTTCTTATACATAATTTTTATTTCTCATGGCAAGTAGAAACTGATGATAACCGTACATCTATGTATCTCGGTTCTGATATGCACATAAGCTCTTCGATACCAAGGGGCTTGTGTGCACAACTATGCTCTCATCTGTACACTACAGCCGAATAGCAAAATAATTTTATGATAAGAACACAGAAAATTTCCCAATTTTGTTTTCCATCTTGCACATTTGATTATGCACATGTGTGTTATTGTTCTCTACATGATAAACGACACTTACATGGGTGGTCGCATCATACAGGAAGGGGGCAAAGAATGAAGGATGCGCTGTTGTTTGGCGTGGTTGATCTTGCTCCTGCTACCTTTGTATTGGAGTTGAGGATACTCTCCATGGCTAATCAAATCTCCCTATCATAGGCGAGCTCTTTTTTTATTTCTCCATCTTTGGGTTATGAATTGTCGTCCCTAGCTAGGAGTCATTTTTTGTTCCTCTGTTCCTTCCATCATGCAAAGGTGATGGTATTTTATTTGTCTTTAAACCTTGCTAGAAGTATGTAAAAGTTCTGTTTACCAAGAGTAATATCCTTTTCCTCATCTTGACTCAAAGCTCTTAGCACTTTACATGATAATCCACTTGGTTTGGATGATTACATATATAATGGTTGGTCAAGGTTTTTAGTAATATTTACTCCAATTTACATTGTTGGGGCAGTTCATCTTCTAAATCCTAGAACAGATTTGAATTTCTTATTATTTCTGTAACCTTCTGTATCATATGAACCATTAGTTAATCAGTTTTCAGTGATGTATCGATGACAACAATAATTGTTATTTTGAATGCTTCACGAGAGAAGTTCATCGCCAACATGTATGAGAGAGATGATCTGAAGATAACAGAGATGGCTCAGACCAGAACATCTATCAGAGGCCAACACTTAGTGGTTCCAGTTTAAACTCTATCAAAAAATAAATTTTGATCCGCATGATACAGTCTTTTGTATCTTCTGAGTTGCTTTCACCAGATGTAATATTTGTTCCTGTATATTATTGTGAGATATTTGAATTGTGCATACCATAGTTGCATTAGTTCAAAAGAGCATTTGTCTCCTTTGTGACAAATACAACATTTGTCCCTATCTCATGTATAATGTACTTCTATTTCCTGCTTTACTGTTTAGGTATTGATTATTTAGCTACTTACTTAGTCTAAGATTGATTCAAACTATTCGTATATTTGTTTGTTGAACATCGGTTATCCTAAGCTTTACATTCACTGTACATAAAGCTTTATCAAACGACTTATACATTGTGAAAGGCAGCTGGCATGTGGTGAGCTATGCCCTAACATGTATATTAATTGTTGACTGTCGTGTCATATTAAGAATGTTTGTCATAACGTTTTGCAAATTGAAAACCAGCGTCAACGGCGGGTGGCGCGCGGCAAGCCGCGCCAGGGAATCTAGTTGTATTGATTGTAGATTGATTACAATGAGCCACGGTTGGCTGTATATAAAGAGGACAATACTTGGGACTACGGAACCTAATAGAGATAGACTTGGAACACAATCCTAAACTAACAAATATGTCCTAACCGTGATATACTCTAACAACCCCCCCCCCCCCCCCCCGCGCAGTCGGATCGGTAGTGACGTGAACAGCCGTCGCGGACGGTTTGACTGGAGCACAATCTGAAGTCGCGAACTGGAGAGGGAGCCAAGGTGATTGCCCTTGATGCTGATGTCGATGTAGCCGAGTTGTGGGCACTGTAGATGTTGTCGTTGTTGGGTAGTTGAGGTAGATGTTGCTGGAGTTGGTGTAGACGAGGTAGGCGGTACGCCTTGCTGAGCTTGAATCTGACTCAGTAGCGCGTCGAAGACGAAGGTATGCGCCGGTGTTGCCAATACCGGACATGCGAAGACAGGGGCCACCATGAACCTTGCGAGCCAGAGTCGGATGCAGAAGCAGAGAAGATCTCTGAATTCGATCGGTGCATAGCGCAAATTTTCCGCCGATTTGTTGCCGGAGTAGACGAAAAAGTTGGAGAATTTTTTTGTTAAAATAAAATAGACTGCAACTTTGGGGCTCGGTTGCGGTGGACGAAGACGGTGTGGTCGTTGTTCAATACGTTTGTTGGTGTAGATAGTTGTCGGCAAGGTAGAAGATGACGAGGAAGTTCTTGATGTAGAAAATTGTTGGCGAGGATGACCACGAGCGTTGTTGGTGCAACCCTGTGTTGACGGCGAGGCGCATACTTGGGGACGAGCTTGTCCCGGTCGATGTTGTCGAAGACGATCTGGCATGATGACGACGTGCGGAGGTTGTAGCCAGCGACGACGCGTCCCTTGGGGCGCCGCGCAGGGCGTCCTTCGCACAGTCGATGACGAGGAGTTGCTGGAGACGAGTCGACGACATTGTTGGAGTAGTGGCGCACGAGGACGGCATGCGGTGGTGGGCAACGCAATCCGATCTATAATCGGCGAAAGAAGAAGAAACGTCGGCTAAGCGGTCGGCGAGAAAATTTCGATGACTGAAGATCTAATCTAATTGCGCAGCCCCTGGCGGAGATGAATCTCTCCGGTGGTGGCGCGGCGGAAGTCGTGGTGGCTAAACCCTAATCCGTGGAGCAAATTGCTCTGATAACATGAAAGATTGCGGAATATGAATATATTGTATTGATTCTAGATTTGTTAGAATGAGCTACGGTGGGCTGATATAAAGGGTACAAGACTTAGGACGACGAAATCTACGAGAGATAGACTTAGAGACAATCCTAAACTACCAAATCTATACTAAAGGTTTTTTTTTAGATTTTTATATATATATATATAGAGCAACAAGCCGCCTCATTAAAAACCTCCCAGCCCCCTTAGGTACCCTGGTGAGGAAAAGAGCGCGTCAGAAACTTGTTGCCCTTGCTGCTTACAAACACCCTCAGGTGGATACAAAAGCCAAACATGTCTCCCTAATTCTAGACTAAGAGAACTCCTAGCTAGATTATGAGCATCCACGTTTGTCGATCTTCCTTCATGAGCAAACTGCACTTCTTCGAAATCTCCAATTCTTGCTTTGATCTCATGCACAATCTGGCCATAAGGGCTCATTCCCTTTCCCTCCAAGCTTCTGACAACGTTGTTGCAATCAGTTGCTAGTTTGAATCGCTGGAGGTAAATATCCGCAGCCAAAGACATGCCCTCACGGCATGCCATGGCCTCCAACGTCTCGGGGTCGGAGACCCCATGCACGACAACGGAGGAGGCGCCTAAATAAGCTCCTGACTCGCCCCATGCTACAGCGGCAAAGGATGAGAGGTCTTTGATGTTGCAGCATCGACATTTATCTTTGACATTCCCGCCGGTGGAGGTATCCATCTTCCTGGTTGTGCTCTGACGGCCGAGGCCACCCCCTTTTTCTGATCCGTAACATCAAGCTCGGCGATGAATCTTTCAACAAACAAGTGTGTGGACAAGGTGGCTGAAACAACCCTTCGTGGATGATCTTCCTCTTCGCATGCCACAAAGCCCATATGGTAAAGGTGATATAAAAATGGCTTTTCTTAGGCTTCAGGCCGAGCTCACACGCTTTCCCAGCTCTGGCCGGCATACGATAGAGTCCAGTTCTGTATCGTGCCATGTCGGATTCGTCTTGGGCTCTCGGCCCAGCACGCCTGCTGGAAGCACACGCTTCGGGCTTACAATTCGCTATCTACTGTCTTTTGCTGTGTTTCGTTTGCAAACGCCGTTTTGGTGCAGGAAAACGTGCAGATCATCAGTCCGGTCCTATCAAGAATCAAGATGCAGTACTGCCAAGCACATGCCGGGCGATGAACTTGTCGCTGTTCTCTATTTTGCCGCTTCGCTACCATTATCTGCACGGTCGAACGAATGCTGGACCCGGCACCGACACAGAGCGAAGACAAGGGGAAAAACAGCTTCGAAAGCTATAGGCTCCTCGATTGATAACAATTATCCATTTTATTGATCCATGACGTCCCTGCCTCAGCTTCAGATGTTACAGCCTCGATCGATCAAACAAACAAATTCAACATGCAAACGCAAACACAAGACAAGGAAAAGATCAAAAGAACACAGACGCACGGCCGTCCGGCGCGCCCAGAACTGACGTCCCATGTCACCTCCACGGAGGAAGAGAAGGAAGCAGGATGATTCCGACGTCCGTAATCAATCTGGTAATAATTACTTGCCGACGATGAGCGCGACGAGCGCATCCTTGAACTGGCCGTGCGCGCTGCCGGCGACGGCGTCCTCAAGCTTGGCCCCGAACTGCTCCTGGTACGCGGCCCTGATGCCGTCCATGTCCACGTCCGACCGAGTCACCGCCACCCGCGACAGGGCCTCCTTGCCGTGGTGATCCGCGCCGTCCTTGAGCGCGGCCGCCATCACCTGGCTGAAGTACACCTCGGGCGTCGCCAGGCACTGCACGGTCTCCCCCAGGGTCTCCTCGCTCCCGAGGTCCTCCGCGATGTGCTTGCCGTGCAGCTCCTTGTAGTGCTTGAAGGTCTCCACGAGGTGGGGCTTGCTCCTTGTGGTGAGGATCCTCACCACCAGGGCCGGCCCTGAGGGGGGGCAGGAGGGGCGACCGCCCCGGGCCCCCGGAACCAGGGGGCCCCAGCCTGGGAATCAGAGGGCAGCCGAGCAGACATAGTGCAATCGTCGGAGGCGCCATTGGAGTAGTTGATCTGTCGTCAGTGTCTCCAGGAAGAAGAAAACCGTTTGGACAGAGGAGGCCTTGAGCGTGGTCAATTTTGGGCCTTCCTTTCTCTATTTCCTTTACCGAAGTGAAGCCTTGGGCCTGTTTTTTCACCATCGCTAGTGGTGATGGGCCACACCACTATTAGGTTTGAAATTAGCGTATTTGTAATCAGTTGATGTATGTACACGCCGTGCAAGTCGCTTGGCTCGGTGGCACGAGTCACACGCACCAACGGTAGCCTGGCAGGTGCACACCGAGTTGATAGCGAAGTAGAGACAGATTGCTTAGAATCAAATTACTAATACGTGTACATGTTTAAAAAAAAATAGCAACACATTTTTTTTAAAGTTCGATTTCATGTCATAAATTGATTTTTATATCAATTTATTTAGTTTGAGAATTGATACTTTCATTAGATTTATGTAATGAAGATGTATAACTTTTATATCCAACTTTGTTTTCAAATATTGTTATTGGTTGATTGTAGTTGTTATCCGATGTAGATATTTATATGACAAAACATGCTCCTCGTTCCATTAGTTCACCCATATCAAATATTTAGTTAGTCTTCCACAATTTTGCTTGATCTCCTCTCTCCCGGGGCTTTGTTGTCTTCGACCAACACTTGATCTCACATCACCGCCAGTCCGCACAAGATCACGTCGAGAGGAGACAACACCTTATCCACAACAATAACATGATTTCAAAGAACGTTATGCAAGTAATTCTTTTTCCGACAATACTATTTTTTGTATGTGAGAAGGCCCCATATTCTAATTTTTGCCCTGGGCCCCAAAATTCTCAGGACCGGGCCTGCTCACCACCTCGTCGTCCTCCACCAGCTTCGTGCTAGCCGAGCCGGCGCTCTTCACCGCCGCGCCCAGCGCCTTGGCCTCCGCCTTGGCCGTGTCGCTGCTCACCTTGGGCCCTTCGTACCGGTACGCGCTCACCAGTCCTACCAGCAGCTGCACTCGACAACATTTCCCAAATCAGACGACGTATTCAAGAACTGCCACTATTGCCATTTGTCAGCAGCATCGTCGAGAGCTTACGCTGCAGTATGGCTTGTCCTTGGCGTGGTACGCGACGTCCTCCTCGAGGGAGTGGTGGAAGAGCGCCATGTACGCCTTGCGGGCGCCGAGGAGCTCCTCGGCGGACCGGGTGCAGGCGATCTCCACGACGATGGCGGCCGGGTGCGCCTGGTGGAGGACGTGGTGCGCCAGGCGAGCGTCGCGCTCCCACGGGTGCATCGCCCATAGCACCATCAGGTTCTTGAACCGGGAGAACTCCGCGGTGAGGTGGAGGATGTAGTCGTCCTCGCACTTCTCGATCACGCCGTGATCCTTGAACAGCCCAGGGAAGCTCTTCCGGAACCCGGACCGCTTCTCCGGCTGCTTCCGCCAGTTAGCCAGCGCCGTCACCATCGTCGACTCGTCCACACCGAGACCTCCCAGACCTTGATTGATTCATTGGTTAGGAATGACAAACAAATAATCAATATCACCTCAAAACGGCACAGGTACGTATGATGGATGAAGAATGTACTAGGAGTCAATGATCGATCGATGCAGACCTGAGAAGGCCTTGGTGAGCGCCTGAACTTCGTCAGCCATTGCCTGAATCTCTGACAAAAATGGTAACCAAAGATGGGCTGATCAGAGGATGGATCGCTGTGTGCTCTGGCTCCTCCTCCTGGATGATCTTTATACCGAAAGCTTTGTGTTTGGGAAGGCAATTATGGGCAGTGCTGGTATTTCAATTAAGTATACATGTTTTGGTATAATTTGCCCAGCTAATCAGAGAAAGGCTCTGGTCAATGGTTTACACATGGGTACACATCCGCGTATCCTCACACAATAAATCGAGTGACAACTCACGACGTGATGAGTTGGTGTGTACAGTTCGCGTCGTGGAACACGGGCTGATTTTTAGACGATATGACCACTATAATTGTCAGCTATACTGCCCTTATCATGCTGCGGTCACATCATCTATAATTTATTGAATTGATGCACTAGCCAATTATCCCAAAAGTCCGAAAAGGGCTAGGCTTTATATTTTAACACTCCCCCTCACGTCTAGGCTGGACAATCGGTAAGACCTTATACGTGGAGTAGCAGGGAGGGCGCAACTATTTTTATATTAAATAGCGCGTTAGCCGGGCTTGAACTTGAGACCTCCTGATTCTGATACCATATTGAATTGATGCACTAGCCAATTATCCCAAAAGTCCGAACTGATGAAAAGGGCTAGGCTTTATATTTTAACATAATTGAACATTTTTTCAGAATACAAAGGCGATCAATTTGCGCATCTTCTAGCAAGTATAACACTTCAGTTCTTATATATTTCTGTTTAAAATAATGCAACAACAAAAACAAATTCTATAAAGTTAGTAGTAAATATTTCTCTAATGAACTAGTTCTACAATGTGTTACGAGTCTTAGAACAGGTTATTCGATCTCAAACTGCCCCTTGTTGAACGTATGTAATCGTGTGATCAACTTTTTATTTAACAAAATCGTGTGATCTACTTGGCAATGCCATCTAAGAAAGAGTTTATTGTGCTAATGGTGCAAATAATTTGAGGTCATGGGGATTCAAATAAGCCACCAATTATTCCGGCTGACAATTAATAATAACAAGAGGGAAAATCATCATAAATCTCAGAGAAATTTCTAGGAGGTCTGCAGAACATGAAGGTCCCGTGTCCTTGGGGTCCATGGATGTGGCACAGTGGCAGAACACATCACATGGACAGATCAAGTTTGCCTCCAAGTAATGAGATTTGTTCAAATCATAGGTCTATATATTGTTTCGGTTGTAAAGAATATCATTCAAAAATTGTTAATTGATAGTACGATTTTAGTTGACTGGTAAGAAAATTTTCGTGTTAATGTATTCACAATTCTCATTTCAAAGTTATGATCAAAGTGGTCAGGTATTTTTATGTTGTTCTGTTAATGCGATGTGCGTGCGTCTTGCGAATTGTCGGAAAATTTGTGAGTAATTAACCATCAATCGTTTTTACCTCAAGTAAAGAGGATTATAAGACTATTAAATTGGTAACAATGCTATGTACGAGTAGTAAATCCTAAGATCCACGGTGTCATCCTTATCGTCGCCACCACATCATTATCATGTTCATCAAATCATGCATGGTTGGTTTATGTCTTATTCAATTTAAGGCTGTTCCGGAACACAACTTCTGTTTCAGGTTTCTGTTACTAGGTTGTGACATACGCACAACCGGACAACATATAGCTTGTTGTCTTTGGCTTCTCGCTAACAAATCAATCAGAGATTTGTTCTGTTCTATGTATATCCAGTTTCTGGCCATGGAGAGACTGAAAATTCAGAAATAATGGCCTTGCTGGAAAATGAACGGATATAGAAACCCGTATAACTGTGTTTGGAAAGAATATCATGTAATTTTCCTAGTTCTCATCGTCATCTTCAATAGTACAGTAGTAAAGATGTGACAAGAAAAAAAATTCAGTGGAAACTTGTAAAAAGAGAATTACACGAACATTCAGACTATGTGAAGACCATGTACTGTCAGAGTATCCTAACATCTAGGGGCAACAGGTGGTACAGGTTAACTAATTCTTATCCCTGAATAATTGGTCACCTTCTTCAATAATAGCCTGGCCTATTATTTTACAAACAAATCTGCTATAATACTGCAGTCTCAGATATGGTTGTTGATTTGCTTACACAAAAAAAATCGGTAAGCATTTGCCACATAGCGACTCCTATTAAAGTTGTCCATGCATCTTTGGTCAAAGGTCTGGTTATGCGTTGGCAACCAAATTACTCTTGCAACGTTGATATTAAAAGCCATTAACCAGATCGGTGTGATCCGCGAGAACACTTGTTTTCTCTGATATTATAAGCAGGCAGTTCTACAGTCAGCTCAAAGCTTGCCAACTGTCCTCCTGTTTTTGCCAGTAATAAGCAACTCAGATGTTCGGATCTAACTTAATTATATACTTCTTTTAGGTGGCCCTCATATATTTGTTTTCATTTGCTGGCAAGGCTTCCAATCAGCTTGCGCTGAAATATGGAATTTGACGAAGCAAGTGAAGAACATACAGCAAATGTCAAGGTGTGGGTTTCACATGGAATGCAAAAAGAGACTTGATACCCTGTGTGAAACGTGGTATGGAACGTGCAAGCAAATCGTCCACTTTGTTTTTGTAAATGATGGGCTAAAGTGTAAGCAATTTACAGATGCTTGCATGGAGGAGACGGTATTATTTCAGATAAGTGTTGTAGAAGGAAAACTTACAGGTTAAGCAATGCCATGTGTTTGTGAAATTTAGTTCAAATAAAAATGTGCATACTGTTCTTTTTGAAAGCAATAACACACAGCGAGTTCCTTTCTGTCCTTGACAACTTTTATTATTAAACGCCTTTGTTGTTGCACTTGCACTTTCTTCTGCCAGAATGGCGGGAAGCACAGGGTGGTACTTCCCTCAAGCTGAAAATATAAATTTATTAAAAGACCATATAATAGGACGAAGGAACTTGTTGAGCTCTTCTGCTCTTGCTTTCATAGTTCCAATAATTTTTTCAAAGTTCTGTTTCTTGTACAATCGGTGGAGCGTGTTATTCAGCTTTAAAACATTTACCAACGGGGGAAGGATCGTCCCTTGGCTTTACGTTGTTGGGTAGATGAGACCTCCCGTTTAATTCGAGTAAGTATATATGCCTTAGCTGCTTCGGCTTTATAAATAAAGTCCTGCAGTAATTTAGTTGTGTAACCGTGTTGGAGAAATTCGTACATCAAGCGAGCATCCGTTTCCTAAGCGGAAAGTCATAGGTTCGTCCCCTACCTGGCGCACATTTGCCTTACAGTTTTCAGATGTTGTCTTGTCGTCTGTACTCTCTGTTCTTAATGCTAATGTGTACTCTATTGCGATGAAGCAATTTTTATACTTCCCAAGTGTATACTAAGTTACTAACCAAGTAACCAGTAGTCCAGTACCATGAAAATTGGTAAATAGAGGAGGCGAAGCTTTGGGTCATCGTTGGAGCTAGATGTTTGGTGGATTACATCCCAGGAGAGTAGTTTTCATGAGGTTTTGGGGGTTCTGCCCTTTTCCTTGAGTGCGTTTTCTTGCACATTTGGTTGGAGTTTGGTTGTGGTTGTCTTTGTAATACCTCTAAAATCTCATTTGTTAATAAATAAAAAGACAAGCCTTTTGCCTCTTAAAAAGGGTAAATTATGTAAACTGTATTAATTTACTTATTTCTGCCGACTCCGCAAGTTGTAAAATAGAATAGATAAGTACTCCAAACTAGCATGACAATGAAAATAAAATAGATCACGGCAATAAAAAAATCCCAAAATAAATCGTCAAGCCTTAAACACATGATATAACTCTGAAGATCAAAATGTAAAATAATTATCATTATTGATTAACTTCTTCAAGAAGATAAGTGGATAAATTATTGCCTCTTTAATACAAGTAATTAAGTTGTTAGCATACAACGAACCTCAAAATACACACCTAGTATGAGCTGTGAAGTGTGAACAGTGTAACTCGTCCATTGTCCTACCTAATACGCCAACGCTATTCCAATTATAAGCCGAATCCCATCAAAACTCATCTCTAAGTGCCTAAATTGATTCGAGAAAACACGATCAAACATGCACGCGAAACACACCAGGAAATAATTAGAGAAAAGCTTGTTGCAGGCGAAGCTTTCAACTCTGCTGTGGCCGCATGCCATGTGTTGCTGGTGCTGCTGCCTTGAGTGCGTCCATAGTATCCGTCCCCTCAATCTCCTCTTCCTCCACTTCTCGTCCTCAACTCCGGGTCAACAGGAGGAAGAAGAACAGGCAGCAGCACCTGTCGTCTCCATGGCATCCATCTCGGTCCCGAACCCGGTCCCTTCCCCAACTGAAGATGCAGAGAACATAAGAAAAGCAGTACAAGGTATAAAAAATATCAAGTCGTGCATTCTTGAAGATCTGTGTTTGCTTTCATTGTCCCTAGAAGCCATAATCATTGAAATAAGTAAATGATTTGTGAGCTCTTCTGGTCAGTTCTTTGTGAGGTGGCTGCTGTTCAAGTCATTGGTGTGGTTTTAATTTGGAGGGTGGAAAAATTAGGACAATTAGTGTTCTTGTTGGCAAGCAATTGTCACTAGTCACATGAAGAATCTGAGCTGAAACCAAAAAGAATGTAACAGGGTGGGGGACGGACGAGAAGGCGCTGATCGAGATACTCGGCCACCGGACGGCGGCGCAGCGCGGGGAGCAGGAGCGGAGACAGGGGGGCTAGCAGGGGCTAGACCCCCCCAAGGATCGGCCCCCTCAATAATCTGTGTCAGGTATAACGCTGCAGATTATGTTAATTGTCGTTAGTGTCCGGCCATTAGCGAGAGTTCTAGCTTTTTTTTCTCGAGCGGAGGTGAGAGTCCTAGCTGAACTTCCTACTTTCCCATCGCTCTCTCGTCGGTGCGTACGAGCCCAAGGCCCAGGAAGGACAACACAGCCCATTACCATCGCTTTAGGATACCTAACTGCGATACACCATGCGACTGATCGTTCCATTCATCCTAAACGCCGCTCCCGCAAGGGCAGACCTAGCAGCCGGCGCTCCAATTCTTCGCCCGTCGATCTCCGCTTTGGTTTGGCTGTCGTCTGCTAGCGAGAGTGCTGTACATGTGTACACTCGTCCGGTCATGCCTGAGTCTCGCTAGGTACGTTTATGGGATATTGCAATTAGATCTGCTCAAAGTGTGCATAGGCATAAGTCAATAGAATAATTGAAAGCCAGTCTATTTTTGTCTTTGTTATGCTTTAAGAATAAATAGGACGGTACCCAAATGATGAAAACTGAATAGAAACGCATTTGAAATTAGAGATTATTTTCTAAGGGATTATACGATTGCATGTATTTGGGAATTCGATGCTGATGATATTGTCTACTTGTTCAATGAATTTGGTGGTCGTAGAACTACATTACAATAGTAAGAACATATTTTTTCATTGGCCAAAGATATTGCGTAGTTCGAGAATTTTTTGTGTGTGCAAACATTCAAAGTTGTGTACTTTTTGTGGGAGAATTTTTTTTCGCCCCCCTATGTCTAAATCCTGGCTCCGCCCCTGGCGGGAAGATCGCCGTGGCCTACGAGGGCCTCTACGACGAGACCCTGGTCGGCAGGCTCCAGTCCGAGCTCTCCAGCCACTTCAAGGTAACCTTCATCTTCTTCTATATGTGGTGATTCCAATGGACAAAACTGACAATCTCTGCTGGCTGGTCAGGGCGCGATGACGCTGTGGACGATGGACCCGGCGGCGCGGGACGCCAAGCTGGCCTACAAAGCACTGAGAAAGATGGGCGGCGACCGGCACGCCTGGGTGCTCATCGAGGTCGCCTGCGCGTCGTCGCCGGACCACCTCATCGCCGTCAGGAAGGCCTACTGGCTACTGCTCCGCCTACGACTCGTCGCTCGAGGAGGAAGTCGCCGCCTGCACGCTCTACAAGGACCCCCTCAAGCAGGCAAGACGTCGTGCAGGTACGACGGGGAGCACGTCGCCGTGGATTGAATCTGAGCGTGCTTGCGTTTGTTTATGTTGCAGTTCTTGGTGCTGCTGGTGAGCTCGTACCGGTACGACGGGGAGCACGTCGACGACGAGCTGGCGAGAGCGGAGGCGGCCGAGCTGCATGGCGCGTGGTGATCAAGAAGGAGGCGCTGCACGGGGACGTGGTCCGCATCGTCAGCTCCAGGAGCAAGCCACAGCTCAAAGCCACATTCGAGCGCTACAAGCAAGACCACGGCAAGGCCATCGACGAGGTTTCCTTTCTGTCACCGTCTCGCTTTTGTGTCTATTCTCTCGCACGATGCACACAAACAAAATATTTTGAATTGGTTTTCATTTGTTAAATGAAGATAGGACTTTCTGTATGATCATACTTTTAACTGCGGATTTATGTGTCATCCATTCGCAGGTTCTCGAAGGGAATCGCGACGACAAGCTCTCGGCAATGCTGAAAACTGCAGTTTGGTGCTTGACATCGCCTGAGAAGCATTTTGCAGAGGTAACACTCAATAATCTTCTAGCTCCACCTACAGGGACAGCAAGGACAGAAATATTTTGCTTCTGTTCTGATGCTCGTCAATGGATTTCCCATCTTCTTTCAGGTGATCCGGAGCTCGATCATCGGGCTGGGTACCGACGAGGAGTCCCTAACAAGAGGGATCGTCACACGTGCCGAGGTGGACATGAAGAAGGTGAAGGAGGAATACAAGGTGAGGTACAAGACTACTGTTACCAAGGACGTCGTTGGCGACTCTTCAGGGTTCTACCAGAGCATCCTGCTCACCCTCATCGGACCTGACTAGCCATGGCAGGATCAATGAAGCTCAGAGGATACTGTTCAGGGCCCAAAGGGAATATTGTATGCGACTTCGATTGAACGGAATGACACCGTCATGTGTACAACAATCTAGAGAGTGAGATGTCGGTGTTGTTAAGTAAGACCTGTGGTAATTCATTTGGTGTATTCAACACCAGTTTGAGACAGACATTATATCCATCACCATTGATTATCCAAAGATGCAGAGTGCTATGGTATCATAAACTCATTTTATGCACACGATTCGACAGAAATAACACCGGACTAAAATTAGAACAACTGACAGTACAGGACGAAACACCTCCTAATTCAGAACTAAGCAGACGCCATCTTACTTCTTCCTTGCAAGAGCAGCTGCGATTCCACCAACAATAAGTCCAACTGCAGTGGTAGCGATTCCTATGCCGATCACACCATCTGCACGGAATAGGAATATCAATGCCTGGAGCTAACAGTCTCACGTTGCTCAGTTTTGAAGTCAGCATAAATTACTCATAGCATAGTGTCATCACTACACCATATAAACATAATCATGCATAGCGTTTTGCTAAGGGTTGAGGAACATGTGAAAAAGATAAAATGTTCCAGTTGTGCAATGCAATCAGACACAGAACAAACGGAAATACAGGAAAGTACTATTGATTCATTTATCTCACCTTTAGCAATTTTATCCTCTATTGCCTTCTTTAGAGATGAGGCCTGCCTCCAATCAGGTTGAATCTACAAGAAAGTGGTCAAAATACTTAAAATTTTAGGGGGGAAAGTTGCAAAGCCAACAACATCCTACAAGGTTAAACATATGCAATTATATTCAGCTGAAGATGTCAGTCTTCAGTATGGTCTGAGATTACTCAGGAATCTTCATTTTGCGTCATTTTGTTCTAGTTCGAACTAAAGCTCTCTAATTAATTCCAGTGTATAAGCCACTTCGGTAAGAAAGGCATATTAACTGATTGCCAAATAAACATTTCAAATATCATATAAATCTGGTGCACAAAGTAAAGCCAGCAATAGCATGTTTAACTACATACACAACATGCCGGGCACAGAGATGCTACTTTGGTATTAGGCTCAAGCATAGAAAAAATCTTGAGTATAATAGCACACAGCACAGAGGGAATCACCAACTTGCATACCCGCAACCTTCAACTGATAAACTTTGTTTAGCTAGAATTACTCGACAAGGCTAGGGGTTGAACAAGTACAAAACGCATGACAAAATAGTTGAATGAATTCAAAGGCCAGCAAGATGAATTTACTGTTTGCATAACAATAAAAAAATAACGTGTTGATTGTTGATTGGTCCTAGTGCAAAAACTTTTAGTGTAACATCAGGACAGCGGCCAGGTAAATAAGGGACCTGGGGGATTTCTTGGATGGCAAGTCCAGGATTTTTTTAAAGATGATTAAGAACAAAACAGAGAAAATAGCACACATCAAGAAGCTCAACAGGGTGCCAAATGTTCACTTCATTTGCACAATTTTTTGTGGAAATGACTTGCAGAAACTTACAAGGAACCAAATATCTGGTTTGTCACTATGTCATCCAGCACAGAAACAGTACAGTACTAGTTAGTATTGACACAAGAATATTCATACAAGTTCCACAAGTGTAATGGAAGTTCTACAAAGTGTCATCCAGCAGACCAGCAAAAATAGTACTACCTCCGGTCTAAGGATGGGACATGGTTCCCGTTTAACCATTGGTTAGGTTAACCGAACCTGAAATTGAGCCCAATGGGCCAACTGGTTAACCCGAACGTCTGACTGTCGCCTGCACGTCTCCACCACGCCGACGAGCCACTCCGCCCACCACGCCGTCGAGCAGCCTGCCCTCTCCCTCCGCCCACCGCGCCGTCGAGCTGCCCGCCCTCCTCTCCGCTTGTCCTTCCCTCTCCCGGATGTCACCATCGGATCCTGACACCACACCCAGCTTATGTCCTTGGGATGACTCGCCGGTGGCCACCGCAGCAAAGACTTCAACCGGCAGGAGGCGGTGCCGTCTTCCCTCATCCTTCCGTCCGGGAGCTTATCCACCCGACCTCCGCCCCTTCTGTCTTCGACTTCTCCGGTGGCTGCATCCAGAACTTGACATAGCCGCATCTCCGGCCGTCGTTCCCGGCGCCGGCGAGACTAGTTCATGTAAACAATTATTTCTGAAGATAATTTTCTTTCAATCTTATGCTGCTCTGTAGCAGGTCGTCTAGGGACTTTGTGATTTTCAGTTTCACCAGGGACAGTGGTTCTGTAACTTAATGTTGATATGACATTGTTGTTTTCTGTGGTTCACCAGCGACAGTAGTTCTGTCAGATAATCAGATTAGACTGAAATATCTTCAGCCTCTTCCACTACATACAAGCTTCAGTATTATTAATTAGTTTGCGCTAGTACTGTACTCACTGTTTGTAAGCCAACGCATCAGCAGCTGGTAAATCAAATGACCAGGCATATAATGGTTTGAACCTTACTAACCATCGGTTAACCTTTCCTAACCCTTTTAACCTAATGGTTAACCTATTTAACCACTAGCACAATATGGTTATTTAGGTTCGAAACCAAAATGTAAATGGTTAACCAAATCTCACCAATACTCCGGTCCGAAAAAAGCGTCGGACCGATTTGTGCTGTCCATGCTATTTTCTTCCGACAGTTTTTATGGACCAGAAGGAGTATTAGTTAGTAGTTACACAAGCAAATGAAAATATGAGTTGCCACGATTCAAAGGTACAAAGCAACTTGCATCAATTGCATGTATGATAGAATCAAATGATTGGTTTGCAGTTAACCTGAAACCAGTGAAATGTATCTTTCCCCTTTGCAGGCAGAAAGACTAACTAGTAATCGAGAAAATATACATTATATAAGGCAATCAGGAGGGAAACATATTGCAGACATACCTCCAAACAACGATCTGCAAGTTGTCGGCTCCTTACATAGTTCCCATTTCTGTAGTGCCCAACAGCCAACAGATACAATTTTTCCCTAGTCTGCAGTGGGCTGGTGGATTTATCGAGAGTAGCTGTGGATCAGATAAGTTGATCAAACACAGTTGAGAACAATAGATGGAGAATGTAAGATGATGGGTTGCAATAAGTATATGATCAATCATGTAAATAAAGAAGTTATCTGACCTTCAATCATGCCAATTCCACGGTTCACGTCATCTGTCTGCCTGGAATGGACAAGAGCCCAAGATAGCCTCATTATGCTATCATTTTTCTGTTCTTCATTTGCAGCCTCATTAATCTCCTTTTCACATCCCTATGTACATATAAACCATGGATAATCATTGGAATCAAAACTATAAGCTCTAATTGCACACTGGACATAATTAACATAGAAGAAAAACAAAAAAGAAAGTGAACACTGAAGAAGCATATTTAACTATACCAACATCCAAGACTGTGTCTCTGGACAATACATAGAAAGATAGTTTTCGAACAAATTTATCCATGTTCCGAGTGGATATTTAGAGCGAGTCAACCATCTAATAACTTACGAGTCTTCAGTACATGGGATTGAATGGGCATCCAACATTCCAACTTGGCAAATCGAATGCTACAACCATTAAAAATCACATCCACGGACTGAATAGAGTTGAAAAATCACATCAAGCACCAAGGATGCTCTCCCTTGGTCTTTACACAGAGGAGTTTATGGTCCTTGGTCTGGGCTCAACTACAGGAGGGTGGACCGTTGCTTATGTACGAGGAGTCCAGCACACGATAAGGGCATCGAAGAACTGAAATCGTCCCCTACCTTGTCGCCTTCTGCTCCTGTTCCTCTCCTCCTTGTGCTACTGTATCCTTCTCTGCTGCTTGCTGATCCCTCACCTTTGATTCCCTTGTATCCATGGTTTGAATGTAGTAACCGCATACAATCATCATCCTTATCCTGTAATCCATATCTAATTTCTGGTTAAGATCTGGTTGCTGCCCCCCTCATCTCTGTGATTGGGTCGTGCTTGACACGGGTCAACAGATAGGATGGCCTCCCATCACCAGGACAGCGTCAAGCACTGACGAAACCTCTAATTGATTCACTCTCGGCTATTACGGCGTGGACCCTAGAATTACGTATTCCCCACACACACACACAGCGCAGCGCAGGATTTCACAGGCATGCGGTAGATCCATTGAGCAAAGAGAGGGGCCGAGGCGGAAGGGGGTGGGCACTCACGGCGATGATGTCGCGGTCGCACCAGGGGATGTTGTCGCCGCCGGTGAAGAAGGTGCCCACCGAGTCGAAGAACTTGCTCATCTTCGCCTCCATCGCTCTCGGCCGATCTGCTTGGGGGTTTCGATTTCGGGCGGAGGAGGCGGTGGCCGGTGTGTGGACGGGGGTTTCTGGATCAAGCAATGGACGCGGAACGAAGCAGCGACGGATCTATCATCTATGGGCCAGAGGAGAGAAGACCAGGAAGTATGCAACTGCGATGCGACTAGCGAACGGATTCGAGCGCAAGGCAAGTATGCCGCGTGGATTCGAGTTTGCTTAGCCCACGAGGTCACGACTTCTTGGGCTCTCGATTATTAGGTTAGAAAAATTTGAATCCTGGGAAATTATTAATAATCCGTTTACCAAACGGTATATTTTGACAAATCTAGCCTTTGGTCGGCGCCAAAGAGGATGGAGCCGATCTTGTTATGTTCGGTGTCATTCAGTAAGTACCACTATTTTTTCCTAAGGATATAAAAATATTAAAACGGGGTCGGTGCCAACAATGATGGTGCCAACAAGGTTGACGCCATCATTTATGGAGCCGACCTCAAAGGTCAGACTTGAGAATAGTTTCGCAAAGGTATCAAATTATTCATTACATTTGTAAAAGGGCCATATTTGGTAAAAAAAAATACGATAATGTCAAGGTGTCCCGACAAAATTTAGGCAGATTAAAAAACTACACCACACTAATTATATTAGAGTAGAAAAACACTTGTGACTTGTGAGGGTTGGATAAAATGACAGACATAACACTTATATAGATAGATAAGTGATTCTCTAGCGGTGAATGGTGGAGTTCACCATCTTCTTCTTGAGACCCTTGTGCTACCTCTAATAACTTCCCACATTGTTTCTTTACACTCCACCCTCATCTAGGTTCCATTATCATGAGCTTCCATCGTCAAGGTTAATGTCATTGTCTGTCAACCGTTACATGACTTACATCAACCTCTTTTGAGACAAACTCGTCAACATCGACGCTGATCTAGTTATGAAGAATGCAACATGCAAAAAACAAGCTTAACTTACGTGACGAAGGGGTAGAATGTCTTACGAGTAAGGATCTTAACAATGATCTTCAAAAAATCAAATGCTTACAGGGCATTTGATTTTTCAGATTTTACAGCAAGGTGACATGGTGACATGCATATCCAACAAGTCATGCTGTTAGCAAGAATGCTTGCATCATAGGCTAGTCCTTCCCAACAAGCTAATACATACGTGAGTGTAGTGTTTTCTAATCCTGCAGCTTGTGACTTAGGCAAAATCTAGTAGTCATGTGGACCGTCAATTGCACTAATACAATCATGTGATGACATGAAAAAAAATGATGTTTTCACAACTATATAATAATCCATGCCATGAAATAACAAATCGGGAACAACCAAACTCAAGCCCCTCGCGTCCGCGTCGCTCCCAGGGGAGCGACTCGGGCGAACCGAGCGCGCCCGCCTCCCACCTCCTTCCTCCTCCGCCTCCCTGCTGCCGTCGGGCGTAGCTCCGCCGGGAAAAGCCCGGGGGGTAGCCGGCGGCGGCGGGCCTTCCTCCCTCGCGCGCGAGGGTCTTCGGCTGCAGCTGCACGGCGCCCTGGACGGTGTGTGGCTGGCGGCGAAGCTGGGCGCCGGGGCGGCGGCCCCGGGCTTCTTCGGCGAGTCGGCGGCCGTGGTGGCTGCGTGGGCAGCGCCACGGCCTGTGCGGGCGGCGACGTCCTCGGCGGCAGGCGCTCCGTGCTTGGCCGTGCGGGCCAGATGGGCCTGTAAGGGCCCGATCTGGGCCTGGCGGGCCCGAGCTTCCGTCACGCTGGCGCAGGTGGTGGTCGACGTTCTGCGTCGCAGTCTGCTGGTGGCCGTGGTCTGGCTGCTCCGGAGGCGGCGCTTCGGGTCGTCCGCGGCAGTCAGGGCTGGGGCGTGTAGGTGTCCGGCCGGCATGCTTCGGCTGGAAGAACGCCGGGGCGGCGGCCCCGGATAGTTGGCCATGGTGCGGGAGGGGTTGCTCTGGCCTCCCACCGGCATGGCGTAGGAGTCGCTGCTTGAGGTGTTGCGGCTCCCGCGGCATGGCAGAGCCAGGTCGCCTGCCTCGCTGCTCCCTAGCCCAAGCCCTAGGGCTTGGCGGTCAAGATTACGCTTCAGGCGAAAGCCTCGCACTTTGGTGCCAACGACGGCGGCGCCCTAGGGCGTCGTTTCCTTTCCTGATTGCGTCGTTTGGAAGCTGTGATCTTCTACCGACGCGAGTGTCTGAAGACTCCGGGTGAAAACCTTAGCTCCTCTGGAGCGGACAGCGGCGACGTTCACGTCGTTACCTTCTGGGAGGCGTCGTCTTGGAGTTCTCTTCACTCTCGCTGTGCTTCGGGCTTGTGGCGGTCTTGAGAGGTGGCTCTGTGGTCTAGGAGGTGTAAGCCGGGGCGGCGGCCCCGGACGGCGGTGTGCGTTGAGGCGGCGGCCTCAGGAAACGTTGTGGTCATGGCCCTATGAGGAAGGGTTGTGCCTCATGTTTTTGCTTTACCTTTGTTCTCTTATTTTCCTTTTCGGTTATTCATTTGCCCAAGGGCTACCTGTACATATTCTACCTGCTATTAATCGATAAGCCAGCAATTGCTGGATCTTTCAAAAAAAAAATAACAAATCCAATCAGTTCACCTTGAAATATGGATACCATCTATATGTGTCATGCATATTATTCCGATTTGCTCACATTGCATGGATATCATATATACCTGTCATGTATAGTATCATTTTCTGCATTATCCAGCATACTTTCGGATTTTCATGGCAGATGTTGACCAGCATAGGAAGGCCTTTCTTCCGTAAACCTCATTCAGACGACCAAGTGGATCTATCTTTAATTAAAAAAGATATACAGGCATTTTTACACTAATCATTCTGTACAACTGTTCTTGAATTACAACTTCACACATACAGCTATGAGCCTGACAAGGAAAGACCTTCCATTTCTAACTGGAGGTAGTTCTCGGGAAGAATGAGCATATGCAGAATAATTGAGTTCTAGCCTAAGTGCATTCAGCGGTGACCATGACCGTACAGCAGAAATCAAAGTCTTGATGTATCAATCGCTAAGGATCTACACATGCAGCAGTCTTCGCCTTTGCAAGCAAAATGCAGGATTCTGTTGAAAAAATCGATACAGGTCTAAAGGCCAGAACATCATACAGAGGCAGGCTGGCCATGGATGGACAATAATGCGTCGATAGTCCCACGGTTCTGGGCTATGGACCTATGGTACCATGTTGAATTAGGGTGCAAAATGTAGCGTCCGAGACATCTGCAAGCAACTAGGACCTGACCTCATACCTTCCAGCTTGAGTCTGGGCTCGAAAACCTTTGTATGGTGCGTTTGGTGTATTTTTCACTTCCAATTTATCAATTTGAAGCCCAGACAGTGCTACCCCCATAATCCTGAATTTCACCTGAAATGTTGGAAATGCATGCAACTGAGCAAGTCCTTCCTCCAGACGTAGATTTCCAGAGAGGGATGGTGATTTATCTTTGGGAATATGCCCAATCGTCCAAACGCAGGTCTGCATAAATAAATAAGATGCTATTAGACAGACATTTTAAGGTATATGTAGTGGTTACGTGCAAAAAACTTCAAATATCGTATTTATCTAGTGTATGATGATTGATTCACCAAAACATCACTTAAGGTTATATTCCTTTATTAGGTCACAGCTTGACACTGACGACGGAAAACTAGCATCAAGTGAAGTTACACAACTGATGGCAAACAATGTACTGACCTGATCAGCAAGGATGTCAACTGTACCGTGGTTTGCGGTCAAATCAGCAGAAGCAATAAGGGGAGGCAACTGAAACTGCACAGTTATAGAATCAATAGCTTTCCCAGGATCATTTCGAATCCCCACCATAACATTAACACGGCAATTCCCAGAATCAGATGATAACTGTGGTTTCACATAAATTGGTGTGGCCTTCAGTTTCTTAACCCTGATTATTTGTGATCAAACGATGAGAATATGTAACAGACATCCCAAGATGGCAAGAACATAAAGGAAATAGTAAGATATAGAAGTAAATATTTACACACCTATAACTCATAAGCTTGAACTTCCCATCAGGAGGAACAAATGATAGGATCTGATTGGACTCCCAAGGTCTGAATCGAACACAGGGGTGGAACCTCACATCATTTATAAGCGTGGGATTAGCAAATGACAAGGTCAATTCTGGTAATCCTGGAAGGCTGGAATTCACTTCAATTTCACCACAGGCCTCACATTTCACTAGAACCCTTCTCTGAAAATAAAATCAACCACTAAATATGCCAAACATAAGAAATATTCTTTCAGATACGTGGATGTAAAAAGATGAAAAAGTTGGGTAGTTGGATCTTCTCATCAGTCATCGCAACAGAAAAAGACCTACATTGCTAACTACCACTTCGCCTACTGTATTAATATTGGCCTTTTGTATACTATATTTAGTAATCCCTTCATAGGATGAACATTTGACGTTTTAGACAACAATTTGGATACGAAGGTGGTGTTAAATTCCATGCTTGTTCACCATCTTGCTCCTACTTAACATAGACGCGGATTAGCATATCTCTACTATATAATATAGCCAGAGGAGGTGTTGGTACGTCGCGGCAATTTTACACTTTAGCCCTTTAGGTTATTCTAAATCAACCTGCCATCCATAAGTCACCAACGCGAAACGTTTCACGACCGGAAAAAAAGAAACTGCCCCAATCTCTACTACAGGAGGCCATGGCGGCGGCAGCAAATCCGCAGCCAAGCTGAGAGGGTTGGCCTGGCGGCGGCGGCCGCGCGATGCAGAGCGGCGGCGGGCGGCCGGGAGCGGTGGCGGGCGGCCGGGCAGCAGGGCGGGGCAGCGACCGGGCGGCAGGGCGGCGGCCGCGCGATGTAGAGCGGTGGCGGGCGGCCGGGCGGCTCGGCGGTGCAGCGGCGGGGCAGCGGCTGGGCGGGGTGGCGGCGGCCGGGCCGTGCAGACCGGCGGCTGCGCACGGCGACGACCGGTAGAGCGGTGGTCGGTCCAGGCTGAGCTCGTGCTTGCTCATGGTGAGTTGTTTCCTGATTCATCTCCTTTTCTTTTCTGTCTTTCAAGTTCACCAACCTAAGCCCGATAGAAATACTATCGGCTTACAAGAACAAATATGGAAAACAATTGAGAGATTTGGGTGGGTTGGCCGTTTCATTTGTATGAAAACTTCCCCAAGGATCTGAGCTGAAGTGGCACATAGTTGTGTTTTCAAAGATAGGAAGGGAGAATGAAGGTTTCATTGCAAGGGGAAAGAAAAACTTGGTGTAGATGAAGAAAATTGGGAGGAACGATTTTTAATTGTTTTTACTACTTCTTAGATATATCCATGTTAGCCTGCAGAATGTGTGACAGTGCAAGCTGCATTCCTTTTACTTTTGAAGAAGTTAATATGCCCCGGGTAGATGATAAGAATACAAAGTGAGGTCTCCATTGCTGTTATTTGCTGGACATGTCCCAGTCTCATTGTTACATTAAGTGTAGCTGATTTCCAACTTTGCATTCAAGGATTAATCTTAATTGGTTGTGACATGCTGATTGAAACCGTTAAAATTTCTTTTGTAACATTTTCTGGCATGATAACTTTTTCTGTAACATTAGTTCATACAGAATTAGTCTCCTAATATAGTTGGGGTCAATGGATAATTTCTTAGTTGCTCCATTTGCAGGATGGAAGCTGTAGATTGTTATCATGCTGGAATGAAATGTACGAAAGCACCGGCATTGAGATATGCTATCCAGGAACAATGGGATTTATGAAAATAATCCCGGTTATACAGGTAAAGATCGTTTCGTAGTCTTGCTTGGTACAATCCCTGAGGCTATGCAGGAGAAACTAGCACTTACCAAATGATTGTATCTTTAGGAAAGGAGACCGTCTTTAATCTATTTGTATGGTTCCTGACGATGTAACTTTGCACTTGCAAAATATTAAGGCTGGACCTACCTGGTCGAAACAAGAAAAATATCTGCTTGTACAGGAACTAACGCAACGTACACGGTGGCTGAAACTGGCTGAGACGCTTGCTTTAGTCCTGACACTGGTAAGGATCATGGGGTGCAGTATTAAGAGACGAAAGGGCCTTTTTTTATTCTGTACTGCAGCTGATTTTGAAGCAAACTGCGACAAACTGTAATATGTTCGTGCATGTTAAATCTGACAATCTCCTTGTCAATGACCTATGCACAGGGCGATTCCTTCCAGATCGGCGATGAGCAATATTGTCAAGGAAATCAAGGTAGTCTGTGAGCTCTTTCCGGGAGTGGGTTTCTAGGAAATTCATAGATATTCCAATGGTTTAACTCATGGATTAGCTCAGTATAGTCGTAGTGTGTGTTATATCATATGGCCCTGTTCCAACCTGCACATTGGATGTTGTTATGCCTGATTTAGCCATGTTGGAAGCATGCACCTCCAGCTACTCATTACATCATAAATGAGTTTGTTTTTCTCAGTGGTAATGGAAAAACATGCCCATTACATCCCTGATGACTCGTTGAGAAATATAGAGTTAAAATAAATAAGTTATGTTAATAATTTATGTCTGTATGCACGATGTGGAACAAGCCTGTGGTGGTCGTGGCGATATTTATTACAACTCAGCGGTAAGACTCATAAACCACAAACATCCAATGATTTATTATTGGTGACCGACATGCGTGATTATATGTCCCGCAGCAACGCACGGGCATTTAGCTAGTATTAATCAATATGGTGACATACAAGTAAATGGATCGACCTGGCGCTTTCATTTTTGGGGGACATTAATAACACAAGGACAAACGTGGCCATGGAATGTCTAAAATCCCTGAACATTTTTTCGTGTGCTTTCTGAAAAACCTCCGATGTGATGTTATTATGATACGGAGGGAGTAACACATATCATAGGCTCACAGCTAATAGTGGATCTGGAACACAATATAGAATATTCAATAGTTGGTACTTTGGATGTACCCAAGTCCAGTCATAGTTTCCTGCAGATAATTCAACAATGTACTGGTGTTGACCTAAGGTCCTAGAAGCCAGTCACACAACTTAAAAATCTAAAAATGTGCGAATTGAGAATACTTGTTCACACGTGCATCAAGGGCTCTAAAATCCAAATTCAGGTCTGATGAAATGCTAGATTGTGTCAAAGGAGAAATGTCGGAATACCTGTTGACACATGCATCTAGTTCCTCAACTATGTTCACATAGACTTCATTGCTTGCATCCTTGACAATTGTTGTTCTCCAAGGTACAAAAGAAGCAGTTGCATCCGGAAGTTTGTTACCGATAGTAGAACTTTTACCAGTCATAATATTCATCATTTTGCTGACCATATTTGGTTGGGCAACCAACTCTTTTAAGATGTTTGGCTCAGTAGTGAGTGGAAAGCCATTGTCCATCATTTCATCTAGAATCTGGATTTATATAAGGATTATATTGTTTAGAGAACTTACATTAAAAAATTAATATTTCAGTTTTACCAATCATGGACAACACAAGCGAGCAAACAATTAAAGTTGCTGATCGTTATTCAAGGCTCAAATTCAACAAATATCCTGGATTGATGTTCGTTTGACAGAATGAACTTAACAGATATAGCGCCTAATTTTAAACAAATAGAGAGTTGGTGTGTATTGGAATTCCATGCGCTTTGTAGCTCTCTATATGCAATTCAATTTTTGTCCATGGTAGAACTGCTAACTCTAGTGTGATATATTATTGTCCAACCTTAAAGCTTAGTTCCTTCATAATCTATCAAAGAAAATCATCCTACAATGAAGTAAAATGACACTGTGATACCAGTTGCACAGTTATAATGTGACAGGAGTAAGAAAAGATACCTGATAAACAATTACAAAGTTATCCTTGATTGTGTCTTCATTTATATCTCCAAGGTAATCTGTCAAGACATCAGCCACGCGAGAGAGAAACTGGATGCGAAAAATCATATGAGCACACCCGTTGCGAAAGCTTAAAGTTGCGGTAAATCAGGCTATCTGCTATTTCAGGGATAAATAAGTTCAGGAAGTTACTTCCATTTGCAAATCCTGAGTGTTACACTGTGTCTACTAAGCAAGCAATGTCATCGAATTAAAGGCAAAGAGTGCAATGATATGAAGCACACACCTCGATAGCCATCAACGGGGGCATCTCCACTTGGGTGCATGCCAAGAACGTCAAGCCGTTCCGATATACTTGGAACAAGTAGTGTGTTGGTGACACCACAACCTGCAAGACCTTTCAAGGTCCAAGAAACCTAATAAGCGATGATCTGATGAAATGAATAGGAGAAAATCAAACAACGTGACCTCCACAGTACAACAGATCGAAATTTTCTTGTTTAAACTTATTTCTCTACACTAGCAACAGCAATGACACAAGATACTGAAAACCTGGAACCAGCCCAAGAGTCCGTAGTATAAATTCAGCCAGCCATACACAACAAATGCATGACAAATCGAGAGCTGGGAGCTTCCGAGGAAGTTCTAAGCAAAGGGGGGCGACGAGATTTTGGCAGGAGCAGAGGTTGGTTTTTACCTTGGACGAGTCGCCGGCGGCGTGGGACAGAACGTACTCCCAGAACCAGCCGCAGATGGCGCGGTCCACGCGGTGCGCCGTCATCTGCTTCTCCACCAGCACCTCCCTATAACCACGCACGGATCCCCAAAATCACATGAAATTCAGTACGAATCCGGCGAAAGGGGCGGACGGATCCGGCCAGGAAAGACGATGCTGCTGGGCAGAGAAAATCACGAGAGTTGTGGCGCGGGGAGGGGATTACCCGGAATCGGAGAGGAGGAAGACGCACTGCAGCATTCTGCTCCCTCTCGCGGCTGGACGCGGCGGGGTGGTGTGAGGATCGGTGCGACTCGCGGACGTGCTGGAGAAGAAGCTGCAGCAGTAACGAAACGGGAGTGGTTTCTGGTTTGGTGAGTCGTACCTTGGTTGAAGCTGATGGATCTGGTCTAAAAAAATGGATCTTCTCCATCTACGGGCTTGTGTGTTTATCAAATCTGGTATTGGAGGGGATTGATTGAAACTCGATCCCCATTGGAGGGTCCTATTTGCCGCCGTAGCGGCGCCGTAAGTTCGGTTGAATTGGGTTGTAGCCCATCAGATATTTCCTTTTCCTTTCAAAATCCGAACATTTTTCAAAATCTGAACATTTTTAAAATCTGAATATTTTTACATTTCCGTTTAAAATATTTTTACAACCCTAGAAAGCTCATATATAGCATACACCATGTTAAGCGGTGTTGGAGGCTCACGCATTAGTAAAATTCAAGCATCATACATCAAACTCATCGGTGGGCAAAAAAGTAGAACGAATTAGAAATACAAGCATTGTACTTGTAGTTACCACTTGATTCTGAAGACAATCTCCTTGCAACTATTGCAAAGACCAGCACAACTGGGATAGGGTTTTAAAAGACCAGTAAGATTCGAGAAAATAGGAACGACTTGGTTGTCTCTTCTTGTTCAGTTCAAAGTTCAAACAAAGCATATTAATTTATACTAGAATTTTATACATATTTGTAGTTTATTTATTTGTGTACAAGTCAAACTTAAGTAATATATTTTTTGTACCGAACCAAAACAACAATATTCTTACATATTAATTGTGGTGCTCTTTTTATACATTTAACGTCTATCATTTAAGATGTGCACACCATGCTAAATTTAAACCGTGTACAGTGAAGGAAGTTTTTCCTTTTGTTTTAGACAATACCACTTTAAAGATCACTTAGTTTCAACAAATAAAAAACAAAATTATATCATGGCACGAAGATTAATTCTTATAAATATAAATATTGTGTTGTGTGTGTGGATTTTCTTTAGGCAAGTATTTGTAAAGGATATTCAACAAATATATATGGATATCAGTTTCTAGTATATCATTAGGTAAAGCAGGCACACGCGGGGTGAACATTGGGCCAATGAGCACACCACGTGTTGAGCGCCGGGTGGGCGAGGAGAACTATCCCAAGTCGTTTGATTGAGGACAAGCAGTTCATTTTTCTGGTGAATCGTCTAAAAATATCCATGTACTTTATGTCGTACCATTTTTTTTTTGAATTTTCCACATATATTAAACCAACAACAAAGAGTACACGATTATATTGATTACAAAACAAAACTAAAATAGACTAGCAAATCTATGAGATCTTCAAGCCTTTTTTTTCATCCATGACACAATCTTGTACTTTTCTGAAGGCGGCCGTAGAACAACGCCAAAACCACCAAACCAAAAACCTGTGAATACCACTGAAGGTTACCTTGGTTGAAGTTGATGGATCTAGTCTACAATTTTCGCACTCCTTCGATAACGACGTTTCCTCCACGGATCTTCCTTTTTCTTGTGATGGAGAAAAAACGTTCTCGGTTTACGCCTCATCTTGACATCTTTTATCTCTACAAATACTAAGCTCCCTAAGATTCTTGCCTTCTCCTTACTTCACATGTTCACATCAAGGTGGGTCCCACTTAAATATCATTTAGTTAAATACTAAACTATACACTACACCTCTCTACAAATACTAAGCTTCCTAGAATTCTTTTCTTCTCCTTACTTCACATGTCCACATCAAGGTGGGTCCCACTTAAATATCAATTAGTTAAATACTAAACTATACACTACACCATGGTGGACCATGGAACAGAACTATAGTTCACAACTACAAAAAAAATGTGTTGGATACATAAACATGTTTTCTACATATTTGCTAAATTTTGGGTGAAAAACTGGTATCCCAACTACATTAAAAAAAAGAAATTGTGACTGTGAAAAAATAGCTATCTTTTTCTCTTAAATTTCTCTTTTTTACAAATACTAACCTCACTGAGATTGTTGCCTTCTCCTTTCTTTACATGTCCACACCAGGATGGACCCCACTTAGATATCATTTAGTTAAATCTAAGTTTTAGACTACACCATGGTGGACCATAGACCCCATCTATAGTTCACAACTACAAAAAAATTATGTTGGATACATACATATGCTTTTTATATATTCGTTAAATCTTTGGTGAAAAGCTGGTATTCCTAGCTACAGAAAACAAGAAAATTGTGACTGTAAAAAGACAAATAGCTATGTTTTCCTTTAAAATTTCTCCTTTTTGTGTAGCCCAAACCAAAATGCTTAATGTCGTCTACATACATATGTTTTTAAAATATTTTTGTTAAATCTTCGGTGACAAGCTTGTATTCTTAGCTACACAAAAAAAGAAAATTGTGACTGTGAAAAAGAAATAGCTATATGTCCCCTCTAAATTTCTCCTTTTTTTGTAGCCCAAGATACAAAATGCTTACAAAACTTCAGTAGCACGTACATACATACACGTAGTTGTATGCTTTATTGGTTAAATATTGAAACCTAAACATGTCGCTTCATTTTTTGTAAAAAAAGATAATGTGGTGAGCTCAAAGCTACATGCACTTTATCGTCAACTCTTTCCCTTATCCTTTCTCTGCCACCAGCACCCACCATAACGTCTTGCCGATTAAGTCAGACAACATAATTTCTCTCCCTATGTCTCCCTCTATCCGTATTCTACCAAAAACATCTGTTGCGCTACAAATTTTGCCCGTCTCTCCACACACGGCTCTGGCTCAATTAAGTCTCTTGGAATACGGGGCACCTCCATCTCCGATGTCGCCTCTCAAGTCCATTATTAACTTGCAAGTCATGTGCACTCTCTGTCGATGCATATTTTTTGAGGAACCCAACGCCAGTGAGGTGAAAGACTTTCTACATCTCTCGCAGTAGTTGCACGTGAATACCCACGCCAGCTCTCGCATCAGCCGCCTATGTCGTCATTGCTATTAGTGGTGCTCGACTTGGTGATGGCCGCAGCTGCGGTTGATACCGTGAGCAACAATTCAATGGTGAATGGGGGTGGTATGATGAGTTAGACGCATTTTGTTGGATGCCACCTAATTACCGATAAAATATCATGCGTCTGTTTATTTGTGAACCTTTTCTCTACACTTTGTTTGCTTATATGCCACTTATATTAAGAGAACGGAGTATGTAAGCAAGTGCATGTGTCTATTTGGTAGATGGTTGGATGCATACATTGAAAAGGAGCTATGTGTGTCTACCCTCACCAGATGTCGTTAGAGTGCAGAAAAAGTCATGACTCATGAGTGTACAATGATAAAATAACATGTGACGTGTGGTGAAGACGACCAACTATATGTTTAGAGATTGGCATTCACGCAATTAGATATATACACAAAATTATTGGTGGTATTCATGACATTTATTTTAGTTTATATTTTATTTCATGTAATATGGATCCGATTCTCAGATTGAAATGGCATGTTAACCGTTTAAGATCTCACTTTGCTCTATTTTTGTGTGCATTATTTAGTAGTTTGTCGGTATAATGTTCTTCTATTTACATAGTATCAATTGTACTCGATCGATTTGACTGAATTTTACAGGACATAATTATACCAACTATTACTGATTGTGGGATAATTAATGTTATAAAAGTCTACTTTCTTTTATTACAATAAATCAATGACCTTGAGTATCTCGATGGTAATCAAGTAATGAATAATCATCTCTTGAGTATTCAATGTTCATCTTATATATCGCACACTGTCTACAGATTGTCGGAAATTTGTTCAACTCTTTTGTTGGAATCTTTATAGAACCATGTACACAATTTAACTTTCCTGACATTTCATAATTATGGTCGTATTTTGATTTCCTATCTCAGTATGTGAGAGCTTAAGCTTTTTTTTATGGTGTCATGTGTAGTTCTATTCTTTCTATACCTCACACAATTATGTTCTTTCCTTCTATATTTACGTGAGGATGTCTGAATGATCGTGTTGCAAGAGAGTGAGCGAGTGGTACTATTGTTTTAATGATTGCTAATATATATATGTTTCAATATTTTTTTATCATTGATTGTATTAGACCGGACGCGGCAACGCACCTTCTAGTTTGGGATTTAAGCCAAGAGGTGGGTTTTCGTTTGCAGAGGTGTTGGCGCCTGCGGCTGCATCATCGAAATCCAACTAGACCGTGAGTTCTCAGCGGCATGGACTGCTCGGGGTGATAAACCTTTCTGGCTCTTCCCCAACCAAAAGACAGAAGGGAGATGACTTGGAATAGGCAATTGTCCGATCATGAAAACGTAATCAGAGCTGTACTCTTTCATCAGATCATTTCTTATTATTATTTGGAAGGCAGATTATGTCGGTGTCAATCAAATCTACAATTTTCGCACTCCTTTGATAACGATGTTTCCTCCATCGATCTTTCTTTTCTTGATGGAGAAAAAACGTTCTCGGTTTTTTGCCTCATCTTTTATTTGGGATTTAAGCAAAGACAAGAGGTGGCTTTCGTTTGCAGATGTGGTGGTGGCGCCTGCGGCTGCACCATCGAAATCCAACCAGACCGTGAGTTGAGTTCTCAGGCAGCACGGACGTCTCAGGATGATAAACCTTTCTGGCTCTTCCCCAACCAAAAGACAACCGAAGGGAGATGACTTTGGAGTACGGAATTGCCTGATCATGAAAACGTAATCAGAGCTGTACTCTTTCATCAGATCATTTTTATTACTATTATTTGGAATGCAGATCATGTCTTAATTGTGTGTGTGTCCGAAGCAAAGAACAGGTACACGTCACCCCATGGCCAAGTCACCGAAACGTAGACTTCGATTGCAATTTGACAGCACACTCCACAGTGGAAAAGGCAATGGTGGAGATCAGGAGAAAGGTTATTGTCGATATGCAAAGGAAAGGCAGCCACGGAGTCAAATCCAACGCACTGACACGAGACAAAGCTGCGGCGTGCAGATATGGCTACCAGACAATGGAGAAAAGCCACGCCCGCCGCTTCTCTTTGGCACCGCTCCTCTCACCAACATACATGCCGACGGACAGAAAAAAACACGGGGATGAAGAACGAATCGAGAGCTCAACCATGCAAGAAGAAATCAACAATTATGCGCATGATTGCTTTACATGACGGAGGCGAGTAAAAGAATTATGTACAGCAATGTGCGGTATTAACGGTGGCGGATCGACGGAACCTAATCAAAATCGGCGGCCGGGGTTGCTACAACGTCGTTGGCGGCGGCAGTGGCGGCGGCGTGCGGGTTGCAGTCGTCGGAGTAGAAGTCGTTGCGCTCGAGGAGGGAGCGCAGCCCGGGGTCCTCCTTGCCGTTGGCGCTCGGGTTGGGCTCCAGCGAGCAGTCCCCTCCTTCGGGGCACAGGCAGCACCACGCCGGCAACGCGGTGGCGGTTCCCGCGCCTGCAGAGCCGTCGCCCTCCCCCACGGCGTCGCCCTCGACGCCGCCGCCGTCGCCACGCCTCTCCCTCCTCTCCTGGACCACCGATACGTTGCCCCAGCAGGCAGGCGCGGCGGGCAGCCTGTCCCGGATCGCCCTCACCACGTCCTCCCGCCGCTTGCTACTGCGCCTCTCCTGCTTGTTGCTCCCGCCTCCTCCCTCCTCCGCCGCCTCCCCTCTCCCGGACGAAGACGACGACGCAGCCGAGTCGGACGATTTGGACTGAGCCTGCTTCTGCCGCCCAACCGCCCCGGTTGGGGCGGCGGCGGCGGCGGCATCAGCGCCGCCTCGCTCTCGGCCGACTCCCCCATTGGCACTCCCCTCCCGCATACATGCAACTGCCAGGGCCGAACACGCGGCAACAGGAGCGGCGGCCGCGGAAACCGCCAACCCGCCGTCGCGTGGCGGCGCGGCGATTTTCGGCGTGATTTGGGTGGGGGGGATTGGGAGGAGGACGGAGGAGTTCGGTTGGCTACGTGTGCTATTATTGCGCACCAGCTTGCAGTTTCGCATATACGTTGTCGCCCGCCGTGGCCTGGCTGGACTTCGCTTTCTTGTTCTGCTCTCGCTTTCGCCACAGGTGGTAGGTTACGTTGAGAAACACGGAAGGAACTGCCGCGTCGACAAATATAAATATGAAACGAATTACTTAATCAGCATTATTATTTAATCAGACTGGTAATCTGGCAAGGGAACGATCGGGTTTCATTGGTGGTGCGGCCACACGTTGTTAGATATTGGTGACGTGTTCAAATGGATGGAATATGGTGTGATGGTAGATTTTTTTTTGTATAAATTCTAGTTGTGTTTTTTATCTCACTAGTTGACCTGCACGTGCAACGCACGTAACCAACCATTGTAAACAGTAAACATAAATGAAAGAAAATAAAAACCATTTAGGCCATAGTACAAATGTTAGAAATTTAGTTGGTCAAATTACAAGCAAGAAAACATTGCAAGAAAATACATGCAATTGTTTGATACATAGTTATTAGCTTACAAATTCATTAAGTGTGACCCAAATACAATGCCAATTTTTGGACACATAAGATTCTCATATGCTTCGTTCCTCCTCCATGTGTTCCAGGTCCAATGATTTGACCTAGAGTACAGGGAGTAATCATATTATTCAAGTTTACAAGCCATCCTTATATTTACAAATCTGTTTGTAGTGAGGGAGACCTCTGATTTGGAAAGAATATATTACATGAGCCGCAATACTACTTGGTACATTTGTTCAAACCAACGAATTGAGTATTCCAACTGTTGCATAGCTACATTAGAAATTGACCATCGAGTTAAACTATGCTACTACTATTATACTACATTAGCTAGACAGAACAAGCCCATGTAACTCTTTCTAATCATCCCTAGGATGCACATATTAAACAAACACACATACTTTATTGCATCCTCAATGTCCTAGCTTGTTGTGTTGTCGACTTGGCGACTTTGTAGCAGGTTGGAGCTGATCAACGTGGATGATGACCGCGAGCATGTCGCTGAACAGCAGCTCCTGGGGCACCGCCAAGAACATGGTCCGGCAACCAGCCCACCGTCGAGGCCATGATAAGCAGCTTGGCCTTTTCATTACCTGGGCACGTGATAGAACCAGCTTGGCCTTGTGATGGTACTTCAACTAATGCAGAAAAGGTGCAGTGAGTTGCTATGCACAACATACGCCCAATATGATAAATCAATTATTGTGTAATGCAACAAAAAATAATTACCCTTGGCAGAGCAAGAACACAAGTTTCAACCGATACAAATCGCTAATCAATTGTTATGCCAAATTTCTGATCATATGGATCTTCGTAGTATGTATTGTGACGTGCTTCTGGTTAAAATAGGAAAAACAAAAGAAGAGATTTAGAAAATGCAGTGTAAGTGTATAAAACTGATGAATCGGTAATAGTGTGTGATCAATAGTTCAATACAGAGTACAAACACAAGATAGTAGTCTTCCGAAGTTTATGGTTTTGATTATAACAAAAACCTCATCGAGTAGCTATCATCTTGTAAAATATGCTTATACAGGAATACCAAGAACTCTATGACATTACAGATGCTTTAGGTCTAATAGGGTGAACTGAAGCTGTAGTGCTGT
The DNA here is from genome assembly GCA_947311845.1 of Poa pratensis. Classification (NCBI taxonomy): domain Eukaryota; kingdom Viridiplantae; phylum Streptophyta; class Magnoliopsida; order Poales; family Poaceae; genus Poa; species Poa pratensis. The sequence continues at coordinate 71,783,011 of CAMZMU010000035.1, read as the reverse complement.
ACTGAGATACGTTGATTACCTAATTATTTTCTTCTCTAGAAATATAGGAGAATTAGTAGTATCACCAGTATTTTGATACGAAGCTGAATAACAGTACAAGCAGGAACACAATGTACTCGCACACACATGTAGTTAAAGGCTTTAACGGGGAATTTATCAACTATTTTCCTTTAAAGATTGAAATCAGATAATTCGTCAAACACCCTCATAGCATCCTCTAAGCGGCTGTACTTGACATTTTTTTTTTAGATAAAGGCTGTACTTGACATACATGCCAAGGAGCACATCAGATTGCACCTGCGATGCTATCTGTGAGGAGGCCAACAAGTTGTACTCCGTCAAGGCTAGTCCCAGATTCAAGTACCTAAAAATGATCCTATGATTAAACATAGGCATGGAATATCCCAATAAGTACAAAATCACATCAGATAAGATAATGTAGTCTGCCAAACTGAATGTTAAACCTTATACTGAGTAAAAAAAAGACTGAATGTAACTTAAATTATGCCGAAAATTCATCCAGCATATAGGACATACAAGCCCAGATTGAGAATCGTTTGTCCAAACTGGCGGTAGCACACAGGGCATGATGCAAGCTACTACTACAATTCATGGTCCAGTATCTACTACTAACACCGAAGCAGGTAGACTAACCTCGGGAGTTGATAACCCTGACAAAAAAAGATGCAGACTGACTGACTAAAGGAGGAAAATAGGGAAAGCATCCATACCAGGCCGATTCAGCAGGTGCCTCATCGACGCACTACCGTCCACCGCTGAGGTTTCTCACGCGCAGCTCTCATGGGCTTCCCAGGGGTCGAGAAGGAGCCTGGTCACCGAGGCGAGGAGCCAGCTTGGTAGACCGCAGAGGAGTTACGCGGGCGCGGGCACGAGCGGCCATTGCCATGCGTGCGTCTCCGGCCGGCGGGGCGGTGGGCAGGCGGGGATGGAGCCATGGAGGCTGGCCGGCCGCGGCCGGGGTCATCAGGCAAGCGGCGGCGCGTGGAGGAGGATCGTGGCGGCGGCGTGCTGGTCAGCAATGCGGGAAGCTTTTTTTTAGAAAGAAAGGGGAACTACTCAGGTGGGGCAGCGAGTTTGCTTGCGCTAGGCGGTGATGGCGTCGCCGGCGCTCGTGAAACGGACGGAAACGAACTGTTTATTTTAGCCGTGGCAATTCCTGTAATTAGTCGAAACTGAAAAGGTGTGTTGAGTTGTCAAACATTGGAGTAATCTGGACCATTGGTCAAATATTGTAGGGCTTATATTTAATGTATCAACACAAGTTTGCTTTTTTAATAGTACTAGTATACGTGCACGTGCAACGCACGTATGTACAAACATGTCTTCCGATTAAGCTAAATATCATTTTTTTTGCTAATGTTCATACTTGTATTCATACGGGAAAGAGTACAAAATACAGACAAGTACACACAAAGAAAGGAACCAGAGGAAACAGGGGACAGCGAAACTTGCACTCCCCATCTTCAACCTCGAGATCGACCGACGCCTGAACCCTGCATCGCCGGAGACGACGAAGGGAGCCGCCGCCAAGCACGACCACCACTGGAGCAGCAGAACCCCTAGCCCAGAGGCGTTGATGAACCGCAAGATCTACCAGCTCCGAGGAGCTGGAACTGAAGACAATGAACGAGAATCGGCCGGGGGCGGCCCCCGAGCTCAAGCTGCACCGGATCTGGGACCAGCGCCCCAGATCCTCACTCACACACACAATAGAGAGTAGCTAACATTTATCCTTTTACCTTCAGAAGAGTAGCCTAATAGATAAGCATGTCTTCAACATGGGTTAAGTCGTTATATTCATTGTTAGATTCGAATTCATTGTCAGATTCGAAGATAGTCCTGTAAACGACGTGATTTAAAAGTATTTTAATAATGAAATTTGCACAAGATGATTGACTTTTTCGGGGCTCAGTGAGTACACCATGCGCAACAGCATTACAAGCCCTTGGGCAATGTACACGTCCACATCATTATCTAATAAGGATCATATAGTTATACACGTGCAAGTACGCAATGCACAACCCAAATGTTCATATGTGCACGGTGAAATTTGTGATGTATGAATTTGTTATTCATTCTTTCATGAACTTTATGTTGTGAAGACTATGTTTTATGCATTGTGTCGAGCACAATCTAAGCCCACACAACATATGCAACTGCTAACACAGAATACCCCTTTTAAGATAGCAGAAAACCTCACATAATCTTTATCGTACAAATGAAAAATAATAGTCATCTGTGCTTTATGCTTATCATCAGCGGCGCCAAAGTTGTCTAGCAACATGCAATGAATGTAAATTTGGGAAGTAACTTGCTGAACATGAAATTTCTTGTGCCCTAAAATAGAAAAAACAATTGGGGTTGTGTATATATATATATAATAGAAATATAATTGAAGGGGCGTAAGGTTCCAAAAAATATTTAGCGCACATGTCTTAGTTCACACGGTTCAGATTCCATACAAGAGCATAATGTGTTGACACTTTTCAGAAAGAGAAATAGTACATAACATACAGATTATAAGTGACAGCTTCACACAGAGAGAGATCAATTTGGTAAAATATTATAATCCCACAGGCACAATTGAGACATCTTGTAACACAAACTAATCTTCCTTTCTCATCCTTGATCCGTTTGAAGTTGATGAACATGTAACTCAACAGTCGGTGTGTGATAGGTGGCTAAATGCTTTAATTTCCTCTAGTAAATGAAGAATTGGTCAGTGAGTCAGTCATATTGCTGCGTATACCACTGAGCCATCAATAGTACAGACTCCATTTTCTGGGAAATATAATAGGTTAATGATCACAACATTCTCATATTTAGCGTTTTCATACGCAGTCAAAATAAATACTTGTATTAAACATTCAAATGTATGGTAGATGATTTCAACACTTTAAGAAATCTAAGCACCCTCTTAGGCAAAATGTAGTCATTTTTTAATCGAATTTTCGGTCGAAGCATATTACAAGTAAACTAATTGTTAAGAATAGAAACCAGTTTTCTGTATGTCACCTCACCCACGACTAAAAAAGGTCCTGATTGACCATAGTAAAGGAAAAAAGGCATATACCAACCCAAACTGAGACATCCTTGTTGACATTCTCAAACTAAGCATTACTCATTCGATGGCTAACACTACCAGCAGCAGTACAACCAGATGGTGAGAAGGTAACTGAATTTCAGGCAGAAAAACTTCAGTCTTCAGTGGACGACGGCGACGAACTGCAGCGGCGCTGCTGGTTCCTGGCGTATGTGTGCGAGAGCAGGAGCTGCAGTTGGGCGTGCTGATATAGTGCTGCTGTGTGCGGAACAGAATGCGAACAGAGGTATGGGCGAAAACGGCCCACCACAACAGAAGCGTTCATGGCGGAGCGCAGCACGGGAGAATGATGGCGACGACGTGCCAATACGGAATGACTGGCGGATCGTGGGCAGGCACGTCGGGGAGGCGGGGAATACTTGCGTCAAATACGCCGATCAGCATCTTCGAGCCGACATCATCCTAGTTTGCAGTCACCTCCAGGCCCGGCCCAGAGGGCAGGGCAGAGGGGCGGCCGCCCCGGGCCCCCGAAGCAAAGGGGCCCCATTCCCGACTAGCTAAGGAATAGGCAGCGGCGAAAGAATAGGAATCAGGAATCAACGGCGCCATTAGAGGAGTTCTCTCGTTGAGTTCTGGAAAACGAGCACGAAGAGGTACGTGCTTTTGCAGTGGAGTTAACCTGGGCCATTTTGCCTTTGTTTAGTTGGGCTTCTTTACGTTACCCAGGCCTTTTTTTCCTTTAGTAAGCTATACGGAATTAACAGGATATGGGTATGTCTGAAAACAAAAACAAAAATTGGGATAGGGTCACTCGCTCAAAAAAAAAGTGGTGGGGCCTCTATGCTGATGTAGGTCAATGACAATAATACGCACATCACACTAATAGTTTGAGAAGTGCATATCTAAAAATGAAGAAGTGGTTAATTTCATGCATGAGAGCGTGATTCGGAAAAAAATGACCACATAGTTTATCTTGACAGGTGACCCATGGCCTGCTCATACGTTAACGCCGAGAAGCGAGAAGCCGATTGACCCAAACATGTAGAATTGTAAGACTAATACTCATTGCTGACTTTGCATCTGAAAAGGTTAAAAGCAATTGTAAGATGACAAGAATATATTATTTCATATCATCTTTATATTGCTTTTTTGTGCCCTCAAATTTTTATAATTAACGAATTTTCAATGCTTATAGGGCCCATTTTTTACTTTCGCCCCGGGCCCCCAAAATCTCAGGACCGGCCCTGGTCACCTCTATGTGGTGGCAACACAACCTCGTCGAGCTGGGCGCCTAAATCAGACCCGCGTCATATAGCCTCCACCTGACCCTATCCCGCATGTGCAGGTCACGGCCCTGCAACAGCTCGCTCGATAGTCGATCCTCATCTGGAGCAGAAGCCGCAGACCAACCCGCCTGATAGGGAGCAACAATTGAGGCGCGGAAACTCAGTCCTAGGGCTTGGCGCGGTTATGGAGTTTGGCGAAGGAGATGCGAGATCAGCGAGGGATCTGGAGAGTGCGGCGGTACGGCTAAGGTGATGTACATGCGGGCGACCTCCAGCCGTCCTTCCTCATCCCCGGCTCCGACTATCCGACAGGGACACGCAGGCCATGGCCGGCGCCAACCAGTAGGAAGCGGGCGCCTGCACCCTGCCGTCGGAGACGATCGCGCGTCGCTTCTCGCCGGCCAGACCGCCATGCTACAGCCGCGCGGAGACCTCGCTCTCGGTGTCACCGTGCACCACGCCGCCTCAGCCCGTTTCTTTAACTGGTGGTAATTCTTGTAATTATAACAAAACTAAAAAGGTGTGTTGAGGTGCTCAACGCGTTGGAACCATCTGGTCAGTTGATCTGATATTGAACGACTCAAATTTAATGTATCCGCAACATGTTTGCTCTTTTAATAGTAGTATAGAAGTATAGAAGATTTGCGACCTTGTGCTATTGATTATGTTTTTTTCAAAAAATCCTGTCACTTTACTCCATACATACGATTTTGTGACGGTGTTATCCTGCTTTAAATTTTCGCCAAACCTATTCTTAAAGGCTTTATCTGATATGGAGCATGAGCAGTGTTGCACAACTAGTCACATTCATCTAACACAACTCATTTTTTATTTGATCAAGGTTTATAGAATTTGACTATAGATTTGTTCGTAACCGTCCCACGTCCCTACCGGACTCATTATCCAAATATTTAGGTTACTTCTTGTCAATGATAAACCGTACATTACTAACGGAAACATTAGACATCATGTAATCTTGAGATGCATAGGAGACAACGGAGATGTGTGCCGTCGTCGTAGCTGTCGCTCGGCTTTTGATGTGGTCGATATCTATTCCGCCATCATATTGGTTGTCAGCAGGTCCGCTTTCTCTTCCTATTGGCATGAGTGCAGGCTTGCTATTGGCGACTTTGCTTGGCCCTTGCTTCGGTAGGGGCATCTAGCCTCATCGGCTTTGGTACCTTTCAACGAGGAGATGGGTTCCCCAAGACCGGCTCCACTACTGTTCTTGTAGAAGCAACGCCAAAACGGGGACATCTCTGCATGTCGTAGTGACGATGAAATATGAGTGGGAGCGTGTGACGATGATGTTATCACGAATGTGATGAAGAAGCCTCCTGTGATGTCTCCCTCCGGCAGGTTGCCGGGAAGAGCTTCAGAACCCTCCCGAACTAGGCTTCGAGTTGACTGCGACCTCGGATATCTTTAGAATATGTTCTTGTGTTCAAGGGTTTCCTCGATGAAGGTAATTTATAGGTAAAAGGGCGTCGGGAGGTGGTAGGAGGGCGCATCCCCACTCAAGGTTGCACCCTAGGGTCGCCTGGGGCAGTAGCCCCCCCGGGGTGGCCCTTTGGACTTTGGTCTTCTTTGGTGATAAAAAATAGTTCTCGTAAATTATTGTCTAATTCTGAGAATATTTATTTAATAATTTATTTGAAACAAAAAAGACAACAGAAAACAGGAGCTGACACTGGACATCTTGTTAATGGTAAGTCCAAGAAAATGCCCTAAGATGATATATAATTTTAATAAAAACATATAGTATTGATATAAAACAAGCATGTAGCACAATTAAAAATTAAAGATACGTTTAAGACGTATTATGCACCCTGAAGCACGAACACATATAATATATGTTTTTATTCAGAATTTTTGAAGCTTGAATAAATAATTAATCAACAACATTAATTTAGAACTATATAAATACGTGTATTTGACTACACAACTTAGTCTTGACTACAAAGAGTTTAACTCTTGGCTCCACCACTGGCAAAGCATGATTCTGTTTTTAAAAGCATCTTAAAAATATAACTCATGTTGTTTAGAGGTTTGAAGTATACTGTCACAAAATGAAACACATGATAATGCTCTCAAGCGTACTGACATAGTAAAACAGTATCATGCACTTTGTATTACCAACAATCCACAATGAAACTTCACAACGACTTTATTTCAATATACAAGTCTAAAAAATGTCAGCACATAATGAAAGAATACAATGCCCCCTGAAATAATAACACACTCAATATGTATTTACTTAAAAAAATTGAAGCTGGAAAAATTATGATTTTTCTAGAACAAGATCAACCATGTGACGATACTTTCTGAAAACACTAATAAGTATGTGAAACACTAACAAATATAGATAGTTTATATAAATTTGAAACACTAACAAATTTATGATGTCTCTGGAACATGAGAAACCGAACAAGTGAATTGCAATTATTATTGCATAACACAGTGAAATAATATTTGTTTCTACTTTTGAACAGTTCCTATTAAACATAGAAATTGTTCTTTACAAGTTTAAAGTGTATTCACCTGATGAAACTCGGGGATGTGCTCTAAACAATTTGCTTTGGTCATATAGTTGTGTAAACCATGAACATGGACGTATCAATTTTATTTATTCTATTTTCATACTTTCTTTGTCAAACATGTGCGTTTGTAATTTTAGTCATTCGTCATTGCGGCTTTGTTCACATTGATATCGTAGTACGTGGTTATTGTGTTTCAAAATCTATTGGTATGAATCCTATATAAAATTCTATATGTATTTGAAATTTGTATGAAATAGTTTGAAACATCCCATTGCGCTTCAGTATGCTACATGAAGAGACACATTAAAACTAGCTATGGAAACACTTTGGAGTTTGTCATGGAAACACTTTGGAACATTTGTTAAAATATACCACAGTTTCCTTGGAGTATGCAAGATTGGTTTTTGTTTAAAGATGTTGTCTAGAAAACCACAAAGCTTAAACGGATCACAATTCCAATTTCTAGTCAGAAGATAAAATTGATACAACGATTTAGAATCACATTAACAAGATTGGGATCGTTGAGCACTGTTACACTTTTTTTACTCTAAAAGATACTCACTTACACATCAATCACATATCACAACACAAGATGGGTGTGGAAGGAGAGTGGGAGGGAGTGAATGTTGTACACAACACACAATACATGATACGATACATCAACTGATTTGTAGTGCAAAGAATTACACTATTCAGGATTTGTACACTGCCTTGGGCCAATGGTCCTGAGCGATCTGAGCACGCACCCTAAGGGTGCGTTTGGTTCCGCATTACGAACCTGCTTCTGCTGTGGCAACGCCCAACGCCAACCAAAGGGATAAAACACACAGCTGATTATGCAAACGCGACCAGCTTTTCCTAGTACAAACTCCACCGCTGCTTGGACCCTGCTTCCATCGCGTTGAGGGCGAACCGAAGTTAGAAATCACAAATATTTACCCGCAATGCCATCCATAAGTGATACCGTTTCGATACCTTTTTCGCTCTCGAGTTCCTCCGTCTAGGGTTCGCGACGCCGCCAGTCCGGCCGGCCTACGGACGGCGCGGTGCCGTCGTCCTCCGAACTCAGCTGATCCGCCTCAATATCTGTTTCTCTGCCAGTCCGGCCGGCAAAGCTGAAAGTCGTTTGGCTGAAACAACTGTGAAACTGTGAATTTTATGTGACTCGTCTGTAATACCCCTAAAACCGTGGGAGAGCCATCGGCCGGAATTTCTAGCGCCTCGCCGGTCCATCACGCCGGACCACCTACGACCACCTTGATATCGCCGGACCCTCGCCGGAGTTTGTCGGAATTCGCCGAAACCGCGCCGGAGATAGGGGAAGACATGCCGGACCTCGCCGGAGCTGCCTGGACACTAGTAAAAAATGGGCCTATGGTCCCGGTTCGGTTGGGCCTTCAGTCCCGGTTGCCCTGGCCAATCGGGACCAATGCTGGTCCCGGTTGGGCCACGAACCGGGACCAATGGTTGTCCACGTGGCCTGGTCTGGCTGCTCGTGGGGGGAGACTCATTGGTCCCGGTTCTTAATACGAACCGGACCAATGAGTACTTTTTTTTTGGTATTTAGGGTTTAGGATTCGATCTCGCCGGTGCCCCCTCTCGCCGGTGCCCCCTCTCGCCGGTGCCCCCTCGCCGGTGCCCCCTCTCCTTCTCGCCGGTGCCCCCTCTCCTTCTCGCCGGTGCCCCCTCTCCATATCGCCGGTGCCCCCTCTCGCCGGTGCCCCCTCTCCTTCTCGCCGGTGCCCCCTCTCGCCGGTGCCCCCTCTCACCGGTGCCCCCTCTCCTTCTCGCCGGTGCCTCCTCTCCCTCTCGCCGGTGCCCCCTCTCCCTCTCGCCGGTGCCCCCTCTCGCCGGTGCCCCTCTCCTTCTCGCCGGTGCCCCTCTCGCCGGTGCCCCCTCTCCTTCTCGCCGGTGCCTCCTCTCCCTCTCGCCGGTGCCCCTCTCCCTCTCGCCGGTGCCTCCGTCGTCTCCCCCTTCTTCGCATCGCCGACGTGCTCTCCATCGTTTCCGTACGCATATTATACGCTCTACTATATACACAGTACATGTTGATGCATATATAATTAATATTCGATCTCTTGCGAGAATACAACTATTTAATTACATGGAGATAGATCAAGCCATCAAGGCATATGTAGTTCATCGTCCGAAGCATAATGTTCTCCCCTTTCATCGATGACCTCCCTAAGCAGAAATCCCGCCAATTCCTCTTGAATTGCTCCTACGCGCAGTTCTGGGTCGATCTTCTCCCGCATTTTGCTGAAAGCAGTTGTTCTCCGCTCAGTGGTCAACTCGCGAATGAACTCGCAAACGTAGAATCCACATAAATTACTCCCCGGTGGCTGCTGCGGACTTTCCACCGTTTTATAAGTTAGCTCATCTTTGAATGGACCTTCTACCTTCTGTTTGAAAATTGTCCAACACCTGCTTTGGCAAAGAAAATGAACAAAGGAGTTATTAATTACTTGACATCAGGGAACGAACGAAAGAGGGCGATATAATGCGATAATGATTGAAATTACTTGTTGAGCATTTCTTTCATGTCGGACCACAACGCTTGGTCCCAACTTAATGAGTCGTGGACTTCAACTGTGGACTTGTCAGGTTGAATGCTTAGCAGAATCCAGTGGAACCTGCGGACGTTTACATAAAGCAGACATGCATAGCTCATCAATTACACTTAACATCGAGAAAGCCAAATAAAAATATGTACAAGACAGAAACACTCACCTGAAGTTGTAAGGAAATAGTATTTCCGTACAGAAATGTTGCATGGTTAAAAAGGTGGTCAGGTCATGCTCCACGTCTTTGGGGTGATTGACTAACGTATGTGAATTCACGATATATGGGTCAACGAACCCAACCTCAAAAACTTTAGATCTTTTGCATTCCAGCATCTTCATTCTGCATAATAGCGTACAAAAGGATATATATATAGGCAGGATAATATAATACAGGCAATGAACGAGCTGAGCTAGAGACTTAATTACGAAAATAAATCACTTACAGACAATAGCAAGAGAGGATAGATTTGTCGAGGGCGCGCTTTTGGAATAACTGGAACAGTTCAGTCAGTTGAACCTGTATAGTGTAACGTTTGAAGAAATGCTCCACTCTAACGTCCAGCGGAAACCACTCTTTCGCGTCCTTCTTTGATGTGTGCACCAGGTACCAGGTATGCAGATTTCGCATATGTGTTGATAGACCCGTCATCTCCTCATTACTGACCATAGGCTCCCCTTGGACATATTTCCGTGCCATCTCTAACATTGGCGCATGTTCATAGCCTAAAAGTTGACCAAGGCTCATACCCAAGGCGGTAGCCTGTTCCTTGGCCTGAGATACAGTGACACCAAGTTCTTTAGCAGCAGCTATGGCTCTGGGGTCCAATAATTCCAGGTCTTATCCATAGCGACTCTGAAGTCCTTGTCGACATCGGAACACACTATGAGCGGGGGGACCGATTGATTTTTCTGCTGTCCGAGCTGGGCAATTTGTTTCCCGCTTTTTGCACTTCTTCCCTTGTTCTGCTCAGACTGGGCACGTGCTAGCTTAGTAAGTTCACGACCATAGTCAGATGGCAGATTCATCGATATCTGGGATGGCTGCTCAAGGAAGGACTTTCTCCACTTTTTGGATTTTTCATCGTATACCGGCTTCTGCTCGGGCTTTTTTGGTGCAAAAAAAGCCTTATTGTAGGCAGCCACCTCCGCGGCGTTTTCCGCTACAGTCCTGTCATAAGGTCTAATGGGAAGATTCTTATGAGGTACTGTTGGGAGGGGCGACCTTTTACGTTTCGGTGATCGCTTACCCCTCATAGTACGAGCGGTGGGCGGAAACGGCTGACGCGGCGGCGGAGACGGCTGCGCTGGAGACTGGTGAGGCGGTGAAGAGGACTGTTGCGCTGGAGAATGCTGAGGCGGTGAAGAGGACTGTTGCGCTGGAGACTGGTGAGGAGTCGATGGCCTTGGCTGCCAGTTCGGAAGCACGATGAATTCCTTTGGCCATAGAATGGTCGCTTTCTTGGCTTCTCCAAGTTCAAGCACCTCCCCATCTTCACCTGCAGGGTGTTGCAGCTTCAGCTCCTCATAATCTTTCATCACTTCATCCACCGCGACAACAGCGTAGCCATTTGGAACCGGAGAGAAATGGTAAGTTGGATTAGGTCCAATTGGTACGACATAGCCGACCGCCACCTTCACGGTTAAGTTAAAAACTTTCACATGCATCTCACAAGGTGTGCTCTCCGTGATATCATCCACTGGGTAGCGACGAAGTGGAGCCACTGCATCATCATTACCATCCTGGAGCTCCGTGGAAGCCACGCTGCTTTTCCGATTCGATGGGCCACCGGTACCATCGCATGCAGCTTCTACCATGTGCCGTTGAGATTGGCCGCTAGTACCTTGCTGGCTAAGCACGGCAATTTGTTCCTTCTGCGCTTTAATTCTTCTTCTATATTAGCAGCCGGTCTGCAGCAGCGCGTGCTTCCATTGCCTCCCTTTCCTTTCTCCTCTGATGGCTTCTATCAGGAAATTTCTTCCTGTGCTCGGGAATCGCAATTGTCTTGGGCTTGGAGCCAGGTACGCCTCGTAACCGTCCGTCGTGTTCCTTATTCCCAAGGGCGCGTGTGAGCTCGTCATCCTCTCTATCGGGAATGAACCGTCCCTCTTCAACATCCTTTACTGCTTTTCTAATTTCTTGGATGGGTAGTAGGGGATTATCTTTGTGTCTTCTGTTATATATGCACTTCCCTTCTGCGTCCAACGTGCCCCCATGCCCGTAAAACCAATTTCTTGCCCGTTCGATCCACTTGAGTGGCTCTGGAGTGATCCCATTAGCCAGCAGGTCCGCCTCAAGTTTCTCCCACTTAGGCATGCTACCAGCGTAGCCACCAGGCCCCATAGTATGGTGGTACATCTTTAGAGCAGCATTTGCCGCATTTTTTGCAGACTTTTCCAGAGCTTCCTCTGATTTCTTGTACGCCACAAATTCTTCCCAGTAGTCCTTTATCTTCTCATACCCTTTATCGAAGTCTGGAGTCTTATTTTTCTTGACAAACAGTTTGTTCAATCTTTTCTTCCAGTTCTTGAATAGCTCGGCCATCTTCTTAAGTGCCCAGTCCTTGACTTTTTGCTCCATGATTTTCCGGGCAATCTTTTCTGCCTCATCTGGATCCTCCTCATCTGAATCCACCTCTGGCGCCGGCAGGGTGAAATTAACCATGAGCTTTCTCCAAAGTCTTTCTTTGCCCTCATCGCTGACATATAGCTGTCCTTTCTCGTTTGGCCGATGCCATTCTCGAACGGTGATCGGGATGAAGTCCCTAACAAGAACTCCGCATTGCTTTACCATTTTATTTTTAACACCAGGGGGAGCAGTCGGTGTGCCGTCTTCAGCGACTCTTTCGATCGTGTACCTTTCTTGGTCGCCCAACTTTTTGGCTGGGCCTCGTTTTGTCCTTACAGAAGATTTGCTCGATCCGGAGGGCTAAAAGAAGAAAGAGCGTTAATATATGTATATAGACATCAGAGACTTAATTAATACAATCTTCGGCTTCATTAATATATGTATATGCACCTCGCCGGAGTTTAATGTTCCACCGGAGCCTTCGGCTTCTCCCTCGCTGACTTCTCCCTCACCCCGGCCGTCGGGTTCTACCTCACCGGAGCCGTCTCTTCGGTTGAGAGACTCATCTCCCTCACCGGAGTTGTTCAAAAACTCCGTGGTGACATCGACAATATCTTCCGGCCCGCGGATTATATCCTGGAGGATATTTTCCTGATCTTCGTCTCGTTCCATAGTTTCTGCAAATTAAGAACAATGCACAAAACTTTAGTTGGGTAACTTGTTCCATATGTCAAGATACATCTACAATATCATAAACCCGTAAACTCGTATCGTAAACCCGTAAACTCGTATCGTAAACTCGTAAACTCGTATCGTAAACCCGTAAACTCGTATCGTATACATGGCATTGATGCAATGCGCAATATGTATGCATGATCAATTTAATGCATTGACATGGAACTCTAAATCATGTTTGAAATGTTATTGAATTAGGACAAGCACAAATTAGGACTAACAAAATTTTCCTATACAAAAAAATCCTAACACTAACAAAATTTTCCTATACAAAAAATCCTAACACTAACAAAATTTTCCTATACACTAAAAAATTTTCCTATACAAAAAATCCTAACACTAACCTAAAATGCTATTTCCTATACAATAAAATTCTAACACTAACCTAAAATAATATTTCTACCAAAAAAATCCTAACACTAACATTTTCCTAAAAAAAAATTTCCTAACACTAACATTTTCCTATACAAAATAAAAAAATCCTAACACTAACATTTCCTATACAAAAAAAATCCTAAAATCCTAAAATTCTAACAATTCTAGAAAAATAGGGATAACTAACATTTTAAATTACTAAGCTAACAAAATTGACATCAAGTCATTTGAAGTTCTAGAGCATCCAGGAAATTATTGGATTGGCCCGATGACGTCAAGATGACATCATCAATGGAGCTATGCTCCTGGCCGAACTCGAATTCGACGAATTCGAACGAATTGCGACAAATTGGAAGGTGCACGAGATAGAGCAAGTCTAGGCGAACCAAACGGTGGTGGCGCCGCTCCGGAAAGGTCGCCGGAGTAGCTCCGGCTACTCACAACCGCGGCGGCCGGAGTTGGCGTTCGGCGAACTTCAACCTCAGCGCAAATTGGACAAAGTGAAGTACATGAGGAGGAGCGTATGCTCACCACGAGCACGGCGGAGGCGAGTGCGGTGGATGGCGGAGCGTTGGCGGCGAGTCCCCCGACGTGCACGGGCGCGTGTGGAGGCCGGCGTACGTGCGGCCGGGCTCCTCTCCCTCTCTGCAGCACGGGCGGCGCGGCGTGGGCGTCGAGGGCACCGGCGTCGAGGGAGCGTCGAGGGGCGAGGTCGGGCAGCCTGACGGCGTAGTGTCGCTCCGCGTCGCCTCCGGTCTTCCTTCGTCAGTTTTGCGTGAATGAGGAAGAAGAAGGGGCCGGGGCAGAGTTATAGCAGGGGTCATTGGTCCCGGCTGCTGGCAAGAACCGGGACCAATGCCTCTTTGGTCCCGGTTCTTGCCAGCAACCGGGACCAATGAGTGGGCAGTTAATGCCAGATCAAGCGCGGGATCCACGGACTCATTGGTCCCGGTTCTTGGTAGAAACCGGGACCAAAGAGTCATTTTTCAAAATTATTTCGAACTTTTCAGTTCTGAAATTTTGTTCCCGCTTTTTTTTTTCTTATTTAGGTGTTTGGGTATGAATTTCAAATGGTTTAGAATCTGAAAAGACTTTCAACATGAAAAGTTATTAAATTTGAATAAATAATCCAAAACCATTTTCTGTTTTCTAAAATAATTATTCTAACTATACAAACTATTAACCATTTTGCCATTTTCAATTAAAAATGCATTAACTTTATTGCATATTTTGAATTGACAAAACTTTCAACATGAAAAGTGTTTGAATTTGTATAAATAATCCAAAATCAATTATACATTATTATTGTCATTTTCAATTTAATATGGATAAATTCATATCTTTAAATCCGTAAGTCGAAACTCGACTAATAATACGTATAAATCGATAAAAATTGATTAAGTAAGAATTATGATTAAGTAATAATAATTATTAATTCAGTTAATTCTATTTTTGGTGTTGTAAAATCCCATGGCAAGCAGAAGTAAATGCAGAACAATTTCAGAAAACCTATATTTGTAAGATGAATGTTTGGTGTTGTAAAATGCAGAAGAAAGCAGATAAAAATTATTAATTCATTTATCTTAATGCATTACATAAAAGGTTTAATACATTATTACACATGATACAACGTCTCACAAGCGCTTGAAAGAAACACACCCCTGATCCAACATCACCTACATTATTCTACATAAACGGACTTGCTGGCTCGAAGGCCGTAGGATTAGGGGGAACGGCGGGAGGAGCCAGCCCCGTGGGCGGCCGCCCGGTTCTCGCGCGCACGTTTTGGCGGAGGGCAAGATCCATGGAGGATGAGTCTTTCAGCGCCCAATCCAGATCGGAAGCCTCCTTCGCCTTGAGCTGGTAGGAAGTCTTGGCTCGCTGGACAGGGTAGTCGCGGACAGACTGGAAGGAGGCTTCCATGGCCTCCTGTATCTGCAACCCACAACCTTCTTCCCCGTCGTCGCTCCAGTCGAAGTCGTCGTCCTCCTCCTCCTCCGCGGGAGGAGCGGCGGCACCTGGTGGAGGTGCAGCGGCGCCAGGTGGAGGTGCGGCGGCACCTGGTGGAGCAGGAGGCCGGTAGTTGGGCATTCCTCTCCACGCCGGGCTCGTGGGCATACGGCGGGATAGACTCCCGCGGTTGCGCCCAAGCGCGCTCTGCCGAGCACGCTCGACCTCGTCCAGAAGGCGCTGCGGCGGGCGTGGCGGATCCATCTCGTGGAGACGATGCGTTCGTGGCTAGGAATGGTGGATTAGGGTTTACCCCGTCGGCGACAATATATAAAGACCTCCAGGGCAGCGCTGGGGGAGGACAGGTGCCCAGGAAAGCGCTGGGGGAGGACACGTGTCGTGACCGCAAAGCCCGTCTTTAGTCCCGGTTGGTGTTACCAACCGGGACTAAAGAAGCACACAGATCGTGTGTTTCTTTCAATCGCTTGTGAGCCGTTGGATCAGGGGTGTGTTTCTTTTGAGGGATTGTGAGCTGTTGGATCAGCAGTATCACGACCACTTCGTGAGCCACATGACCCGGTTGGTGTTACCAACCGGGACTAAAGAAGCACACGGATCGTGTGTTTCTTTCAAGCGCTTGTGAGACGTTGGATCAGGGGTGTGTTTCTTTTGAGGGATTGTGAGCTGTTGGATCAGAGTATCACGACCACTTCGTGAGCCACATGACCCGGTTGGTGTTACCAACCGGGACTAAAGAAGCACACGTACCCTATATATAGCCGCCCTCCTCAGACAGGTTACTCACTCACACAAAACATTCCAGCGTCACTCGGAGAGGCATCTTTGGGCAACCAGCGGCAAGACGTCTCTGATGACCTGCGACCGTTCCAAACGGTTGCAGATCATCAGAGATGTGTTGCCGGACGGTTGTAGATCATCAGAGACGTCTTGCCGCTGCTTGGATCGAAGTGGCGCTCAAACACAAAACATTCCAGCGTCACTCGGAGAGGCATCTTTGGGCAACCAGTGGCAAGACGTCTCTGATGACCTGCGACCGTTCCAAACGGTTGCAGATCATCAGAGATGTGTTGCCGGACGGTTGTAGATCATCAGAGACGTCTTGCCGCTGCTTGGATCGAAGTGGCGCTCAAACACAAAACATTCCAGCGTCACTCGGAGAGGCATCTTTGGGCAACCAGTGGCAAGACGTCTCTGATGACCTGCGACCGTTCCAAACGGTTGCAGATCATCAGAGACGTCTTGCCGGACGGTTGTAGATCATCAGAGACGTCTTACCGCTGCTTGGATCGAAGTGGCGCTCAAACTCACGAGCCACCGTCGGGCTGTATGCAGGGGGAACTGTGTTTGGACGGTCGAAGCTGAGGTTTGAGAGGTTCCCACGGGAGGTGTGGGAGCCGACAACCACCTACCACGCGTGTTTCACCGGTCGTCATGCAATTAATTAACAGAAAACAAAAAAGAAAACTCACTCGTGTATTATGGTTTTCACCACATAAAGGTTTAATACATTACTACACATCACATAAAGGTTTAATACATTACATTGATTTACATCGCTTCAGCCGTAACCATGGAGCATCTTCATTATTTAACGGGATGCTTGGGTCAGTTCTCACTGTGAAGGGCGGAATTTCATCAAACTTATCATAATCTGCTGACATGTCTGTCTTGCCCTCGACTCCCACGATGTTTCTTTTCCCTGAAAGAACTACGTGACGCTTTGGCTCATTGTCTGATGTATTCGTTTGCTTGTTTTTTCTTTTTTTCGGTCTGGAGGACATGTCCTTCACATAGAAAACCTGAGCCACATCATTGGCTAGGACGAATGGTTCGTTCTTGTAACAACCAAGATTCTTGAGATTCACTGTTGTCATCCCGTACAGCTGGTCTACCTTTATCCCTTCTCCATTCATGTTGACCCAACTGCACCGAAACAAAGGGACCTTAAAAGTAGGTCCATAGTCAAGTTCCCATATCTCCTCTATGCGACCATAGTATGTGTCCTTTTGCCCATCGTCGTTTGTTGCATCAAAGCGGACACCACTGTTCTGGTTGGTGCTCTTTTTATCTTGGGCGATCGTGTAAAATGTATTCCCATTTATCTCGTACCCTTGGAAATTCAATACAGTCGAAGATGGTGACGCGGCCAACAAGTAGAGCTGATCTCCGACAGTGGTGTCATTCATGAGCTGTAATCGCAACCAACTGCCGAAGGTCTCCATGTGTTTTTCTTTAATCCAGGAGTCATCCTTCCCCGGGTTCTTGGAGCGTACATAATTCTTGTGTTCCTCGATATACGGAGCCACGAAGGTGGAACTTTGTAGAACTGTGTAGTGTGCTTGAGTTAAAGAATGCCCGTCCCTACATATCAGTGCTTTCTTTCCTAGCGTGCCTTTTCCACTCAGTCTCCCCTCATGTCGCGATTCAGGAACACCAATCGGCTTAAGGTCAGGAATAAAGTCAACACAGAACTCAATGACCTCTTCTGTTCCATAGCCCCTTGAGATGCTTCCTTCTGGCCTAGCACGGTTATGAACATATTTCTTCAAGACTCCCATGAACCTCTCGAAGGGGAACATATTGTGTAGAAATACAGGACCGAGAATGGCAATCTCGTCGCGTAGGTGAACCAGGAGATGCGTCATAATATTGAAGAATGATGGGGGGAACACCAACTCGAAGCTGACAAGACATTGGACCACAGCCTTCTGTAAACTTGGTAGAGTTACTGGATCGATGACCTTCTGAGATATTGCATTGAGGAATGCACATAGCTTCACAATGGGTACTCGAACATTTTCCGGTAGAAGCCCCCTCAATGCAACCGGAAGCAACTGCGTCATAATCACGTGGCAATCATGAGACTTCAGGTTCTGGAATTTTTTCTTTGCCATATTTATTATTCCCTTTATATTTGACGAGAAGCCAGCCGGGACCTTGATACTGCTCAGGCATTCAAAAAAGATTTCCTTCTCTGCTTTGGTAAGAGCGTAGCTGCTTAAGTATTGACGCCCTTTATCCGTCTGCTTGTTGTATGGGTCTTTCATACGTTGCTGGTCTGCCCGTGCTTCCGGTGTATCTTTTGTCTTCCCATACACGCCCAGGAAGCCTAGCAGGTTCACGCAAAGATTCTTCGTCACGTGCATCACGTCGATTGAAGACCGGACCTCTAGGACTTTCCAATAGGGTAGCTCCCAGAATATAGAGCACTTTTTCCACAAGGGTACGCGCTTGTTAGCGTCATTCGGAACAGATAGACTGCCAGGACCCTTTCCAAAGATTACTTCTAAATCCTTGACCTTGTCATATATAACATCACCATCAGGGAGGTTAGGCTTCTTCCGGCCATCTGCCTCACCGTTGAAATGCTTGCCGGGCTTTCTTACGGCATGACCGTTCGGAAGAAATCGACGATGCCCCAGGTACACATTCTTGTTTCCCAAATGTATACTTTCAGTCTTATCTAAACAGTGCGTGCATGCATTGTATCCCTTGTTTGACTGTCCTGAAATGTTACTAAGAGCAGGCCAATCATTGATGGTTACGAACAGCAACGCTCGTAGGTCAAATTCCTGTTGTTTGTGCTCATCCCACACACGTACACCTGGTTCGGACCACAACTGCAAAAGTTCATCAACTAATGGCCGTAGGTACACATCAATGTCGTTGCCGGGTTGCTTCGGGCCTTGGATGAGCACTGGCATCATAATGAACTTCCGCTTCATGCACAACCAAGGAGGAAGGTTGTAGATACATAGAGTCACGGGCCAAGTGCTATGACTGGAGCTCTGTTCCCCAAAAGGATTAAAGCCATCTGTACTTAGACCAAATCTTAAGTTCCTTGCGTCATCTGAAAATGTCGGGAACTCTCTGTCGATTTTTCTCCACTGGGACCCATCGGCGGGGTGTCTCAACTTCCCGTCTTTCTTACGCTCTTCTTTGTGCCATCGCAACAACCTGGCATGCTCTTTGTTTCTGAACAGACGTTTCAACCGTGGTATTATAGGAGCATACCACATCACCTTAGCAGGAACCCTCTTCCGGGGGGGCTCGTCATCGCCCTCAACATCACCAGGGTCATCTTGTCTTATCTTGTACCGCAGTGCATTGCATACCGGGCATTTATCCATGTTCTCGTACTCACCGCGGTACAGGATGCAGTCATTAATGCATGCATGTATCTTCTGCACATCTAATCCTAGAGGGCAGATAGCCTTCTTTGCTTCGTATGTAGTCTCGGGCAATTCGTTATCCTTTGGAAGCTTCGGCTTCATTATTTTCAGTAACTTCTCAAATCCCTTGTCAGAACAACCAGTCTCTGCCTTCCATTTCAGCAGTTCCAGTGTGGTACCGAGCTTTGTGCTGCCATCTTCGCAGTTTGGGTACAGCAACTTTTTGTGATCCTCAAGCATGGCCTCCAACTTTAGCTTCTCCTTTTCTGTATCGCATTCTCGCTTTGCATCAGAAATGACCCCACCAAGACCATCAGCGGGCTCATCTGATGCCCGATGTTCACCTCTTTCTTCTTCAACGTCTTCCATAACAGTATCACCGCATTCCTCAGGGAACATAGGATAGTTGTCATCATCCTCCTCTTCTTCATTGTCTTCCATCGTAACCCCTCTTTCTCCGTGCTTGGTCCAACAATTATAGCTGGGCATGAAACCTTTCCGAATCACGTGGTCTTGAATGGTTCTCGGGTCAGGGTACTCCCTGACGTTCCGACACTTCTCACATGGACAAGGCATAAAATTATTCACTTTGTTTGCCTCAGCCACATCGAGAAATTTATGCAGGCCTGCAATAAACTCGGAACTGCGTCGTTCGCCGTACATCCATCGCATCCGTGCATCCATCTGCATCATATATATAATTAAGTTTATCAAATACCATTACAATAACATCTTGAATAGTGAAATGACCACGGTGCGGGTCGGGCATAGTTGCTAACCACGGTGCGGGTCGGGAATAGAGAATTTATGCAGGCCTGCAATATTTCTGTATCTATTACAGATGAAAAGGATATAGTTGCTAACCTCGGTGCGGGTCGGGCATTTCATCGAACACATCTTGTGCGTGGCAAAGAGAAAAAAAACTAGCACCTCCACTTCCCACCAATCCAGGAAAAAAAACAGAGGAGAGGGGGGGGGGCAACAATATATAGGCAGGGGAGGGGTATTGGTCCCGGTTCTTGGCACGAACCGGGACCAAAGCTCCGCGGCATGCCACGTGGTCCGGCTCTGGAGCTTTGGTCCCGGTTCTTGGCATGAACCGGGACCAATGCCCCACGGGGCCATGGCAGCTCGAACCGGGACCAGTGCCAGGCACTGGTCCCGGTTTTTGCCTGAACCGGGGCTAATGGAAAACAGTACTCCGGACGAAAAGTCCTTTTCTACTAGTGGGACTTCGCCGGAGCCACGCCGGACCCTCGTCGGAGTTGGCCAGACCTCGCCGAAACCTCACCGGAGTTAGCCAAATCATCGCCGGAGATCATCATCTAGGCTTTCGCCTAAAAAACATGACCCGAGATTGTTGAATTTAGAGAACTCCACGGCGGGCGCCGCTGCCGGCCGGCTATCCGGTCAGTCCTTCCCTTGCATTTGTGCTATTATATTGTTTAAATATTGACAATCTGTAGCACCTTGGCACTCGCAACACTAGAGAAGATCTGTATTTTATTGGAGGAAAGTTGAAGCAGAAGAAGCAAGGACGACCGGGGAGCAAATCTGTAGCACCGTGTTTATCATGCAGTCCGGGGAGCAAATCATGCAGCTGGCGACCGGTAGCGCAGCAGTCGCGCTGGCCACGGAGGAGCTGCACTGATTCGGGGGTTGCTCGCAATACGGGAATGGGGGCAGAGAAACAGATATTGAGGCGGATCAGCTGAGTTCGGAGGACGGCGGCACCGCGCCGTCCGCAGGCCGGCCGGACTGGCGGCGTCGCGAACCCTAGACGGAGGAACTCGAGAGCGAAAAAGGTATCGAAACGGTATCACTTATGGATGGCATTGCGGGTAAATATTTGTGATTTCTAACTTCGGTTCGCCCTCAACGCGATGGAAGCAGGGTCCAAGCAGCGGTGGAGTTTGTACTAGGAAAAGCTGGTCGCGTTTGCATAATCAGCTGTGTGTTTTATCCCTTTGGTTGGCGTTGGGCGTTGCCACAGCAGAAGCAGGTTCGTAATGCGGAACCAAACGCACCCTTAGGGTGCGTGCTCAGATCGCTCAGGACCATTGGCCCAAGGCAGTGTACAAATCCTGAATAGTGTAATTCTTTGCACTACAAATCAGTTGATGTATCGTATCATGTATTGTGTGTTGTGTACAACATTCACTCCCTCCCACTCTCCTTCCACACCCATCTTGTGTTGTGATATGTGATTGATGTGTAAGTGAGTATCTTTTAGAGTAAAAAAAGTGTAACAGTGCTCAACGATCCCAATCTTGTTAATGTGATTCTAAATCGTTGTATCAATTTTATCTTCTGACTAGAAATTGGAATTGTGATCCGTTTAAGCTTTTGTGGTTTTCTAGACAACATCTTTAAACAAAAACCAATCTTGCATACTCCAAGGAAACTGTGGTATATTTTAACAAATGTTCCAAAGTGTTTCCATGACAAACTCCAAAGTGTTTCCATAGCTAGTTTTAATGTGTCTCTTCATGTAGCATACTGAAGCGCAATGGGATGTTTCAAACTATTTCATACAAATTTCAAATACATATAGAATTTTATATAGAATTTCATACCAATAGATTTTGAAACACAATAACCACGTACTATGATATCAATGTGAACAAAGCCGCAATGACGAATGACTAAAATTACAAACGCACGTGTTTGACAAAGAAAGTATGAAAATAGAATAAATAAAATTGATACGTCCATGTTCATGGTTTACACAACTATATGACCAAAGCAAATTGTTTAGAGCACATCCCCGAGTTTCATCAGGTGAATACACTTTAAACTTGTAAAGAACAATTTCTATGTTTAATAGGAACTGTTCAAAAGTAGAAACAAATATTATTTCACTGTGTTATGCAATAATAATTGCAATTCACTAAAGAGCAGCAGCAGCAGGGAAGCGCAATGGTGGAGGAAAGAGATGCTTACGTCAATGGCGACAGTCGGCGTGCAGGCCAGAGGGCGAGGAGGAGAGGTAGGGATGGTCGGTGGGCGGCGGCGACGGTGCGACGCGACGCCCCATTTTCCCCCTTTGCAGGCACGGCGGAGGAGACGGCCGCGTGGGATCGACGGAATATACTCTGGCTGCGAAGGAACGAAATGCGGCCCATTGGGTTATGATGACGATCGAATCTGTAGTGTGGTCGCGTGGCCCAGCCCATCTGTAGCTGGCTTTCTTCATGCTTTTGGTTCGATTGTGCTTCAGTTAATTCTCAAACAAAAATAATTGTGCTTCAGTTAATTCTCAAACAAAAATAATTGTGCTTCAGTTTTTTGTGGTTTCACGTATTTGTCTGGTTTTACGCTCTTTGCTCAGTTTTTTTTTTCGGTCTTACTTTGTCCTATTTCTGTGAGATATTCTTTGCTGGTTTTCTTCAGGGTTTTCTATTACTTTTTATCTTTTATCTGTTGGGTTTTTCTTTTCTCATTTTTTCTTCTTTTTCTTATTTTTCTTATTTTATGTATTGTTTTATACTTATTATCTTTTCAAGGTATTAAAACAACTAGCAAACATACTCGTGCGTTGCAACGGGTTCAAAATAAATTAAACATACTCACACTTTGAAAGTGTCGTCCTCGGTCTAAATATCATGAGTCGTCTCATTATAAGAATACCATCTCTCTTTTGATAAGTTTATTACGCAGTAAGAAAAATGGACTATCATAGCTCAAACAAAACATAGAACATCTAATGGCCTATGTTAAGCATGAACAACGAACAAGATCAGGAAACATTGAGTGTAATATGCTTAGCATAAATGAACGGCAACGCAGAAATCAACATAAATAAAAAAATCCACATAAATGAACATCAGATTGGTCTGACATGGTCATCTGGGAATATCCAAATTATTGCCTAATCAACATAAATCAAAAATCCATAACAAAGGATATGCATTGAGTGTTTCAGAGCATCAGACTTCTTCCACCGAAATCAAACTATCGCCCACCTATGTTCAGAACCATACTAATTGAAATAGAGCACTGAATCACTAGCATGAACCATGAAAAATCATCAGGCCTGCAGCAGCAAATCAGAAAAAGAATCGAGAAGTGGAGGAACGCAAAGCATCAACAGTCCAAGCTAAATACCGTTAACTTGAGTGATGCACTCAGCCGCCGGAGTTCTGGCAAAGTTGGTAGAACGGCGAGACTGCCGCATGTCAAGGTCGAGCACATACGGAACTTCAGCACTTGTCTGACCTCATCCTCGTATTGGCCATGGCGAGCCGAAGGTGGCGTGGCCTCCTCGAGCTGCCCGGCATCTTCGTCGACCGTCTCCAATCTCTGCTCGTTCTTGTTCTAGTCACAGCAGTCCTAGCACTCGTTCTCGTCTTTATCGCTGGCCATGGCGAGTCGTCGACGGCGTGGCCTCCTCGAGTAGCCCGACGTCGTCCTTGTCCAGCTCCATGATCCCATCCCTCCTTGCCATCCCATTCGTTCAAGAAGTCGTAGCACTCAGTTGTCGTATCGAGAATTGTTTTGCTGGTTCTCTTGACGTATCACCCGCCAACCATCACCTCTATCGATATTATATAGTAGAGATAAAGATTTCACGAGGTTAAAAAATACCAACAGTGATTAAAAATGTTCACGAGGTTAAAAAAAATCTTAGGTTTGGAACAATATATTTACATATACATAAACAACTGTTTACCAATTTCGAGAAATATTTGCAGGGTTAAAAATGTTCATGTGCGCAAATTCAAAAAGTATTGGTAGGTTCGAAAATACATACATGGAATCAAAGACAATTCTTTCAAGGGGTTTAAAAATAATGTTCAAATATTATTTCTATTTCCCTTATATGTTTCAACTTTTTGTTTGACCTTTGAAATCTTCAAATCTATTTTTATGTTCACCTAACACTTCATAAAATTTGTTGCATACAAGGTTTGGAATCGTTTAAATCTATTTTTACACACCTACTATTTTCGTTAGATTTGTTTTATCATGGGTTTAAAATTGTTAAAATCTATTTCATGTTCCCCTATTATTTTTCTCTTCGACTTTCTTTTATCCCATTTTCAAATCGTTCAAATCTACTATTATGTCAACTACTATTTCTCTTCAAATTTTGGATCCCAATTCGAAATCATTCAAACCTATTTTCTCTTCACCTACTTTTTACTTAATTCTGATTCTTGTAACCCTAGTTTGAAATCGTTCAAACCAATTTTCCTGTTTATCTACTATTGTTGTTGATAAGCTACCCTTAAATCTGGGGTTGGGCCTTTGACAGCTAGAACCTTATCGTAGAAGCCTCTCTAGAAGGAAATGAAGTGGGTCCTAGTGATGAAGATCATAATCATAGAAGGGCAAGGCTTGAGGTCCTCTTAGTTTAGAATTAATTCTCTTCCACTTCTAGATTTGCATTGCGTTCGAAAACAAACTTATCTTCAAAAAACATTGTGTTTCCTTCCATATATAATTTCCATTGCATTCGGCAACCACTACTAGGAAAAGGGTTATAGGGAGGTTGGCATTCTGTGGCGCACCATTAATTGGTGCGCCACAGAATTATTTCTGTGGCGCATGGATGCTCGTGCGCCACAGAAATTTCCGACTTTCTGTGGCGCATCTTTTGCCCATGCGCCACAGAAAGTGAAAATTCTGTGGCGCATGTCCACAGATGCGCCACAGAAAGCCAGACTTCTGTGGCGCATGAGACACCATGCACCACAGAATTCCTGTGGGTCCCACGTGCAATCATTGGGCCAAGGTCCATCTGGGGACATTCTGTGGCGCACCGTGGCTGGTGCGCCACAGAAACCCAACTTTCTGTGGCGCATGCAACACCATGCGCCACAGAAAGTTGGGTTTCTGTGGCACACCAGCCACGGTGCGCCACAGAGAAGTTGGGTTTCTGTGGCACACCAGCCACGGTGCGCCACAGAATGTTCACTTTCTGTGGCGCATCAAACACCATGCGCCACAGAAAGTTGGCCCAGATCTACAAAAAGGTGGCACCACCCTTTCCCCATGTGACCTTCTTCATCCTCCCATCTAGCTCGAGCTCCTCCTCTCTCCCATGCCATTTTGACCATCCTATTCTCCATTATTTGTTATTAAACCTACTTTATTTGATATATAATTGGTGAGGGCTTGGGGAGAGCCTCCATATATATTCTCCTCCTCTCTTTTTGTCCACTATTTTCTCTCCATCACCACACACTCTCTCTCATCGATCACGGTCACGTCTCGGCAACGGATCTAGATCTACTAGGTGGGTATTGTTGGATGGATGTTTGTTAAAGGCATGAGAAACTTGTCGGCGGGCGATTGTGTGTGTGGTTTGCATGAAGCAAACTATTGTTGAACGGATCTATGCATGAAACTTGTGTGTGTGGTTTGCATGAATCTTTGCATGTTGTTTCTTGCGCCGGCGTGGTGCTTGGATGTTTGCCGAAATGTTGATTCATTTCCATTTCGGTAAATTTTTGCACCACATATGTCCTACTTTTAGGGGAAGTCATGCCGAATTTTTTCGTCGAACATTTCTGACTTTCCGACTTCCCGCATGAGAAGCTTGTATGTGTGTGTGTGCATGTTGCGGTTAATTAATTCTAATTAATAACACATACTATATATGTATACCGCTTAGGCGACCATGGTCATCAAGATGAGCTCCAATCGAATCAACAACTACAAGGAAGAAGCGAAGGCGGAAATGATTCGGTGCAACGGGCGCCAGATACGATGTCCGTGTAGAAGTTGCAAATTTGTGAGATGGATCGACCCTGATTCCGGACAATTGGAGGAACACCTGCTCAGGCGCGGTTTCATGGAAGGCTTCAACCAAGCGCCGACAGCAAATGTTGCGCCTGAAGACGAGGGCGGGCAAGATGATCGTGACGAAGGAGATGCCGGCAGACATGGTCATGATGGTGGTGGAGAAGACGCGAACACGCCGCATAGCTCGCTAATGTCGGCCTTGATGGAGTCTCATGTTCAAGAACTGCTCCTCAAGAACGCGAGCACCGTTAGAGAGAAAGCCAAGCCAGTGGCAAGGGTGAAGCTCGAAAAAGATCCGGAGAAGGGCAGGATCCTTACACACCCTTCAGACGCTAGCCAGTGGCAAGAGTTGGACGCCGTCGGAAATTTCGGAGGCGACGCAAGGAACATCAGGCTCGGTATGAGCACCGATGGACTCAATCCGTTCGGCAACCAGAGTAGCACGCATAGCACCTGGCCCGTGTTTGTATGGCCTTACAACCTTCCCCCGTGGTTGTGCACGAAGCAAAGGTACATACATATGAGTATTCTCATTCAGGGGCCGAAACAAGCAGGTGTCCACATACATCTGTATCTCGCGCTGTTGAAAGAGGAGTTAGCCACGTTGTGGGAGACGCCAGCCCGTACGTGGGATGCCTACACTGGAGATTATTTCGACATGAGAGCCGCGTTGCTCACGACGGTGCAGGACTATCCTGGTTGCTCATATGTATTGGCCCAGGTAGGCCACGGATTCTGCGCATGTGTCAGGTGCATGGATAAGACCCCGCATCTCCAGCTACCAAGGAATCCCGGGTCTTCGAAAACAGTGTACCCAGGGGCTCGAAGGTGGCTTCGCATGGATCACCCGTGGAGAAAACGCGGTGACCTGTTCAATGGTAAGGACGAGATCGAAGGAGCCTCGAGCCCGAGGAGCGGCACAGAAATCGACGAGCTGTTGAAAAATTGGGAGGAGTGCCCCGCGCCAGGAAAGAAACGACCGAAGGTAGATCCGCTGCTGGGTGTATGGAAAGCGAGGTCAGATAAGCAGATATCTGGACGGAACAAAGAAGAGGTTTAGCGGGATGAAGTCTCACGACTGTCACGTGCTGTTGACGCAGATACTTCCCGTTGCGATTCGAGGGATAATGGACGAGCACGTCCGTGATACGCTGCTTGCCCTTTGCAACTTTTTCAACGTCATCAACAGGAAGTCGATCGGCGTGAAGCAGCTTGACAGGCTAGAGGAAGAGATCGTGCTGATACTATGCGAGCTCGAGATTTACTTCCCGCCAGCATTCTTCGATATCTGCGTGCATCTCCTTCTCCATGTCGTTGATGACATCAGGCAGCTCGGGCCAACGTTCATGCACTACATGATGCCGTTCGAAAGGATGAACGGTGTCATGAAAGGATACGTCCGCAACAGGTCCCATCCAGACGCAAGCATGGCCAAGGGCTTTCTAACCTACGAGTGCATCTCCTTCTGCCAGAATTATCTAAGCACCGAGAATCAGGATGTTGGTCTCCCCACGAGGAAACACTTCGGCAGGCTCAATGGATATGGTCACCGAGAGGGCACCAGCTCAACCTTTGTCAGCATGCAGGGTTGAAAGGACGACGTTGACAGGGCTCACCGGGTCGTGCTACAACACTTACAATTGATCGAAACTTGGGTGGAACAGCACAAATGCTTACTCGAGCAACATTACATCAAACTGGGCCGGCCGAGGAAGAAGGGAGACGTAACCAGAGCGCACAACTCTAGCTTCACGCGTTGGTTCAAGCAAAAGCAACTGGAGCTAGCAAAGAACAAAGCACCATCTACGGAAGATGAAAGACTCATATTCTCCTTATCACGGGTCCCTCGCACAGCGTAAAGACCTATCAGGCGTACGACATCAACGGCTACAGATTCTACACTGAGGAAGAGGACAAGAAGTCGGAATATCAAACCTCAGGAGTAACTATGCTATCCTACGGCGATGAGGAGGCTACTGTCAAGGAAAGATACTTCGGAAGGATTGAGGACATATGGGAGCTCAACTACTGTGGAGAGTTGGTGCCAATGTTCCGTGTAAGATAGGCCAAGGACGTCGTCAAAGAAGGCCGGTATTTTACCACCATGGTAATACCCGATGCCAAATCGAAGAACGCCTCCGCGAAAAATGAGCCATGGGTACTCGCTAGCCAAGTTGAGCAATGCTTCTTCATTACCGACCCGTCAAAGCCTAGCCGTGTTGTCGTGAGGAGGGGCAAGAGGAGCATCATCGGAATGGAAGGAGGCGCCACCGAGCAAGACTTGGACAACGAGCCAAAGATCGAGGAGGAATTCAACAAGTTCTTCGACATGCCTACTACTAGTACACAAAGAAGGAAGACCTCCCTACCTACTAAAGGTTGTCCGTTCACGCGAAGAAATCTCAAGGTCGCCGGCCTAAAGTTTTCAACCGTGAAGAAGGGAAAGAATAGAAGCTAACTCGCGGAACCGAGACAAAGAAGAGACTTTTTTGATGTATGAGACATTTGGTGTGAGACAATGCAAGAGTTATGTATTCAATGAACTAAATATGTATGAGACATTGTGTGTATTAAATGAATTGAATATGTGTGAGACATTGTGTGAATTTTGTAACCAAATTTAACCAAAAATATTTTAAGAAAAAAAAGAAATAAAAACAAATAAAAAGTGGGACAGCCAGGATTCGAACGTGGCTGGCCAGAGTTTCTGGTTCAGTGGCCTTACCACTGGGATATGCTGGTGTTTTTGTACCATAACAGTATCAATTCATTTTGAACTAAATCTGGCGATACGATTCTGTGGCGCACCGCCACAAAATCTCAGAATTCTGTGGCGCACTGCGGAAAGGGTGTGCCACAGAATCTCAGAATTCTGTGGCGCACCGCTGAAAGGGTGCGCCACAGAAATCCTTCGCACCCAATTACATGTGGGCCACCCCGTGCTGCCTCTCTTCCATCCGAAATTTCGCTAAGTCACAGAACCGCACGCGCTTCCTCGACGTTCCTCGACGCGCGCAACTCCTTGACGCCGGCGCACCCTGCCGTTCCTCGACTCGCGCAACTCGCCGGCGACCTCGATCCCCTGCGCCCCGGCCGGCCCCGCCCGAGCCGCGCCCCCGCCGTTCCTCGACGCCGGCGCATGCAACTACCCTGCCGTTCCTCGACCTCCCCTGCGCCGCCGACCTCGATCCCCTGCGCCGGCGAGCTCGACCTCCCCTGCGCACGTCCTCGACCTCCCCTCCCTCTCCCCTCTGGCCGAGGTGTGCTTCCCCCTTCCTCCCCTCCCTCTCCTACCATGCTTGCACCGTAGGTGCTTGATGAAATGACCCACTCAAACAAATTAAAATTTGAGTACACTAAATCGCTAGAAACAATGCAAATAGTTGATAATGCTTCTAGTTGGTGCTAGTGTGGTGTTAGGAAAACTTTGGAGACCAATTTTTTTTCAAAATTTTGCTAAGTTAAATTTTGTCACTGTTTTAACATGCCTACAAGAATGCCTTCAATTAAGGTTTTAGATGTATTCAAAAAATATTTCTGGGGCTTAGCATGAAGTACTAACTTAGTACAAGAGATCCTTGAAGGTACATTTTAAATAGGATCAAGATTTGATAACTTTGTAAGCCTCCAAAGTTGGTACTTTTTAACTGTTTTGAAGATGCATTTTTAGTTGCTGCTAGGTGCTTTTGCTGCTAGCTGCTTTTGTGATATGTGTGTGGTAGATGCTAAATCATGGTTTTGTTAATTTATTGCAGCACCACGAGGAGCACCTCCACCACGCCGATCTCGGACCCGAGCCTCCCTTCCCTACCCGAGGTAGTTCCTCTCTCCCTCGATGTGGATGTGGATGTGGTGATGTATGTGCATGAGGATATGTGTCCACGACCATCGTGTCGTGGTTGTTTGTGCTCCGACCATCGTGTCGTGGAGATGCCGGCCGGAGATGCCGGCCGGCCGAGATGTGGATATTTTTTGTGAAATGTTTGCAGGTACCCAGTGAGGCCCTTGAGATTGTCGGAACGTCGATTAACTTCCGTTCCGGCAAATTCGGGTACTCCATATGTCCTATTTTTAGCAAAGGTCATGCCAAAAAATCGTGAAATTTAGCATGACTTTGCTAAAAATAGGACATATGGGGTATTGCGGCTAATGCATGGGCCGGGGTATCTTAGTACTAAATTAAGTGATACTTTTGTTATATTTGTTGTACTAACTTTTTTCCTTTTTTCAATGCAGTGCAAACATGTCCTCCGAGGCCGGTCCTTCTAAGCACATGAGCGTCGAAGAACAAGCTAGAGAAAAGAACAAGTCGTTCTGGGAAGTGAACCCGGAGATGGAGGATGCGGAGGCCGCCGAACTGGCTCGTGACGGCGATGGTGACTTTCTGTTAGAGATGGAGGATGCGGAGGATGCGGAGGACACCGACGGAGATGGGGACGCAACCACCAC
Source organism: Poa pratensis (assembly GCA_947311845.1). Classification (NCBI taxonomy): domain Eukaryota; kingdom Viridiplantae; phylum Streptophyta; class Magnoliopsida; order Poales; family Poaceae; genus Poa; species Poa pratensis. Next base: position 71,752,539 of record CAMZMU010000035.1, on the reverse strand, counting down.
CACCGAGGCGGCGACCACACGGATGTCGGGGGTGGCGACCACACGGATGGCGGTGGTGGTGGTAACCCGACCGCTAAGAAGCTTAAGAAGCAGAGGAAGGACCGGACACCGCAAGCGGTGGCCGTCACCGACACGTTCACTAAGGTCTCGAAGTGGCCACCCAGGAGCCTAGGAACATCGCAAAAGGGTACGACATGCAACTAGGGTGCAAAAATCAACACGTATGACCTCAGGAGCGCGGAGAATGAGGCTTTGCGCACACAACTCCTCAATAAGCTTCACGAACGATACATTTTCCCGGATGATGGAAACAAAAAGGTGGACAACTTCGCCATCACGAAGATGAACACCGCCTTGACCAGCTGGAGAGGCCGGGTGAAGGCGAAGATTGAAAAGGGTCTTAGCTGGGAAGAGATCAGTGCCAAAGAGCCGTACATCGACATAGAAGAGTTCGAGGCATTGAAGTTGTCCTTGGCATCTCCGGAGGCTGAAAAATGGACCGAGTGGGGGAAGAAAATGCGGGCACTGAACTTAGGTAACCACCATTTGGGAAGCGGCGGTTACGCAGGAAAACAGCCCGTTTGGGACAAGGAGGATGCCGAGGTTGCGAGACTTGGGAAAGAGAACATGTGGCATAAAATCACGGACGAGCAAGTTAGGAACTTTGTTCGGTCCCGCTACTATCTGAAGCCGGGGACGGGGGAATTCGTTACCGACTATAAAGATGTGCTGGATTTCGAGAAAACGCTGGTAAGGAACTTAATTACCGCGGATATCTCAAAGTCCATTTGCGTTGATTTCTACATGGGTTCACGTTTATTTCCTTTGTCCGCAGGAGGCTGAGTTGAAGGCTGAGGCTGAGGCCGGCCCGTCGTCCCAGGAGGCTCAGGCCGGCCCGTGGGACACGACTTTCAACCGGGCGATGAACGTTTTCAAGGGGAGGGACAAGTCAAAGCCGCCGACGTCAGCTGGCCGTGTGACCGGCTTTGGTACGGCGATGAAGTTCATCGAGTACTACAGCACGGACACCGACAAGAAAAAGGAGAGGAGGAAGCCGGCTAAAGATAGAGCCGAGGTTCTCGAGCTAAGGAAGAAGCTGGAGACACTAGAGAAAGAAAAGGTGGACTCTACCATGGTGGACAAGCTAGTGGCCGAGAAGGTGAACGAGCAGCTCCGGACGATGTTACCCCCTGGGTTGATGGAGGGGTTAGCTGCCTGGAACGCGAGAGGTCAACAGGGGCCGATACACGTGCCCAGCTTCGCCGGCAGCACCTCCAGCAATAACGTGTCGCCGGTCCTGGTGACCCCACCGGTGCTCCCTGTCGTGGATCAACATACACCAAGGCCGGAGAATAATGATAATGCGCACGAGCGGCCGGAGAATGATAGGCCGGCCGCCGGCACCGGCGCCCTTGTCTCGACATTAGCCGAGCTCGACGCCATCACCAAGGTAACTAATTAGTTAGTCCGCGACATCTTCTATGACTATATATGCCTTTGATGACTGCCATATCTCATGCATGGTGCCCAACATGTGTTGACTCCCAGGACATGCCTTGCATACTCCTGCATAGGGTGGGGGTCGGCGGCGAGTTGAAGGAAGTCGCAACGGCCAAGATCATACAACCTTTGACCCGCGATATGCACAACACCCGAATGAGCGAGGTCGTGATGAAAGTCAATGTGAGCGAGGTACTGCCTGAGTTCCATGACATCGACCCCCCCACGCAACCTCCGGGAGCCGAGAAACACATGAAGCTTGGCGAATGCGGGAAGTGGATGATGGAATGGCCGAAGACCCAGATTCGTCTTGGGGATGTTCTTCATGGGGTCAGGCGCACCGGCGGCGCCACCTCGAGGCCCCGGCCCCAGGTCGTTCGGCCCCCGTCGAGGCGGCCACAAAAAGCTGTTGCGGATGAACCGGCGCCACAAGCAGCCGTCGCCACCACCCAGAAGGAACCGCCGGTCGCCGCCACCACCCAGAAGCTACCGCCGGTCGCCGCCACCACCGGCCGGAAGCTACCGCCGGTCGTCGCCGCCACCAACCGCCACAAACAGTTGTTGGGAACATCTTCACCGCAACCGTCCAAGGTTAGTTCTGACTTTCCGAATTCCCCGACTTTCCGACTTTCCCGACTAACGGATGTGCTATTGTTTATGTTTAGGACAAAGCCGTTGCACCTCAACTTGGTGGCAACGACGACAATGAGGAGGAGGAGAATGATGTCAACGTCGATGACTACATCAACACTGGCGCCTGCATGGATGGTATGTACATGCCTCTTGTGGATGAAGAACCCTTCCGCGACCACCGCGGTCAACCTGCTCGTCCCACTTCATGCACACAACGCCTGGCCTTCACCGACACGCCTCCGGATGCCGGCGATCATCAAGCTCAACCGGGTAACATTTTCAGCCCTAACACACTGAAAGAAACTGTTAAAGCGGGGTTCACTTCACCCCCACAATCCACAGAGATGAAGAACAAGAAGCACAGGAAGAGAAAAGGATCCTCCACCTCTGCGAGCCAGCCAGCTCCTAAGATCCGGGGTCTTGAAGACACGATTCCACCCCGTGCGGATGGCTTCCCCCGAGTTCATGAAGCTGGTAAACCTATCTTGTCTGGGGACTTGCTCCGCCTTGCAGAAGGACCCATGATTGCCTTGCAGGAATCTATCTTGCATCTAGAGGAGCTCCTTCTTAAAGACAAGCAGCCGAGTTACCCGGCGTTCGCGGTCAAGGTGCCAAACGAGCTGGTGGACTTCGTCCAGGAAGACCCCGCGGATGTGTTCTTCATAGCGTACGAGGACATCTTCAAACTCTTTCACACTCAACGGCTGGACTATAACATGGTCCGCCTATATGCGCTCGATATGGCGATGAAGATCAGGAGAGATGATACCCCGTACGTCGCGATAGTGGATCCCTACTACATGCGCGACAGCCATCTAGTGGAAGGATCAAAGACACGGGAAACGGCCACGGAGTACCTCGTAAGGGTCATGCTGGCCAACAAGAGGAAGAACGCCCTTCTTCTGCCTTTCTTTTTCGAGTAAGTACACATCCGCTCGCCACCGTCGGATCTTATGCCTTCTTGTACATTTCTTCCATCGCTGATCCTTTGTCCAACATTCTGTTTCAATTGTGTTGAGCAGGGACAAGTACTGCGCACTCATCTACGTATCCCCGAGGTGGTCCATTGCCACTTATTTGGACTCGGGGAATAAATCCACGCCGAGACGATACACCAGAATAAAGGGTGTTCTCGATGACGCTCTCGAGGCCTATGCCCAAAAGGGCGGCCCCTTCCATAAGAAGTCGGAATTCTTCACGGAGGACAACACACAAAGTTCCAGCATGGGACCGGCTTCCATTGCATCAAGCAACTGGATGGCAGCGTGAAGGAGGCCTACTACGCCCTCCATCACCTTAAAGCGATTGTCCGGGATTACGAGAAAACGAAGATTCCATCTGGTCTCGCAGAATACACCAAAATGGCGGATGCTCTCACCGATGCTGATTACAGAACAGACTTCCATCGCATCCGGCTGCAGTTGTCAACGATCATCCTCGACGATGTCATTCACAAATCAGGGTCCTTCCACTACCCAGAGGTATTATAGAAGTGCATGTGTAGGGTTATATATTATATATATGCTATGCTATGAAACCCAAATAGGATAGCCATATGATTTCCAACCATGACAATTGATTGATTGTCTTGCCTCTCTACTTAGATGAATAAATTATACTCTATTTATATCACTAACCAATATATATCCCAATCCATCTTCAGGGTTGTGTCAGAGGGATATCGAAGAACGACTAGAGGCACAGAATGACACCAGGGAGTGGAAGACGAAAGAAGGCTTTCTACCGTTCCCGGCGCCGCTCAAGAAGAGGACTCCATGATCATGCATGCTCCCGCGCGCTCTTGCTCACCATCATCGCCGATGTGTACTACATTTGATCATAGTTAGGCGGCGAACACTTGATTTGTAATGTGTAGTGTGAAATGATGAAACATTCGGCACTTTTGTGACTATGTGTATATATGTATCTCGATCGGGCACTAAGTAATATGTGTGATGACATATTGATTAATGTGTTTGTCTGTTTATATACCTGTCAAATATACCTGTATTTCTGTATAAACCTGTATAAATCCTGTATATACCTGTATTTGTACAGCAAAATGAAAAAATACCGGTATTTCTGTTTCATATTTCTGTGGCGCACGCTTTTTTTTTTGTGGCGCACCAAGGAACAGTGCGCCACAGAATTCCACACATAGGGGTGCTGCCGAGCTATTTCTGTGGCGCACCGCGTTGGGTGCGCCACAGAATAATTTTTGTGGCGAGAATTTTGTGGCGCACCCAGAAAACCTCCCGGTGCGCCACAGAAAGTCAAAAACGTGCGCCACAGAAAGGCCTTTCTGTGGTAGTGAACATACTTATCTTCAAAAAATCCATTGGGTTCCCTTCCAAAGTTGCCAACCTAGCAATAACATATGTCCATATATTCTACAATACTTTGGCTATAAAATTAGCCCTCCTCCGCTCCCATATCTCCTCAGATACACCCAACCACACACATTTTTCATTAGATCTTTGGGGGTTAGTGTCATGGTTCATCGTCGTGGGAAGATCAAGCTCCAATTTATCATGGACCATGCAAAGCGCAATAGGACGCTCAAGATGCGCCTCCCCAACTTGGTGAAGAGTACAGGGGAGCTCAGCATCCTCTGCGACGTCCCTGCCTGCATCATTGTGTACCCTCCAGGCGAGGACCAACCAGTTGTTTGTTCGTCGAAGGAGGCGGTCGCCGACATGCTAGTACGGTACAACGCGGTGGAGGAGTCGCGAAGGTTTAAGCATAAGTTGGATGGTGTAGAATTTATCCAAAAGAGGGTGGAAAAGCTGAAGGTGGAGTTCTACAACGTCCACCGCCAGAACAGCGAGAAGGAAATAAACCTCCTCCTCGTAGACTTCTTCGTCGGTCGTTGTAAGAACTTCAACAAACTTTCACCACAGGTTCATGCCGCCCTCGAATGGTCGGTGGAGAAGAAACGCCAGGACGTCAATGCGCGCCTCCAAGAGCTCCGTGCCGGTGCAATGCTACCTCTTAATCTTGAGCACCCTTGGTAGTTTTTTCTTTGTGGGAAAACTTCAACTGTCTGAGCTACATTTATTCGACTTTGGAACTTTGGGTATGAGCACATGGTGGACACACAATTTTTTGTTTGAAAGCATAAATGAGCAGTGCTAATCTGCAATGCAATATTTGAAGAAAACAAACTTATTCTAGATATTCCAGATGTCGTAAGTAATCGCTATTGAAGCTTCTGGTCGCCCTTTGAAGAACAAAGATACCATGTCTTCTGGGTTGCATGATCAATGGTCGAGAACTCTTACTATGATGAACCACGAGTGCCCTACACACCCCAAAAAATATTTTATATACATGGTTGATGATCGATGGCCTTCTAAACATCATACTCTTAGGTTGACCGGTTAAATCTTGTCTACGGAGTATTATCACATATAATATGCAGCAAAGGATTTATTTATCTAACAGAGCAACGATGTTTCAACCGGCACACTTGACGTGCATAACAACTTTCTTATTGATACTTATGCGATGTAATAATTATGATGGATAATATTCTAAATTTGGGTAACAAAACATTTCGTTAGGAGGAAATATGCTGGATTCTACACACATGTAAATATGTAATGATCCTTTGTTAACTTGCTTAATCGGGTCCCACTTCTTTTCAGCTTCTACGTCAGCTTCTTTCAGAAGCTTCTCCCACCAACTTCTCCTAGAAGCTTCTACAAAAAATTTGTGCTGACTTATAATCTAGTTTTGTCCAAGCTAAGTATATAAGCCAAGTCAATTTTGGCATCCGGGATTAGGGAGAAACTGGTGGGGAGAAGCTTCTCATAGAAACCATTGCAGAAGTGGAAATAAAGTGGGCCCTAGTGATGTAGATCATAGAAGGGCCAGGAGCCACGTCCTCTTAGTCCAAAATTATCATCTTCTTCTTTTAGATTTGTATTGTGTTCGAGAGCATACTTATGTTTGAAAGCACACTATGTGTTTCCTTCCATATTTACCTACCCTAACAATTACATATGCTCATATATTCCATAATATTTGGCTATAAAATGAGTTGTCCTCCCCTCTCCTCGCTCATATTTCTCACACATACACACACCCATACACTTCTAGCCATGGGGCCGCCACCTCTGCCAACTCCTCCTCCTGAGTTCATCGTGCATGTATCGCCTCTTTAAGAGGAGAATGTGCCGATGATGCTGGATCCATGTGCGCGTATGATGCTTCTCATGCTCCCATAAGCCTGGAAGGTGAGCCCTCACTAGTGGAAACATCATCAACAATCCCGGGTCCAGAGGGCCTTTGGTCCCGGTTTTACAACCGGGCTTAAATGGTCGGGACTAGAGGGGGGTGGCTTTGATCCCGGGTGTCCACGACCCGGGATAGATGGGCCTCCACGTGGGCGCGGCTGGGCGCGCAGGGCGGGGGAAAAGGGTTTGCATCTTTTGTATTTTATTTGCTTATTTTTTAGGGTTTTCGATTTTTTGTTTTCCATTTAATTATTTCCTATTAATTAAGATCACGTTGCGCATACAAAGTCACACACATATATAAAGTTGACACATCGATCGATGTCACGCGTGATGCATACATATAAGTCACACACATACGTTTTGATACATATATAATTAAGTCACACACCGACATCACGTTTCTCACGTCGAGATCACGTCAATTACATTGGAGGCAGAAAATAATTTCTAGGGTGAAAAATTCTCCGGATTTCTTCAGGACCTCCTTGTTCAAAAATCCTGCCAATTCCTCTTGAATTGCTATAAGGCGCTTCGTTGGTATGAGCTTGTCCTTCTCTCGTTCCATCTAGATCAATAAGAAAATGTGAAATCATCAGAAAATGTGAAAATGGAAATGAACACAAATATGGTAATGAAGTAATTGCCGAGAGTGTATACAGACCTCTGTTGTTCTGAGCTTTCTATCCCGCTGATGAACAAAAGATCGTATGTACTCGCAAACATAATATCCACATAAATTATTCCCTTGTGCCTGCCTCAGACACCACTTTACAAAGAATAGAATTTAATCAAAATAACAATCAAGCATGATAATGGTGCTGAAACTAGAATTTAAAAGTTGCGCGGACATATATATATAGTACTACTACTTACCTTGGTTTCATACCAAAACAGGTGCGGTTTCCAAGTCCCACGAACCTCGGTAATGAACTTTTCCCAAACCCTGGCCGGCAAAAGAAAAAATCAAAGGACTTGAACGAACGAAAGAGATCGATATATAGAGCGATAATGACTGAAGTTACCTCTGAAACATTGCTTGCAAGTTGATATAATCGTCCATATCTTTCCTTAACGAGTCCAGGACTTGAACGCATGCTTGTTCAGGTCTAATGTCTACCAGAATCCAATGGTTGCTTCACACATTTATATGTCCATGAGTTACACTAAACATCGAGTAAGCAAAGTAGAATGTGTAGAAGGTACGGTAACACTCACCTGAAGTTGTAAGGAAGAAGTATATCTTCACATGTATGGTGTTTCACTAGATATTGGAGCATGTAATGCTCGGTGTCCTCGGGATGGTTCCTTACGGTTACTTCATGAATCCAATATGGGTCCATGAACCCTAAACTATAGATTCCGTTGTCTCTGCATTCGACGATCTTCATTCTGCATATATAATAGCGTACAAAAGAATAAAGTTAGATAATTGGCAACGAACGAGCTGAGATAGAGACTTAATTAAATTGCATAAAATAAATCACTTACAAACAATAGCAGCTGATGATGGCTTTGTCGAGGGAGTCTTGATTGAATAACTGAAATATTTCGTCAAACGGCACATACATCGCGTTATCCTCTAAATAATGGTCTTTCTTATATGAAACGTGGAAATACTCATGGTGCCCTTTACGGCTCCCTCGTACCACTCATGCAAACGTCGCAATTGTGTCGGCAGAGATTTGACCATCTCAGGTCTGACCAAGGGCTTCCCGTAGGCATATGTCCATGCATACATATACTCTTTGGGGTTTTCTATGCGAATTGTGTCTTGCTGTATTTCCTTATCGGACACCACTTTGAACGCGGGGACCGACTGGTTTGCCTGTTCTCCGAGCTGGGCCACTTGTTTCCCGGATTTCTTATTAGCTTCCCTCTTTTGGCGAAATGCAGCCTCCTTCTCCTGCTGGGCCTTTTTAGCTGCCATCTGCTGCTGCTCCCTCTTTTGGCGACATGCCTCATTCTCCTGCAAATTCCGTTCTCTAATTAACTTTTCAATGGTACGATCATAGTCGTCTCGCAGAATAGGCGGCCGTGCCGGCCCAGTCGATAGATTTTTCAGAAATTGTGCCACTTTTCCCGGTGCTATTACCTCCTTTCGCATGTGCCGTTTCGGTGCCAATTGTTTTTTCACATCAGCTCGCACCGACTCCTCGAGTTCCTCTGGAGTCAAGTCGTAGGATCTCTTTGGAAGAGGCTTTCGCAACTCACGTTCCTCTCGAGTTTCTGGCGGGAAGTTTAAAGCGCACCTCTCTGTATATTTCGACGGGAACTTTAGTTTCCGCGAAACAGAGCGCACTCTCTCTTGAGGTGGTGGGGATGGACTCGGGCTGGGCTCCCGACAGTCGTCACGAGGTGGCGAGGATGCATCTTGAGGTGGGGGGATGGATCTTGAGGTGGTGGTGCAGGGGATGGATCATGACGTGGGGAGGGAGGATCTTGAGGTGGGGGGATGGATCATGACGTGGGGAGGGTGGATCTTGAGGTGGGGGGTTGCTACTTGGAGGAGTCGGTGGCCTTGGCGGCGGCAAGTTTGGAAACAAGATGTATTTCTTTGGCCACAGAATGATGGACTTCTTGGCATCTCCTAGTGTCCTCTCGCCGTCACCTCCAGGAATGTCAAGATTTAGATTAGCATATAACGGCACAATGTCATCCACCCCGACAATAGCATAGCCAGCTGGAATCCCGCCGAGATGGTACCTTGGTCCAGGTTCATTCAGTAAAGCATAGCCGACCGCCACCTTGAAGGACAAGTTGCCCATTGCCATATGTAGCTCGCATTCTGTCTTCTCCGTGATATCATCCACGGGGTATCGAGTCGGCGGCGCTTCAAGTTCAGAATGTTCCATCTGCGTGGAACCCACGCTGCTTTTTTGCTGATTAGATGGGCGGCTTCGACTTCTGGACTTTCTAGCTGCACACGAGATTCCCTTTGCTGACTTTGCTCCAGCTGATGCACCTTGCGTTCCAATGCCGATAACCGGTCGCTCTCCTCCTTTTTCTTTCTCTGACGGCTTCTATAAGTGTGAGCGTCTGCCGGAAAACCTTGTGCCCAAGTAACTCCGTATCCATAACCTCGTACTCGTCCAACTTTTTCAGGATTCCCGAGTGCGAGTGACAGCTCGTCTTTCTCTCTGTCGACCTTGTAGGTTCCATTTCGAACTTGCTCTATTGCTTTCTCAAGTTCTGTGGTTATAAACCTAATCTTTGCCTCCCATTTTCCCTGAGCAACAATCTTCCCTGTGTCAGGGTCCAACCCAGCGCCATGCGCGAACAACCAAAATTTGGACCTATCGGGCCAGCCCGCTGTCTGTGGAATCTTCCCCTCATCAAGCAGTTTTGCTTCAAATGCTTCCCACTTAGGCACGGCAGCCTTGTAGCCACCTGCCCCCAAAGTGTGGTGATATTCCTTCTTCGCAGCATTTAACTTGTTTCTTTCCGATCGGGCCACAGCGGCCTCCGATTCTCTTTGCTCTTTAAATAAGGGCCACTGGTCGTTTAGCTTCACTTGTGCTCCGGTGAATACTGGAGTGTATTCAGGATCTTTTTCCTTCTCTTCACAATAATCTTTCCATATAGTTTTCTTGTGGGTTCGGAACTGTTCGGCAGCCTTGCCAAGAGTCCACTCCTTGACTTTCTCCATCCACTTCTCGTTTTCTGTCACTTCTGGAGGCAGGGTGACCTTTGTCAAGAGCTTCTCCCAAAACAAATCTTTTGTTTGGTCGTCGACATAAGTCCAAGTCTTGCTCCCGTCCTTCCGCGGATGCCATTCTTGACATGTGATCGGTACCATGTCCCTAACTAAAACTCCGCATTGGTTTATAAATTTGCGGCGGCACTCTAAGGGTTGCATTGGTTGGCCAGTAGCATCAACTATGTCGATCACTACCCTTTGACCCTCCTTCATCGGCTTCGACGGGCCTCGAGGCTTCATGGCTTTCGACCCTTTCGACACTCTAGATGCAGATGATTTGCTTGTTCCAGAGGGCTAAAAGAAAAAAAGATTCGTTAATAACCGCAGGATCAAATAATTAAGCTATGTCATCGATCAACAGAGGCTTAATTAATATATACCTCGCCTGAGTTTGTTACTACCACTTCCTTCTCTACACAAATTTCTGCTCCCTCACCGGAGTCATTGAGAAATTGGGAGCTGAATTCCTCTAAATTTGCCACATCGTCTTCTTCACCGACAGGCGCGGCTGCACGTCCTGCTATAATCATACACATTCGCTCTTCACGATCCTCGTCTCTAACGCCGAGGCCCGGAAAAAGTGGATCCAATGGCTCTCCACGCTCCTCGTCTATGCCGAAGTCGTCCGGACAATTTGGATCCATGGCTCAATTAATGTGCCTGCAATCAATTTTGTAACAAGAATATGAATATCCATATGTAAAATTAAATGACACTCAAATCCATGGCTCAATTACATCTAAAATTTGCAAAAGAAGAAAGCCTACAATTGATTTACAAGATGAACAAGATGGCAATTTTAACTATATAATTCATTTTGGTTATAGTTACAAAATGAACTTAATTCATAGCAAAATTCATATCAATTTTACAAGATGGCAAATTTACAAGATGGCAAATTGATTTACAAGATGAACAAGATGGCAAATTTTACTATAACTTAGATCAATGATTTGGATCCAAAATTCATAGCAAAATTCATATCAATTTTAATCTCCACATGAACTTAATTAGAACAAAATGGCATAAAATTTTAATCTAAACATCACTAAAATTTTAACTTAATCTAAACATCACTTAATTAGAACAAAATGGAATTCAAATTCATAGCAAAAAATTCATAAACATGAACATAATTCAAATTCTGCCTCTGCCTCATCACTAAAAAATCATCAAATTCAAATTTAGATTTAATTATTTTTGACATGAACAAAAAAAAAGGCATCTGCCTCCTCTGCCTAGCTATCCACCACGACGTCGACGGCGTCACGGCGGGCGCCGTGCCCCTCCAGCAGCAGCGCGCAGCACGGCGACCTGCGCGGCATGGCGACCTACGGCGGCGCCCCACCCATCCCGCCTCCACCCGCCCCGTGGCCGCCCCTCCAGCAGCAGCGCGCGGCGCGGTAGGGTTTCGACCGGCGGCGGGGAAGAGAAACAACAGGGAGGGGAGAGGATCGAACTGACCTCGGCGTGGTGTGGGTCGAGACGGCGGTGTCGGGGCACGGGGAGCAGCACGCCGGCGTGGGTGTCGGGCGCACGGCGTCGCGGCGCCGGAATTGGGGAAGACACCCGCGCGCGGCGACGTCGGGCGCACGGCGTCGGCGCCGGAATCGGAGAGGAAGAGGCGTCGATTTGGACACGGTGAAAAGACGGGGTGGAAACCACCCAAATCCCGCGGAAATCGACCTTTCATCCCGGTTCGTGGCTGGAACCGGGATGGATGACCCTTTCATCCCGGTTGGTAACACCAACCGAGACCAAAGGTCTATCTGGACCGCGAAAAATTGCGCGCGAAGCCCAGCAGGCCTTTGGTCCCGGTTGGTGTTACCAACCGGGATGAATGGTGTTTTTCTTTTTTTTTCTTGTTTCCTTTTTCTTATTTCTATTTCTGTTTTCTTTTTCTTTTACATCTATTAATTTAATTGCTTTTGTAGTTTTGTTTTTCTTTTACATGTTTTTGAATTGTTATTTTAGTTTCTTTTTAAAATTTAACTTAAATGGTCCAATATATATGAAAGGCCTTTTTTTTCTTGTTTCTATTTGTGTTTTCTTTTTCTTTTATATCTATTGATTTTATTGCTTTCGTGATAAATTTGATTTTTGACAAAAGTTTCAGAAACGCTGGTTAGTTGCTATATTTATGTGTACTTATTAGTTGCTATATTTAGTTGCTATATTTATGTGTACTTATTAGTTGCTATATTTAGTTGCTATAAAGCGACGGCTACCGCTGGCGGACACGTGTGACTGACACGAGTCGTGACCGCGAAGCCCGCCTTTAGTCCCGGTTGGTGTTACCAGCCGGGACTAAAGAAGCACACGGATCGTGTGTTTCTTTCAAGCGCTTGTGAGCCGTTGGATCAGGGGTGTGTTTCTTTTGAGGGCTTGTGAGCTGTTGGATCAGCACTTCCCACCACCACTCCCACCTCATCCACAGGTACACTTTCTAATCGCCTATAAATAGTGGCGTCCCTGCAGCGAACGGCATACAACGAGCATCTACCTTCGCCACCGAATCCAATGGTTGGATTGAGCCTACCTGCTGGCATGTTCCTTGGCATTATTGTGTACGTCCTTGTTCACCGGCCAGCCATTGGAGCCACCTCCTGTAGGTCGGTGAACAATGACAACACAACGACGCTGTTGGAAACACAAGCCCTCAGGTAGGTTGAATCCAGCCACTAGATTAGGGTGACGCAATGATGAATTGCCGAGGAGGTGGGAGTGGTGGTGGTGGTGGAAGTGGTAGCCATGCCCCTCGGTCCGATCCAAGCAGCGGCAAGGCGCTCTGATGATCTGCGACATTCCCAACACTTTTTGGGACGGTCGTAGATCGAGACGTCTTGCCGCTGTGGATCGAAGGTCGATTTGCTGCTCATGACGACTTTAATGCTTTAATACAATACTACACGACTTTAATGCTTTAATACATTACTACACATCACTATTTGAGGACGTCTATGCTTATCTTTTCTTTTTTCGGTCTGGAAGACATGTCCTTGACATAGAAAACCTGAGCCACGTCTTTGGCTAGGACAAATGGTTCGGTTTCGTACCCAAGATTCTTGGATTGATCACCTTCTGAGAAATTGCATTGAGGAATGAACATAGCTTCACAATGGGTAGTCGAACATTTTCCGGTAGAAGCCCCCTCAATGCAACCGGTAGTAATTGTGTCATAATCACATGGCAGTCATGAGACTTCAGGTTTTGGAACTTTTTCTCTGCCATGTTAATTATTCCCTTCACATTCGACGAGAAGCCAGACGGGACCTTGATACTGTTCAGGACTTCAAAAAAGATCTCCTTCCCTTCTCTGGTAAGAGCGTAGCTGGCAGGACCTTGATACTTCTCTGGATTAAGGTGGTCGTCTTTCGTCTTCTCGTGCATATGTTGATGGTTCAGTCGTGCATCCGGTGTATCTTTCGTCTTCCCATACACACCCAAGAAGCTTAGCAGGTTCACGCAAAGATTTTTCATCACGTGCATCACGTCGATTGCAGAGTGAACCTCTAGGATTTTCCAATAGGGTAACTCCCAAAATATGGATTTCTTTTTCCACAAGGGTACGCGCTTGTTGGCGTCTTTCGGAACAGATAGACTGCCAGGACCCTTTCCAAAGATTACTTCTAAATCCTTGACCATCTCATATATAGCATCACCATCAGGGCAGGTAGGCTTCGTCCGGTTATCAACCTCACATTTGAAATGCTTGCCTTTCTTTCTTACGGGATGCTCAGGTGGAAGAAATCGACGATGACCTGGGTACACATTCTTGGTGCCTACATATATACTTTCAGTCTTATCTAGACAGTGCGTGCAAGCATTGTATCCCTTGTTTGACTGTCCTGAAATGTTACTAAGAGCAGGCCAATCATTGATGGTTACAAACAACAACGCTCGTAGGTCAAATGCCTCTTGTTTGTGCTCATCCCACACACGTACCCCTTCGTCACTCCACAACTCTAAAAGTTCTTCAATCAATGGCCTCAGGTACACATCAATGTCGTTGCCGGGTTGCTTCGGACCTTGGATGAGCACCGGCATCATAATAAACTTCCGCTTCATGCACAACCAAGGAGGAAGGTTATACATACATAGAGTCACAGGCCAGGTGCTATGACTGGAGCTTTGTTCCCCGAAAGGATTAAAGTCATCTGTACTTAGACCAAATCTTATGTTCCTAGCGTCATCTGCAAACATCTTGAAGGTCCTGTCGATTTTTCGCCACTGCGACCCATCAGCGGGTGTCTCAGCATCATGTCTTTCTTACGGTCTTCTTTGTGCCATCGTAACAACTTTGCATGCTCTTTGTTTTGGAACAAACGTTTCAACCGTGGTATTATAGGAGCATACCACATCACCTTGGCAGGAACCCTCTTCCTGGGGCACGGATCGCCGTCAACATCACCAGGGTCATCTCGCCTTATCTTGTACCGCAACGCACCGCATATCGGGCATGCATTCAAATGCTCATACTTCTCACCGCGATAGAGGATGCAATCATTGATGCATGCATGTATCTTCTGCACCTCTAATCCTAGAGGGCACACAATCTTCTTTGCTTCGTACGTACTGGGGGGCAGTACGTTATCCCTTGGAAGCATCTTCTTTATTATTTTCAGCAAATTCTCAAATCCTCTGTCAGTTGTACCATTCTCTGCCTTCCATTGCAGCAATTCCAGCGTGGTACCAAGCTTCTTCTGGCAATCTTCGCAATTTTGGTACAACAATTTTTTGTGATCCTCTAACATGCTATCCAACTTCGACCTCTTGTTTTCACTTCCGATGTTTATCCGTGCATCAAAAATGGCCCGGCCAAAATCATCATTGGGCTCATCATCATTGGGCTCTTCTTCAGCTTCGTCTTCCCCCATTGGAGTATCACCGTCTGCAGTGAACGTAGGATAGGTGTCATTATCCTCTTCTTCTTCATTTTCTTCCATCATAACCCCTCTTTCTCCGTGCTTGGTCCAACAATAATAACCATCCATGAAACCCTCCTCCAACAGGTGGACGTGAATGGTTCTTGACGTAGAGTAATCCCGCTTATTCTTGCAGACTCTACATGGACAAAGAATATAACCACTCGACGGCTTGTTATCATTAGCCACACGGAGAAAACTATGCATGCCATTGATAAAGTCGAGACCGCGTCGGTCACTGTACATCCATTGTCGGCTCATCTGCATTATATAAATATATCAAAAACTATTACACTACATCATAAATATATAGTACTGACAAAATTAATTAATACAAGTTCATCACATTAAAACCAAAGTAGAGTAGTGCCCAAATGTAATACATTGTTCTAATGAAACATACATTAATTGAACCTAACATACAACTATCTAAAGAATTTAAATCCAACAACAAATGCGATCAAAATCGCAACTAAGGTAACTATTGAACCAACAGCATAATGATACCAAGCCTCTCGACTAATGGCATATTTTCTAATCTTTTTAAGCTTCAAGCGCATTGCCTCCATCTTCATCTCGTGAGCAGCGACGACGACCCCGTAAGCATCATCGATGTCGGCAATCTTCAAGTCCAATACACTCTTCTCTTCTAGGTATTGGAGACAAAGATCTTCGCTTATCTTCAATTTTGCTTTCAAATCGTCGTTTTCCTTTTTAAAATACTCGACAATAGGGTCGACTGGAATTTCCGGTTCAACTACCTCCTAAATAAAAATATCTCTACGTCAAGTTGGTCGGGCATGAGTGTGATAAACACGAAACGAAACAAATAGTTATGAAAATATACCACATCCGAATCATAGATCGGACGAGGGCCGACGGGGACGGATATCAAAACCATGATACTATACATATAAAAAACATAAGAAATTAATTATACAAGAAATAAATATGCATTTAAATCATACAAGTATATATATAGGTTTTAAAAATAAAAGATAAAAAAGAGGCTCACCAAAGTGGTGCCGGTGACGGGACGACGCGGGCTATCGACGGCGGTGAGGACGGGGACAACACTAAAATCCACAAATAATAAATTAATTTGAGCTCGCAAATACACTTTCTAACTTGGGTATTTCATCAAACACCTTGCTAGCATTACAAAATTGAAATGAGCTAAACTAGCAACGAAATGAGCTAAAGTTGCAACGCCGGAGGAAAGAACGATGTTGCTAACCTTTGAATAGATGTGGTGCCTTCAATCCTCTCAAATGGTGCAAAAAAATGGGGATTAATTTGAGTGGGAGAGAGGAAAATGGAGGAGAAATGGTGATGAACTCGAGCTAGCTCGGGGTGGAAGAAGATGATATAGCAGGGAGACCCTTTGATCCCGGTTTGTAACACGAACCGGGACCAAAGGTCCCTGCCAAAGGGGCTCAGCATATGAGGACCCTTTGATCCCGGTTCGTGTCACGAACCGGGACCAAAGGTCCCCCCCGACCCGGGAGCAATGCCCACGGGCGCCCCGCCCTCCCGACCCGGGATCAATGGTGCATTGATCCCGGGTTGTAATTTGGCCGGGATCAAAGGTGAAAACGGAAGCCCTGTTTTCTACTAGTGCCTGCCATGGAAGCGTTGTCCCTTTGAGGTGCTCGACGCTTGCGACGTCAATGACCTCCCTACCTTCGAGGAGTTGCAAGTCGTATTTGTCAAGGCTAAGATATCGACAGCGCCACAGCCCAACCAATCCTCCGATGATTTCAAGTAGATCTTGGGCCGACCTAGCTACTGCTTTGGCATGCAAAGGGCTATCGACTTGTATTTGTTTTAGTTCATTTGGTTTGCTTAAACACAGTTGTTGCCGGAGCCTTAGATCTATTTCATGGTCATTTGCTTCTCACTGAGTCACTGAGCTTGATCCGGACCGTCCATAGATTCCTTGATTTGTTCCCCATGAGCTAGCATGCATGGAATTCTACTGATATGTAGTATTGCAAAGAATTAGAGAATATGAGCACCAATCTCGAGGAGTTGTGGGGGTGTTCAATTATACATGATCGATACATCTAGTGAGATTTCGTTGCAATACTAGGTAAATCACCATGATGACATATTTGTTGTAATAGAAAGACCAGCCCTTTCGTCAGCTGAACTGCGGTTTGATTTCACAAAAATAACGGGACATAATCAGTTCAGTTCATTGCTGGCGACAGATTTATCAGATCGGAGGAGTAGCGAAAACGTAAATTAGCACAAAAGAAAGCAAACAAGACCAGATTTATAGTCGAATCGCAATAAGATTTACATGTGCAATATCCAAACCAGGTCCACGTAACGGGGTAAACGATGGATCAGAGCGTGGTCTTGGACGCCCTCCTGACCAGCACAGCCCAGCACATGATCCTGTAGACGAGGAAGAAGCCCACCATGACGCCCACATTGACCCACCTCATTCCCTCGTCGACCCCTCTCCCCTGAGCACGTCGGCGCCGGTGCTCAAGCAGACGCCGTTGCCGTTCATGGCGTCCCCTCCCATCCACGCCACGCACTTGTGGGTGGCGCTGCCGCCGTACTCGTTAATGAGCAGCAGGTCCAACGGGTACCTGTACATGGACACGTAGTACATGAAAGCCCAGTACCTCGGGATACTCTCCTTGGGTATGAAGTAGCCGGAGAAGAGGAAGAAGATGCCGAGGAAGATGCAGATGAGGGAGTTGCCGAGGATGAAGTCTGGCGAGACGGCGCTGAGGAACAGGACGAGGGAGCTGGCCATCAGCACGATGAGCCACACGGCGAGGACGAAGAACGCGAAGGCGGCCAGGGAGGCGCGGAGGCCGACGAGCCAGTAGACGGGCGCCGAGAAGAGTATCGCGACGGCGAGGAGGCAGGGCGCGAAGACGAGCGCGTTGGCGATCACGTACGAGGACAGGCGGTAGGCGCGCCGGGACGCCTCCCGCATCAGCACGCGGCGCTCCTGGAGGAGTATGGGCAGGGCCTCCACGGTGGAGGAGAGGAGGAAGCTTAGGCTGAAGGCGAAGAGGCCGAGCCGGAGCGCCACGGCGTCCGGGTCGGCGCGGACCCGGAAGAAGACGCTTCCTAGGCCGAGCCCGCCGACGATGGCCTGCGCCGCCCGTGCCGCGAATAGCTGCTGCGTGCGGTACATTGTGCGCCAGCAGCGCACGGTCAGCGCCGCCACTTCCACGGCACGACTCCGGTACCCGTGCTCCGGGACGTGAAGGCCGCCGCGGCCATTGGTGAGGCCGAGGCTTTCGCTTTCGTCGTCGTCCTGGCCGTGGTCCTTGAGTGCGGCGAACTTGGCATGGTCCTCCTGGAGCTGGTCGGTGACCTCCATGGCGAGCTCCAGCGGGTTGAGCTGCGTGGGGATCTTGTGGCCCAGCCTCGCGAGCGCGCCCTCGAGCGACTTGAGCGTGCCGAAGTGCGCGACGGTGCCGCGGGAGAGCAGCAGCAGCGACGAGATGTAGCCGAGCATGCGGTAGCTGGGCTGGTGGATGCTGAGCACCACCACCTGCCGCCTTGCGCGCGCCACCTCGTGCAGCAGCGCCAGCACGTCCATGGCGGACCGGCTGTCCAGCCCCGACGTCGGCTCGTCCAGCAGCAGCACCGGCGGGTCGTGTACGATGTCCACCGCGATGGAGACCCGCTTCCGCTCGCCCCCGGACACGCCACGCGACGAGGACGACGTCATCTCTGCGTCGCCGCCGCCGACGTAGCTGTCCGCGACATCGGACAGGCCCAGCTCCTGCATGAGCGCCTCCACCCTCTCGGTCCGCTCCCGCTCGGTCACGTCGGAGCGGAGCCTGAAGCGCGCCGCGAAGTGGATGGTCTCGCGGACGGTGAGGAGCGGGAGGAGGTTGTCGTCCTGCGTGACGAAGCCGCACGTCCGGCGCAGCTGCGCGCGGGAGGTGACGGCGTGGCCGTTGATGGACACCGTGGGCGGCTTGGCGATCTCGGAGCCGGTGCCGCGGCCGGAGAGGATGCGGAGGAGCGTGGACTTGCCGGCGCCGCTGGGGCCCACGATGGCCAGGATGCTGGAGCTGGACACGGTGAAGGAGACGGAGTTGAGGAGCCCCTCCGTTGCGTTGGCCGAGGGCGTGGAGGAGGACAGGAACGGGAGCAACGCGGTGTTGGCGCGGCGTGGCGCGGGGCAGGAGAGGTTGGTGACGGCGAGGGTGTACTCGGGAGGAAGGGAGGGCTGGGAGAAGGAGAAGGACGGCGATGCGGAGTCCGGCGGTGAGGACGAGGACGCCGAAGTGGAGAGGAGGAGTGCCGGGTCCAGCTCCGACGACAGGTCCTGATCCATGGCTGCAGCCTGCAGGCGAGTGGCGTGAGTGGAAGGGATCAATGTGGAAGGCTGGAAGCAGTAGAGGAGCGGGAAACAGATTCGCAGACTACAAATAGCCTCGACAATTAGCTCTGTTAAGGAAGCAAGAGTAATTGGCTTTCTTGAACCTTTGCTGCACTGAAGCGCCCTCGACACGAAACACCATAGTAGCTAGATTGTCTGTAGCTAGTGCACTTCTAGAAAAGTGTTGCTAGCTATATTTCACACCGATTACGTAATACGTACCAGTAGAAATGCAGCTCTTGTGTGCTGCATTCTTCCTAAACTAATGTCAATTACTTTGTGGTTTAAGGGGTAAAACACGTTAGGTGATCGCTCGTCAACATGGCTGAGATGCGCATAGAGTGGAGGAAATGTTCTCTGTTTGGGTGAGGGGCCGTTGCGACTTGTGAGCTACTGAGACCTAACTGAATGTTGGTGTCATTTGTGTTGTGTGTGTGTCTTGGCGGTTGGACCTAACCACTCGCCATTAACCAAATCTGCATTGTCTCATCTCGTGAGTCGTGACGTGCGTAAGCGCAGTAACCAAGCTAAGCTACACCCACCGGTGACCGTACGGTATCTGAGGGTGTTATGCTCTGCAGAGCGTCAGAATGTGCCATCGTCGGTAAATGTAAGGCAACGATAAAACAAAACACCCAGGAACCGTCTCCTTATCATGTCAGCTGAGATCGACAACCAAATGCATTCCTTCCAAGGGATTCCCATCTACTTTGCCCGACCTGAGCGTTTCTCAAGACTACGGATAGCTAGGAAACACACGATACATTTGTGCAATTTACAGCGCAACCGCACGAAGCATACAGAATCGTCAAGAATGCAGCACTTCCTGCACAGCCAGCTCAATGAAAATACAGCTAAAACCGTGCACAACTACTTTGCATCTCAATCTACAATTAGAATCAAGTATCTGCAACATGATCGCGGACGGGGTTGTCATACCTACATTCGTGGACTGATGGAATATCAGGAAGAACAAACTCTAAAATTGATGCGCTTGCTTATGCATTTACAGGGCAGATTAGCCAGCTGCTACGAACCATTTACATCACTGCTCCTTGAGCAATCTACTTTCCACACAAGAAAAAGGAAGAGGAAAGAATCATGTGAGAGAAAATGCGAGCCCACATTTTCCAAACAGCAGGCCCCTCCTCTTTCAGGCCCTAATTAATCTCGTAACCAACGCATGCTCTATGTCATTGAGGATGTACATCACTATCAATACTGGCAACCGATTTGTCGACGACACGAACATTATACAGCTCGTACACCCTTGCCCGATTCTCTTGCCACCATTGTTCTGCTTGCGTCTCGCTGAAACGCTTTCGGCTGCAAGCAGAAAATATAATGAGTGAAAAGCTACAAACATGAAACTCCAGAAACTACAATCAGCATATTTTAATAGAATAAGTTCTCAAAGAATAGTTTCTAAGCAATGATAGAGTCGATTGTATGGGATGAGTGTAAATTTCTTCTGATTCTTCACCTCCAGCACACAAGAAATGCATATCAAAATCAGAAAGACGGCCAACTAAAATACTTATCTTTGAATTTGTAAACGATGATTTTGTGAATAGATTCATAATTAAACAGGTTGCCTTCTATGTAGCATAGAAAACAAGATATTTGTTTCAAATACTATGTCACGGTCAAATCAACCAAATATCCAACATTATCGAAACTGTCTACTGAAACACACAAGTATCGTGCCCATAAACATCCAATAGACAAGTCCTTCAGCTGATATATAGTTGCATATCAAATGGGGGTAGTAGCAATGTACCTGAATCGGACCCTCTTGAGATCTCTAGCCCCTCCAGGTAGAGCATTAAGGGTGATGTAGACCCCTGGTTCATCTTGTTCTACCCATTCAGACTCATGCTTAGGGTCTGAGTAAGGTGGTCTGGTTCCGTTCTTGCCAACTTCTAGGTGTGTCTTATTTCGAACTGAACTTGGCCCATTAGAAACAATCAACCCATTGGATCCGTTCAAATATGGCTCTCCTGAACTTCTTGGGCTACCAAAATTCTCAGCTGCCACTGATACATCACTTGGAACAGCCATTCCAGAAAGGGGTGGCAGTCTATTATACTTAACTGCTCCTGCTCCTTCAGGTAGTTTCTCTGCCATACCCTTCAACTATTGCAAAAAGAAAAAAATTGTGCATGAGTAATTGACATGTTGGACTGGATCACCATTCAACTTTTAACATCATCTTGCCTGGTTACTTATTTGCAGTGAGCGATTTGATTATCCTCCCTTTGACATATCTTTTTGTTTTCTCGGTTTTTCCTTTCTTCCTTCTGTTTTTTTTCTGTTTCATTGGTTTTCCATGTCTTTAGTCTTTCTCGTTCTTTTTGTACATTTTCTACTCTTTATTTTCCTATTCTGTTTTAGGGGATAATGCTTGGATTTTTTTTGTTTTTTATGTTTTTCTTTGTTTCTTTTTTGATAATACATGAATAGTTTTTTCCGAAACTAACCAATAGATTTTTAATTTGAAGTCGTGGATCTGTGGAACAATTTTTTGTAAGTACATGAACATGTTTCTGAAACTAACCAATAAATATATTTTTTGGTTGACTATTATTTTGGTTCACCCGAATTTAGTTCCTTTTTTGTTCACTATTATTTTTAGTTCACCGACATTTTTTTGTTCATTATTATTTTCGTTCACCGGCATTTTTGGTTCACCATTATTTTTGATTCACCCAAATTTAGTTCCTTTTTTAGTTTCACTATTATTTTTTGTTCACTATTATTTTTGGTTCACCTTTTTTTAGGTTCACTATTCTTTTGTGTTCGCCGGATTTTTTTTCCTCATTATTTTTCTGTTTCTTTTTCATTTTTAAACCACGTGAACAGGTTTACGAATACGTGAACATTCTTCATTCTTCAAACCCTGAACATTTTTTCAAAAATATTTGAACATTGTTATTCCGAACTCGAAGGACAGGCCTGGCGCAGTGGTGAAGTACTCCCCACTTGTGCCAACAGGTCCTGGGTTCGATTCAGCCTCTCTGCATTGCACTTTGCACGGGTAAGGCTTGACTCATTAATCCTTGCCCAGACCTTCTAGCACTGAGTCTGTCCTTTCTATTGTTGTTCTGAACTCGTTAACATTTTTAATAGAGAAAAGGTAAAATAAAAATACGAAGAATACGGATGAGAAAAAGGAAAATAAATATTGTGCGTGTTGTCTGCTGTGGGAGCTGCTATCTCGTTTTCCTTCGGATATACTAACGTACTCGCTGGGCTAGGCCCGCGAGTCACCAGCGCTGCTGGCTTCATGGGTGGAACCTTCTGGCGTGCGCGAGACCAGGGATTCCACTCGCTTGAAGCGATAAATAGGGGACCCGTTATATGTTCATAAAAGACAGCATCCCATATGTCTGCACCCTTTTGCAACTCCACTAAAGTAACATGGTTGCTTATTTTGTTCCGTGGTGCAATAAAACCATTTACATAAGCCATAAGCCATAAGCTGCCTTTGACAAATATACAGATCTCTTACTTTCAGATTTCGTCAAAATTGTACGTAAGATTACTTATTCATAGATGTACGTAGAGTAGGTTCTTACTGAAATATGAGAGAATAGCATCCACACACACAAAAAAAGTAATCTTACTTGTGCAGTGAGCGATTTGATTACTTCTTTTGCAGCTTTGCACTTCGCAGTTTCCTCCCTGCAATGGAAATGGCTTCTTTTAACTGTTTAGTTGTTCTCTCCAGTTCAACTTCCAGTAGGTGAGACTTCCGAGTAAGATTTTCCACCTGAAATAGAGAACATAATTACAAACTCCGCAAGCGAATAAATTCTCACTTTAACCAAACTAGCTAAATGCCCGTGCGTTGCTACGGACCATAAAAATGAAACAATAAATATATGATTATATTTTCTAAACCCCTATTCAAAGGGTTTTGGATTAAGGTAACATATGTATGTGAAAATATTTTCAGGTTCAGAAAACACATGAAAATATGATATTTGAAACCTAAATCATTATCTTTACGTGGAACTGAACCTGATCTCTCAAAAAAACTTGAACTGTACTTGATATTTTAATTAAGAATGAACCTGATACACGTCGTTTAGGTTCCAAGTGAACATGATAGTGTTTCCTTTACTCCCTCGCCTCCGAAAAAGCATGTTAACAATACAAACTTGAAAACTTAAATCTACATAAACCTACACATGAGGCGAATCTCAAATATAATTACAGTAATTACATAGTTGTTCCAAATATAAACTTGTTTGTCTTATGCAAACAGTGATACTACATGAACATAACCTACGCATGTAGTTATCTATAAACCAGTACATGAAAAGAAAAAATACATGACAAATTAATCACGTGAAGCAAAATACTGATCTACTCACGTAAATGTAAAGTACTTCGGACTTACCCTGCTGACATACAAAAGGGACTCATAAACAAAATATAGTCCTCAATCAACCTGTTTCGGCCTAATCAGTATCACGTTACCCATGTGTTCATCTAAACTATTCACTTTAAAATCTCATGTGTTCATTTATAATTACTCACCACAGTATAATTATTCAACAAGAAATAGTACTGGGTTAAAGTTTTGTAAGTCACTAACAACAATGAGCAACAACCTCCGGACCTGACAAATTTGAGGCGAAGTAATAATCACAAGATAAGACACAACAAGGACCTTTAAAACTTGAACTGTACTTGATATTTTAATTAAGAATGAACCTGATACACGTCGTTTAGGTTCCAAGTGAACATGATAGTGTTTCCTTTACTCCCTCGCCTCCGAAAAAGCATGTTAACAATACAAACTTGAAAACTTAAATCTATATAAACCTACACATGAGGCGAATCTCAAATATAATTACAGTAATTACATAGTTGTTCCAAATATAAACTTGTTTGTCTTATGCAAACAGTGATACTACATGAACATAACCTACGCATGTAGTTATCTATAAACCAGTACATGAACAGAAAAAATACATGACAAATTAATCACGTGAAGCAAAATACTGATCTACTCACGTAAATGTAAAGTACTTCGGACTTACCCTGCAGACATACAAAAGGGACTCATAAACAAAATATAGTCCTCAATCAACCTGTTTCGGCCTAATCAGTATCACGTTACCCATGTGTTCATCTAAACTATTCACTTTAAAATCTCATGTGTTCATTTATAATTACTCACCACAGTATAATTATTCAACAAGAAATAGTACTGGGTTAAAGTTTTGTAAGTCACTAACAACAATGAGGAACAACCTCCGGACCTGACAAATTTGAGGCGAAGTAATAATCACAAGATAAGACACAACAACCATTGCATGCAAATGGTAGAGTATACTTGTGCAAACCTTTGAACTGAACAAAAAGAGGAGGTTCAAAATCTGAGGTACGTAAATGTCAAGGTTATATGAAAAGAAATTTATAGGTTTGGTTGATAGTATAATTGGATGTATCAAGAAATGAACCATTAATTTTGCACTGCAATTGTTATGAAATGCTATGGTTTGCGCATCTTTTTCTTGGTAGATAATGCAGCATTGTTGCTCCTGAAGATTCAGCTAAGTTGTGCAATGAACATTCAGTTGAAGGGAGAAAAACAGAACACACATGTATCCTCTTTCTCCATCGATTATATGTATGTTTTTGCATTAGTAATAATATCACATCATTTTTAATCTTTCAATTAATAAAAGAAAACAAATCAACAAATAAAATTGCTCACTGTATGAAATTGAAATCAGGATCATTCTCACTAAGAAAAAAAATCCCAAAGTGGTGCTATGTACTGCAGAAGTATCTTGAAATGACCATGTTTAACCTAGAGGTCAAAATCGATGCAAAGGGACACTAATTTCAAACTTATATTAAAAAGGTATTGTTCAGAAAATTGTTCCAAATAGCCACATGCAGTAGTATGTAGTAAAAATCAATATTTAGAGTAGAAAAAACCTGTAATAAGCGCTTCATAAACTCACTGCATGCAAGTTAGCTATTAAGACATATCACAAGTAGAAACTCACTGTAATAATCTCAAGGATTGTTGCAAAAATCTTTTCTCCATCTCAAAATGACCTCCCACATCTCTATAGCCATGTGGACGTGTCAATCTTTCATAAGTACCACACACGACAAACACCACAGATCCAATACTACTGATAAGTTGAGATGGAGTCGGCTACAGTTCTATATAGCCTTTAGTATAGATTCAAAATCTGCACCTTAAATTTCTATTTCGAAAAAGGTAATCTGACCAGTTAAAATTTCAGTCCAAATCAAGCTTCAGTTTTGGCAACTTATAAGGAAGACATAGGAAATCAAAATTATTGAACTGTAACATATTATTGGTAAAACTCATCTGACATGAGCATCAGATTTGAACTGTCAAATAAGGGCATCTTGATTGTAAAATCAGGTACTGACAGATTTCAGATTTGCAGTAAATATTTCTAAAGCCAACATTTCATTCATCAAGTATTAAACAAAACCTTTCTCTACGAGAATTCTGCACATTAACAACCAGTTTGCATATGTACAGCATATCTCAAAGAAAAGAGATGAACTATACCAAATCTGCTGCGAAGTGGACAAGCAAGGGGCCTGCAGGCTTTCTTCCTTCTTGCTGCAGCTTGCGTGGTGTGTAAAGGCTTGATGTCTGGGAAGTGGTAGGGATGGAGCCCATGGAAGCTCTGTAGCCTAGATCGACCACCTCTCTCATACATCTGCTCCGTCATTGTCGTCCTCGGATCTGCTGGGGCGATGAGAAAGGGTGCAGCGTGGAGATGGGAGGTAGCTGTCAACCAAGGATGGAGGTAGCTGCGGGGGAGTCGCCCGCCGGGACCCCATTGCCCTGCTTGGTGGATTTGGCCGCGAACGCTGTCCTCGCCTCCATCTAGTTGGAGGTGATCGCCACCGCATCCTGTGCTGCGACGGGGATAAGGGGTGGACCAGGGTCGGGTAGTCGGGGTGGATCCCGGGAGTAGAAGAGGTAGCGTGCCGGCGGGCTCGTACTGGGAAGTTTGGGGAACCAGATCGCCGTAGTTAGCTCGACCTTTAACGCTTGGTCTCGTCACCGGGTGACCATGTAGCGGGAGGCGACGAATAGCAAGGGCCGCAGCTTGGGGTGGGGAGTTAGCGGCCAGCGGTTCTGTTCCTCCTCCGAGGAAGGCGGCACCATGGCAGAGTTCAACCGTATGGCAGCGGTGAAGAACAAACCCTAGACGACGTGCTTTCCACCCATATGCGTGTGCTATGAAGAGGCAACAACGTGCGAGCTGCGGGAGGGCCAACAGTTTTTTCTACTGGGCTGGCCCATATGCGTGCGATCGCGGGGCGGAGAGGAGAATATGGCAGAAAACTGGGACGACGTACCAACGTACGAACTCCCATTTAATATTAAAGAAAGGGAGTTTGATGAGCTATTCTTGCAGTATTTCATACATGCAACTATATTAGTTAGGTGCAAAGGTTATTACTGTTGCAATATGGTTTAGTTCCATTAATATTTTTCTTGTTACAGTGACTGCAAACAGGACCGATTGCGAAATCCGAAATAGACAGAGCAAGAGAGGAAAACAGGTGTCGACAGACTCATTAATTGTTATGTGAGTTTATGTCAGAGATTTTGATTTTTCATTTACAAGTTCACGCTTTAGTATGACTGCTCCATCGAGTCAAAGTTGGATAATTATTATGACCGATATTTTGTGCATACCATCATACAACTTACTTATAATGGATACGGTTGAAAAGAGATAAGGATCAAGACCTGTACCTGAGATCTCAAATTTATAACCTCTTGGCTTAGACTGTCCTTTATTGGCTTTGCACCATCTACAACTCTTGGAGATGTTAGACCACCCAAGGTAGGTGTTGGAGTTGTAGATCGAGGAGGGCTTGCTCTTCTTGAAACAGGTGATGTTGCCCTAGAAACAATTCTCGATCCAGGAACTGATGCTGAGAAAAATTTCTTCGATGACCCAAAAGATTTTGAAATGTTCAGCCCGCTCCAGTGAGAACTGCCGTTTGGTATAGGGGAAACACGGCTGCTATTAAATTCAAACTTCTTATTTTTCTTCGAATATCTGCTATCCATGTTCTTGAAAGATTCCATTGATGACAATCTAGACAATTGGACATTTGATCTTGTCTCCAAATCCTCACTGATAGAATCATTGAACCCTTGTAAGATAGCTCCCCGCTTTGCTGAAGAATAACTATCTGTCTCAGGTCCCTTATTCAGTTTGCAGTAGCAGCTATCACAGACACGGTAAGGCTTGTTCGGATTCGGAGCTAATGAAGCCTTCAGAGATTTCTTACTGCTGCAGGCGTGACAAAATACAAGGGCACAATTGTAGCAATTATGCCGTTTTCTTCTCAAGTTAAACGGCAAGCGGCATCCAGAACACATAGACTGGTCAACTCCAGACACCCACTTGTGAATGCATATTGCAGCAGTGAAGTTAATTCCACAAACAACACTCCTGGCTTGCTTATCTTTCAGAGCTTCAACCAGTGTAGGAGAATTCCTATCATCAGTATCACCATGTCCTAACCGGCCATTTGCACCTTTACCCCATGTATACACCTCTGTCCTGGAAGTTAAGACAGCAACATGATAAGCGCCACATGAGATCTCCTCCACAAAGTTCTTATGTAGCTTCCCTTCAACACGTGTAGGAACCATGCCATCTGCTTGTGGATTTCCAAGCTGACCATAGACAGAACTTCCCATTGTATATACATGTCCTGAGGTTGTTAGTGCCACCGTGAAACAATGACCACAAGCTACTTGGCAAAAGTTAGGCTCAACTAACGAAGCTACACAGGTTGGGACAAGTCTTGAATCTTTGTCACCATGTCCTAGACGACCCTTATCACCATCACCCCATGTAAATATCTTGCCAGAAGAACAATTGCTGGAACTTGAATTTCCAACCATAACTTCAACAACGGCGGCTGTGTGCCACACACCACAAGCTGCCCGGACAGTCCGTAGCCCTTTGAGGGATTCCACCTCCCTTGGAACCGAAAGACTCTGACGATCTCCATGACCTAGAACTCCAAAAGAGCCATCTCCAAAGGTGAATAGCTGCCCCGCAGACGTTACTACAGCTGTGTGCCAAGGGCCACATGAAATAGAAGAAACATGTATGCCTTCTAATGGTCCATTGAGCCTTTTGGGCATCCAATGACTGACTTCATTCCCATGGCCCGAAAGTCCAAAATTAAAGGTACCATTCCCCCATGTGTACAAATCTCCAGAGAGCGTGACTGCACATGTATGGTACTCACCACATGCTACTAGCTCAATGTTCATATGAGCAAGAGCATCGATAAGTTTTGGTTGGGGCACATCACAATCTACACCATGACCAAGACGCCCACCTGACTCCTCACCCCAAGAGTAGACCTCTCCCTGCTTAGTGACAAGTGTGGCATGCCTTCCTCCACAAGAAATGTTCTGCACATCAAGTCTTCCAGCGAACTCCAGTGGCTTTGGTAGAAGACAATCCATCTTTGCACCTGAGGAACTTCCAACCCTTGAATTTCCACCACCAAGAATTCCCTCCCCGGTTCCCTCTCCCCACATGAAAACATCACCTAGAGCATCACCATCATCATGACCAGAACCATGACTTGATGTACTAACTGCACTTGATAAACTAACGCGGAAAGTATCCATTGGTATGCCCCTTGAGTTTCCATTTGTGTTATCTGAGTGTCCAGAAGACACGGAGTGCACTGAACCAACATTAGAATCTGATGGAAGAAGGGCCTCGGTGGAGCCGCATATGATACGATATCAGAAAAGGCCTTCTCCAAGCCGACCTTTGGTGGACTTCCAAATGGACTACGGAGTCGGTAGTTTTCACCGCCATCCTGTTGCAGTGCAAGTGTTAAAGAGTTTGTTTTCTATAATAATTGAGGTAGACAGCAGAAATAAAATGGAAACGACATGATCTGCCATGCTTGAAAACAAATATTATTTCATAGATGATTTGACTTATCAAAGAAAAATACAATTCTATTTAATTTTATTCTAGTGCCCCAGAGCAGTATGTGATGGAGACTGTACAGATCATAGAGTACAATATGGGTGTCTCAGGTACCAACTAGTTTTGCACTTGCTCAATCCTTAAGACAGTGGTTTCTTAAAAAGTCTTAAGCAAGCACAAAATACAAAAGTGGAAAAGTTCAAATATGTGAAGCAGAAGTGTTTGGGTTGCTCAGTGCAGGCTGACCAACGCACCACAAGAGAATGCTGGGAAGAGGGATGGGCTGGGTAGGTGGTGGGAAATACCTTGTGGACACTATCATTGCTGCTAAAAGGAGAACTCAAGGGGGAGCTCCTTCTTGTATAAGTTCTTGGACTAGTTGTACCAGAGGAAAGCATATCACTTCTTGATTCTGTTCTCCATTTCCTTTGGTGACTACGTGATATCAGTGTTTTTAGCCCAGCAAACCATACTTCAGCTTCATCTTTATCTTTGCATATCTGGTATATGACAAAAGGAACAAGTTACAAAGTTGATTAGCCAGTGATGGACTAATTGCAAGCGAACAAAGGAATTCAGTATGAACCAAAGTTTGCAAACAAGCCTAGGTTATACAACATATGAATGATTGCCATGACTTACAATGTCCAATGATCTATCATGAGATATGAGAGAAAATGACTGGCATTCCTTCTCAGGTCTTGGATACCTCTGAAAAATTGCCTGAGTCGACAAAAAAGGTACTACATTAGGACAGTTTCGCAGTACTTCAACATAGCAGAACCTCCTAACTAAATATCTAGTGCAAGAGATGATCTCGTAAGTGGACCTTGAGAAGTTGATTCAATTTGAAGCAGTGCAATAAACCTTTTTTTGGGAAATATTGATGTTATGTCTTCATGGTATAAAGTTTTATCAATGTTTGGATCCTAAATGTATAACAAGTACAGGGAATTCTGCTAAATTGATGGAATCAAGCACAAAGGAAACAAATTAGCAGCAAGCTCTCTCTAAATAGAAGATCACATCAGGGACAAAGCTGAAGGAAGCCACATTGAATATTCAGGGGTTACACCAAGAGCAAGAAAAGCAATAGTTGCTTTAGTCAATATGAATCATAACAATACCCGACAACATTTGTCTCCCATAATTAGGTTTTAACTAAATAGTAACTCACAGTTCGTTGTCCAGGAATTATTCTAGACACATGGCTCAATCTCAGCTGCTTCTCCTCTTTCCCTGAGAACCAGATCAATATTGATTCATCCTGGAAAGGACCAAAAAGAGTACCAAAGATATTCGTCAATGAGACAGAACAAACACAAAGAACTGCAGGATTCTGTGATAGAGAAATGAAAACAAAGCTCACATTGGAAAGCCTGAAGGGACAAAACTTTGGCTTCCCTCGACGTCCGTACTTCAGCAGGTATGCTCCTTTCTTGAGAGCAGTGATTGCCTGCAGTAACAGTGGGAAAAAGGTTGTATCAACTATCAAGGATCACATAACTAGCTTCTCAAATACTATCCCTCGAAACAAAATCAAGAAATAGTTGTAGTTTTATATGTCAAAGAGAAGCAATAAAAAACACGCAATGGAACAATCAAAGGCGCTCTAAAGTGTGCATTGATGTTCTTTATTTTAACTGGCATTTAATGCAGTCCCAATCAATTTAGAAATGGAAAAGCCACAGCATATTACTAGGCTGCAATTCCAATCATAAGATGATAGAGGATGAAAACAGCATTCAAGCTTCTCAATACACAAGAGAACAGAGACAGTAAACATGGAAAGTATGTGCGAAGATGTCATCTATCAAAATATGCCACTTGAACCAACGTTTTCCGCAAGAGATCGTGCTTTCAGTTGGCGAAAAGACGCAAAATACTATACGAGAAAACTGGCTTCAACGAGGGGAGCTTGGCGCAGAGGTAAAGCTGTTACCTTGTGCCCATGAGGTCACGGGTTCGAGTACTGTTAACAGCCTCTTGCAGAAATGCAAGGAAAGGCTGCGAACCCCCGAGTTACGCGCGGCGGGCTGCCCTTTTACTGAACTATGCATGCACAGACACATGTTCACCTGTTCGGTATATCTTAGGATCATCTACATTCTATCACACTCAGAGAATGAAGCAACCTCGATGAAAGAGGAAACACTTTTACCAACCCCATCACAGGGCAATTGTCCGTAAGAGATAATCAAATGGAATACAGTACTGATCCAACTAACTCCCCATGGCCCCAACTTCTGAAAGCAAACTAACGTCACAGAGCTCAACGCATCGCGTCCAACATAACATGGACACAAAAACAATGGGGAAAACAGTTACGGTATAGTCCCATTTAGATCAAAGAGACCGGTACGTGAGGAAATTCGATCCGCAGAGCAGCAGCTAGCAAACACCCAGCTGCCAAACAAGTAATCATTAGCAGCCATAAACGCTGCCAAACAATTACCACCAGACCATCTCCAACCCAAAACTCTACAATCACAGCTCTCTCGTCTAGTGCAGCTGAATGATATAGTCCCCATTTAGACCAAATGGACTGGTACATTTTCGATCAGCAGAGTAGCAAACAACCAGCTCCCAAACAAGCAATCATTAGCAGACATATTAAAAGCTGCCAAATAATACCCCAGAGCATCTACTACAACCCCAAAACTCTACAACTACAGCTGTCGTGTACTAGAGCGCAGCTGAATCTCCAAACTCCACAAAAATTACGAGGCGGAATTCGGCACCACGGAGCACGTAAACGCAGGGAGCGCAGAAAATGCATCTACATCCAGCTGTGCAGGTCAGGTCGCCGGGCACTGCGAACGCCGCGCGCACCGGGAATTCCGCGACGACTCGAGGCGGACGCGCGGGGTGAGAGGAGGGGGGTAGGGATCGTGGCCGCGGTCTCACCTGCTCGATGTCACGCTCGACGGGCCCGGCCTGGCGCCGCCGAGATCCGACGACGCGTCCGACATCATCGGCGCGGCCAGCCGCGGCGTCGTCGTCAGCCCGCGGCCCTCCTCATCGCGCGCCGCCGACCGGAGACCCACCACGCCTCGTTCGCCGCAGCACGTGCGGCCTAACTCCGCTGGCCCGCGCAAATGGGGCCCTGGTCAGTGGCGGGAGCACGCGGGGAGGAGCCGGAAGCCGCAGCAGCCCGCGGGGAGGGGTAGGGTTTCCGGGGAGGGAGTGTGTAGGCGAGATCCACGTGCCGGCTGGGTGGAGCGGGGTTTGGGAGCAGTAGGGAGCTGGAGGGGGAGGGGAGAGATCGAGAGGAAGTGGGGGAATGGCGAGGAATGGAGAGGGCGAGGTGGTGGTGGGAGGAGGAGGGGAAGGCGATGTTCGGTGCTCTTTTTTTTTTTTTTGTCTCTTCCCTTACTCGCGAGATAATGACAAAAAACCACCACAATTGAACACGAGTTGACGCAGAAGTTGTGACACATAAATACCTCTATTCGGGCTAAGTTGTGACACGGAGCACTAATCACTTGTCAGTAGCCTTCTAACCATGTTTCTGGCAGGTGGGGCCCACCTATCGGGCCTACTTGGCAAAAAAATAGCAAGGGAAGAGAGAATGAATGGCCTAGTCAACGCACGCACGCAGGAGTACTGGACTTGCTACGCCGGCGCGTGACTGTAGCGCACGCATGGCCGACGCTCGCCGGCGCCAGCGCCCGTTCCAGGAGCACCCAATCAGCAGCAGCAAGCCTCCGGCGTCCTTCCACGCAGGGCCGAGCACACGCCGCCGGCGGGGTCGTGGTATCCGGCGAGCGGGAGGCCATGTGCGACGGGCACGCCCGCACACACCGCCGGCCGCGGGCTCGCCGTCCCCTGCTCGAACTCCCCGCCGCCGGGCGCCGGCTGGCTGTCCCCTGCTCGAACTCCACGCCGCCAGCCTCCGGATTGCCGTCCCTTGCTTGTACTCCCCGCCGTCGGCCGCCGGCTCGCCGTCCCCTGCTCGAACTCCCCGCACCCGACCGCCGTGGCCGCCGCGCTCGCCCTCGCCATGGACCGCGCCCGCGCCGTGGTCGCCGCGCTCGCCCGTGTCCTCTCTAGCTCGCGCCCGCGCCCGCGCACGCGCAGCGACCCGGCGCTACCCCCTGCTCCCCCTGGCCGCGCCCGCCCCTAGCCGAGCCCGCCCCTGGATTGGGCACGCCCGCCGCTGGTCGAGGCCGTCCGGGCCTGGTCGTGCCTTGCCTGCCCACGCCCGCCGTACGCCCCTGGCCGCGTGCCCGTCCTTGGCTGCGCGTCGGGCCTAGCCGCGCCTGGGCTGGCCGCACGCCCGCCACTGGCCGCGCGCCCGTCCTTGGCTGCGCGTCGCGCGCGCCGGAGATGCTGCGTCCGCGCTTGTTGATGGGGACGCAGCCCGTGGTGGAGAGGTGTGGCGCCCCGACCCGACTGCTATACAATGATGCTGTGTGTCACCGGTTAAGCGATACAACCGGAGGTTACGGGTTTACCAATCCCCGCCAAAACCTTTGGCAGGTGTTGCTCGGAATGGATCATCGGCAACACAACACCCCGATTGATGTCTTAACACATGCACAACCTTCACTGCATAATAGAGAGATCAAAACTTGTGGAACAACTGGCACATCACAGACTCTACGACACAAATCATATAGTTCAACTCTTATAATAGAGAAAGATAGCAAATGACAACCAGAGGTCACGGACCCAACATTACAACAAGCGGAAGCAAATTAGGTTGTTCTAAACAACAAGATCCAAATATATGGCCTAAGAGGCCTACAGATAAACATCACAGCGCCAGCTGCTCCGGGATGTCCCAAGCTGCCACCTGGGAACCCCAGACTACTCGTCGACGTCCACAAAGAACCCACATTCGAGGTCGGTGAAGTCCTCCTCTGAAACAAAACAAACGACGTTGAGTTCGACGAACTCACAAGATTAAGAGCTAATATATGCTCGATGAGGCTTTCAAGGTTATATGGCTGTTTTGCATAAAGCTGATTTTATTTATGAAAAACATAACTCCAAGGCATCGACTAAACAGAATAGTTTTCAAAAGAGGTAAGAAGTACACTTTCTTTCATCACCTCTCATCATCAACCAACATCAACCACTGTACCTGTTCATCAAAGGCACCTCCCCGAATCACCCTCGAGGAAGCTCACCTTATAATCTTGAGTGGTACCTCTAGTACCCAGTTTTTAATCATTCTGTTAAAGTTATTCTATGATCTCTGAATCCGTCACCAAGTCGTCCATAACCGCGGACACGGCTTTTCGAAAAGATTTATCCCTGCAGGGGTGCACAATGTGAAAGTCGCCAGGTTCCCGAGGGACCTCCCAGCTTCTTATCCATGCGTACCGTCCGGCCCATTGCCTAGCTCTTAGCTCTCTTTCGGGGAAAGCCGGCTGGGTGGGAGCGGCTACGACCTTTACCTTGCTTAAGACTAACCAGGATCATCAGTGGCGGTAGGACAAGAGGTACCTTCTCGCACCCTGTCCCGCGGCCACTTATTTTCCTGACACAACCATCCTCATCCCAGTCTTGGCCACCATCTTCAACGCACGCGCAAATGGAAAGCCAAACTAGAGGACCCTCGGCTAGTCCGCCACAAGTTAGTCGGTCGACGAGGTTCCATATGCCCACGCATGGTTGCACGCTCAACTTGGCTCGTAGGCGAGAACTCGCACTTAGGCGGCGAGAACGAAACAACCCACCACATCCCATGTGGCCTCTCATCCCCACCTTTAAGCATTTTATTATCCGTCACCACAATTTCTCCACCATCATCTGTACATCTCATCACATGTTTCCAACCATGAAACATCCACCGGACTGCTAAGCATTTTAACTAAGCATGGCTAAGCATCAACACTGCATAGTTAATTATCTCCGGCCAACAGTACAAACCTATGGCTAGTAGGAGGGAAAAACAGGTAATGGCATCGGAACTTAATGCAACTATAGGATACTCTAATCCAAGTAAATTGACATTTGGAACCGCATGCAATATTATAGTGGAGAAAATACTTGTAAAAATTAGGATAAGATATGCTCAGAGGGGGGATTACGCTTGCCTTGATCAAGGTGCTCGTAGTACGGGTCTTCGGGGTATTGTGGAGTAACCCCGGTTGCTTGATCTAACAAAAAACAAACATCGGGAGAGAACAATCAATCACCACACATATGCTTAACAAATGCAATGCGCAAACATATGATGACATGACATTTTAAATCCACGAGACGAGGATGATTCAACTAAACAATTTAAACGGAGGTTGGATGCATCACGGTGCATCGCGACTATACCGTGGGGTTTAAGGGTTACAACAACTTTACTAGTTGATCAAGATCGATGAACCCTAGGGTTAACTTGCATATGAATGTCATGCTCATGAGAAGATGCAAGTTTTAAGTTGTGAGGAGTCCATGTGCAACTTAGCCAAAATAGGCAAAAAGCTCCCAGAGGCCGGATAATCCGGGTCGTGCCAGACCGGAATATCCGGTCTCAAGGCTTGGCCACTCGTGAAAACGGCTAAGGACTCAAGGCAAGAGCCACTGGACTCGGCCGAAAAATTCAAGCCGGACATTTGGTCCAGGGCCGGAATATCCGGAGTGTCCTCGTTTGGAAAATCCGAACTGGAAGAAGAGCACGGCGACCTGCAGGGAGACGGCGACGCAGGGCGAGAGAGGAGAGGGGAAGCAGGGGGAAGGACCGCGAGCTTACCCTGACGTCGTTCATGTGCTCGGGGAGGCCGGAGGTAGACGGGGATGGCCGGAATCGTACGGCGGAGCAGCGGCAGTGGTCGGCGAAGAGCTTGGCGGCGAGGTCGATTCGCGGAGCCCCGGCTCAATTCCTTCGGCCAGGTGGGGGAGGACGACGCGGCGGACCTCCCTACGGTCCTCGATTCAACCGGGATGGCCTCAATCAGCGCGGCAGGCGGCGGAGCTCGAGCTCCATGCGGCCATGGTGGGGAGAGAAATGGGGAACGAGGGAAGCAAGTCGAGGGTGAGTGGATAGGGCAGGGGCAGCGCGTGCTTGCTCTGCTTCTGCAGGGGAGAGGGCGGGGGGGCCGGGCGCGGCATGGAAGAGGAGCGGGACGGCGAGCTGGTGCGGGTGCGACGCGCGCAGGAGTTCCCCGGTCGCTACAGGAAGAAGATGATCCCGACCGATAATCCGGTGGTCGTTCAGACCGGATTATCCGGTTTCCCTTTTTCTGTTTTTAACTTTAAAACCTGTTTCTTCAATAGTTTTAATTAGGGCACTTGCACTGCTCCAAAAATTATGGAAAAATTTGGGGATGCTCCCCTTAACCTGGAGGAACTCCACAAATTTTGGTGTCTCAAAATAAAATAGTTTGGTCCACATTTGTTCATAGGGTGTGAAATGGGCATTTTACTAAATTCAAAGATGTTGCTCCTTTAACAATTTGGAGCAAAAGCAAAATATTAGTTTGGAGCTCTTGGAACTTCCTTGACAGATAGGGGATGTCAAAGTAATTTTATTTGCAATATTGAGTGCCAACATTGTGTGGAAGTTTTGTTAGAGCACTTTGGCATTTGGTTTTAGCAACTTCATTTCATTTCGATACCAATGTTGTGTTAACTCAAAAGAGGCATGTTTATGCATGGATGCCATGATGCAATTAACACAAAAGTGGAAAAATTACACAGGTTTTTAGGTTCTCAGCTTTGGGCTGTTACAAATCTACCCTCCTTACAGGAATCTCGTCCCGAGATTCTAAGGTTGCGGAAAGAAATCGGGATACTCCTCACGAAGACTAGACTCTCTTTCCCAAGTTGCTTCTTCCTCGGAATGGTGAGACCATTGAACTTTGAGGAACTTGGTAGTCTTGTTTCGGGTCTTTCTTTCAGCTTCATCCAAGACATGAATGGGATGCTCACGATAAGTGAGGTCTTCCTGGAGATCCAGTTCTTCATGATTGACCCCATGGATAGGATCTTTGAAGCACCGGCGAAGTTGAGAGACATGAAACACATCATGTACATTTGGGAATTTGACTGGTAACTCCAATTGATAAGAAAGATCTCCACGCTTTTCTAGAACGGTGAAAGGACCAACATAGCGAGGGGTCAATTTCCCTTTGATCCCGAAGCGGCGAACGCCACGAAGGGGAGAGACACGGAGATAAGCTTTATCACCAATTTCATAGTGAATTTCCTGATGGTGCTTATCATAATAGCTCTTTTGCCTAGACTGAGCAATCTTCAGATTCTCTCTTATGATTCTAACCTTCTCCTCAGCTTCATTGATAATATCTGGACCAAAGAGTGCCCTCTCTCCGGTCTCAGACCAATTCAGAGGAATGCGGCATTTTCTTTCATATAAAGCCTCGAATGGAGCCATGCCCAGACTAGCTTGATAGCTATTGTTGTAGGAGAATTCCGCGAAAGGGAGATATTTTTCCCAACCCTGCCAAAAGAGATGACACATGCCCGAAGCATGTCTTCCAAAACTTGGTTCACTCTTTCGGTCTGACCATCAGTCTGAGGATGGAACGCGGTGCTGAAGTTGAGACGAGTTCCCATGGCACTTGGAAACTAGCCCAAAACTTAGAGGTGAAAAGGCTTCCACGATCAGAAATTATCTTCTTAGGAATACCGTGAAGCACAACGATCCGAGAAACATACAGGTCTGCCAACCTGGCAGCTGTAATGTCAACCCGAACGGGGAGGAAGTGAGCAACTTTCGATAGTCGATCAATGATGACCCAAATGGCATCATTTCCCTTGGGAGACTTCGGCAGACTAGTAATGAAGTCCATACCAATTTCATCCCATTTCCACTCGGGAGTAGTAATAGGGCGAAGAGTTGAAAGTGCATGGTTGCCCCGATGTGTGGTTTTGGTAATTAATGACACTCCTTATGGACTAATGTTTACATTGAGATATTCTTATAGATCTTGTCCATTGGAGTTCATGTGTTGGACTCTTGAAGATGGCATGATGACCAATGCTCTATTTAAGGGTTTATATGAAGAATGGTCATGTGTAGATGATGGCTTGCAAAGGAGACATGAAGACGGAGCTTTGCGAGGCCCTCCCATAATGGAGTATGGGGAGCATTTGGAGAAGTCTTCATCAAGCATGTGCTAGCAAGCACAATCAAGAAAGGTGTTCCAACTTGAGAGAGTCAAGATCGTCATCATCGAGCCCAAGTGGAATGCGCAAGGCAAAGGTATGATCTTGATAGGTTTTCTATTTTACCGGTCTCATGTTGTTAGTGGGAGACCAGGTTTTAGGATAGACGGCGTACTATCAAGAGGGGCTCTCAAGTGAGTAACTTAATCGCATCTTTGTGGAGAGCTCAAACCTTTGCATATTTAGCATATCATCTTTCTTGGTTCTTATTTGGCTTTTCTCCTTGTTGGGTTTTGGTGCTTGTCGTGATCTTCATGACAAGCCCAAGTTCTTCGAAAACAGATTTCATTTGGAAAACTTGTTGCGTTTTCGTGTTGGAAATATTACCGGTCCACCTTCGAGTTAGGGTCCACACCTTCCCATGTGTGGTATCCCCTCTATATTTGTGATAACACTCGTCGTTACCTTTCCAGCGCAATTGGATTCACCTGTTTTGGAGTTCATACGAGAAAGTTATTGCATTTCAGGTTTTACAGTTTCACTGCTTTCAGGCCGGAGTCTCCGGTCTTCTGGACCGGAGTCTCCGGTCCTTGGTTTTCCTCGAGAGTGTTTTTCTTGTTCAGCCCCTGGTGGGGGCCGGAGTTTCCGGCCCAAGGGGCCGGAGTATCCGCCCCCGGCCGGAGTTTCCGGTCCCAGGGGCCGGAGTTTCTGCCTGTGCTTTTCTCGTCTGGAAATGGTTCACCCCCTGGTGGGGGCCGGAGTTTCCGCCCCCAGGGGGCCGGAGTTTCTGCCCCGGACCGGAGTTTCCGGTCACTAGGGCCGGAAACTCCGGTGTGATATCTGGCTGCAACGGCTCTTTTCTAGGAGGGGTATAAATACCCCTCCACCTACCTCCAGCCAGCCAGCTCTTCCAAGCAACCTTTGCTTTCTCTCTCTTCCATTATTGCAAGCTCATTTCCTTGATATCTCCCAATCCCTCCAACCATACTCTTTGATCTTTGGAGGATTGAAGGAGAAGACCTAGATCTACATTTCCACCAATCAATATCTCCTCTAAGTGAGGGGAACCTAGTGGATCTAGTTCTTGGAGTTCTTGAGTGGTTCTCCTCTTTGTTCTTCCTCTCTTATTCCCCCATAAGCATTTGTTGTTTTGTTGGAATTTGAGAGTGGAGGACTTGAGCACTTGTGCTCTTGCCTTTTGCATTTGGTGCATCGGTGTGCTCTCCACGAGGATTCGTGGAAGTTGAAATCTTGTGAACTTGTTACTCTTGGGTCTTCGGGCCCTAGACGCCTTTGTGGTGGTTGGACCCTTGTGTGGTCAATTGAAGCCATTCGGGAGCCCCCAATCCATTGTGGGTTGTGCCTCGAATTGTTGTTGAGAGCCGTTCGGGAGCCCCCAACCCATTGTGGGTTGTGCCTCGGATTATTGTTGAAAGGCTCCGGATTCCGCCTCGAAGGAATACCGATAGTGGAAGGTGAACCAAACCTTTGTGGTGCGGTTCATCGGAGAAGAGGGTGAAACCTTTGTGGTTGTTGAACCGTTGTGTCGGTTCACACCTCTCCAACGAGACGTACTCCCTTTCAAGGAGGAACTCGGGAATACATCCTCGTCTCCGCGCACCTCGGTTATTTCTATAACCCGAGCTCTTTACTTATGCAACTTACATTGTGATAGCCTTCGTGCTTG
Organism: Poa pratensis; assembly: GCA_947311845.1. NCBI lineage: Eukaryota > Viridiplantae > Streptophyta > Magnoliopsida > Poales > Poaceae > Poa > Poa pratensis. The sequence goes on along the minus strand of CAMZMU010000035.1, from coordinate 71,712,414 downwards.
AAGTATTCTATATTGCTATCATCTTGTTGCTTGTCTTGCTTAGCATAAGTTGTTGGTGCACATAGGTGAACCTAGTTTATTTAGGTTGTTGGCTTGTTAATTTAAACACCTAGTTTTATTCCGCAATTAGCAAGCCTAAACCGTAAAAGTTTTAATCGCCTATTCACCCCCCCTCTAGGCGACATCATTGTCCTTTCAAGAGTGCCGGCAGGTCTTTGATGTTCAGCCTTTACCCGTCGACATGTGTCACATTCAGCAACATACTTGGCGATTTCTCGTTTCATACGAGTCCACCAGAATTGTGGCCGTAGGTCTTGGTACATTTTGGTACTACAGGATGAATAGAGAGAGGAGATTCATGAGCTTCTTGGAGAATGAGCTCCCTCAAATTCCGGTTCTTTGGCACCACTAGACGGTCACCAAAATAAACAACCCCGGATTCATCTTCCAAGAAACATTTGGCCTTGCCACTAGCAATGTTCCTCTTATATTCAGGATACCCTCATCCAGCTTCTGAGCATCCTTAATCTGGTCTACAAGAGTAGCTTTGATCTCCAGATTTGCAAGGTAGCCAGGAACAATTTCCAGGTTCAAACGGGCAAACTCTTCATGAAGAGCGGTTGAGCCTTTTCAATCATCAGATTGTTGCAATAGGACTTCCGACTTAGCGCGTCAGCCACGACGTTTGCTTTGCCGGGTTGATAGTTCAGACTCACATTGTAGTCCGTGATTAACTCCAACCAACGCCTTTGCCTGAGATTTAAATCCGGCTGGGTGAAGAGGTACTTCAGACTCTTGTGATCCGAGAAGATCTCGCAACGGTTACCAAACAGGTATGGTCTCCATTGCTTCAAAGCATAGACCACAGCGGCAAGTCTAGATCATGAGTTGGGTAGTTGTGCTCATGCGGCTTCAATTGGCGAGAAGCATATGCCACCACATGGCCATCTTGCATTAATACACAACCCAAGCCTTGAGAGAGGCGTCACAGAAGACGACGAAATCCTTGCTGTGTCCGGCAGGACAAGCACAGGAGCGGACGTGAGTTTGCTTTCAGTGTTTGAAACTCTCTTCAGCTTCGGCCGACCATACAAACTTTTTATCCTTCTTGAGAAGGTCAGTCAGGGCCTTGGCTATCTTGGAGAAACCTTCGATGAATCGGCGGTAGTAACCCGCCAATCCGAGAAAGCTACGAATGTCCTTGACTGACATTGGAGTTTTCCAATCCAGAATGGACTGAATCTTGTCAGGAATGACAGCCACACCACCAGCGGATATCACATGACCAAGGAAGACAGATTATCCAACCAAAACTCACACTTGGAGAACTTGGCATAGAGGCGGTGTTCTCGAAGTCGTGTCAGAACCAAACGAAGATGTTCCTCATGCTCTTCATTGGTTTTGGAATAGATGAGGATGTCATCAATGTAAATGACGACAAACTTGTCAAGATAATCCATGAAGATGGAGTTCATGAGCCTCATGAAAGTAGCTGGGCATTTGTGAGACCAAAGGACATGACGGTATACTCATATGAGCCATAACGAGTAACAAATGCCGTCTTTGGAATATCCTCCTTTCTGATTTTTATCTGATGGTAGCCTGACCTCAGATCCATCTTGGAGAATACCGTTGCACCAGCTAACTGATCCAACAGATCATTGATGCGAGGAATAGGATACTTGTTCTTGATTGTCACCGCATTCAACGGTCGATAGTCAGAGACTAGACGAGGCACGGTAGAATCCCTCTTCTTGACAAAGAGTACCGGACAACCCCAAGGTGAACTGCTAGGCTGGATGAACTCCTTAGCTAACAGCTGATCAATTTGCTCTTTCAACAGAGCCAACTCTTCCACCGGCATACGGTAGGGCTTCTTGGAAATTGGAGCGGTACCGGGAAGTAGATCTATGACAAACTCCACACTTCGGTCAGGAGGCATGCCAGGCAATCTTCCGGGAACACATCCGGGAAGTCACACACCACGTGTATGTCCTGGATTTCAGGAGGGGATTCGCCTTCCATAAAGCAAAGGAGGATCTCAGGTGAGCGGGTACGATGGCGGACGGAGGTATTGATGTTGCAGGCCAATACTTCACAATGTCACCGGAAGGAGCGGTCACAGTAATGGTCTTGGCGGCACAGTCGAGATTAGCCTGGTATTTGGCTAGCCAGTTCATGCCCAGTATGACATCAATGCCTTTGGACTTCAGAGCTACCAAGGCATAAGGAAAAGACAAGGAACCTATATTAATCTGGACCTCAGGAGTAACACCATCGGTTTGCCATTTGGAACCAGGAGTAGCGATCACCAAGGACGGCTCATTTTCTCGAACGGTATTTTGTGGTCTTTTGCAAACGCTATGGATATGAATGAATGCGATGCTCCAGAGTCAAACAAAACTGTAGCTGTATTGCCGTTGATTCGTAACTCACCCATAAGAACGCCGGGGTCATCTTCAGCTTCTTCAAAGAGACGTGGTTCAGGCGACCACGCACAATAGGTCCAGCCTTGCCAGTTGGAGTGGCAGGGGCTCGTGCAGGAGTTATCGCGAGAGGTGCCTTCTGGGGGCACTCCCTGGAGTAGTGACCAGCCTGGCCACAGGTGTAGCAAGTGACTCCAGGTGGAGCAGGTAGCATAGGACGGTACCCACTTCCGCCTACCCAAGTGTCGAAGTAGTGGGGCGCGGAGGAGGTGGCCTGTATCCTGCGCTCTGGCATGAATGGAGCACGAGGTACGCGCTGTAGGGAACAAACACCCTGCGCTTCTTGCTCTCAGAACCCGAGGAACTCTGGTGGTCCCCATGTGCGGGCCTCTTGGAAGCTTCAAGTTCCTTTCTTCCTTGCTCAAGAGTGAAAGCCTGGTTGAACAGCTCCTGATAGGTCTGGAACCTGAAGGGCAATAGCTCATAGCGGAGCTGCGGAGTCAGACCCTTGCGGAACAGCTCTTGCTTGTCAGCATCATTGGTCACGTCCCTTGGGGCGTAACGAGAGATGGTTGAACTCACGACCATAAGTGCGGAGGTCCATCCGTCCCTGTTGCAAATCCAGGAACTCCCTCCTCTTCAAGTCCATGATCGGCTGGGGAATGTACTCCGCACGGAAGGCAGTGCGGAAATCAGCCCAGGTGAAGACATGGTTGGCTGGAAACAAAGCCACATGGCTTTCCCACCAACAGCCAGCAGCACCAACCAAGAGATAGGTGGCAAAGTTGACTTGCTCAGCCAATGGGACATGCAGCGCGGAGAACTTGCGCTCCAAAGCACGAAGCCAATCATCAGCTTCCAGTGGCTCCTTAGCATCAGCAAAGGTGGGTGGCTGCGAGCGCAGGAACTCGGTGAGTGTTGCACTCGTTCCTCCGTGCATTCTGCTGCACCAACTGCTCAAGCAAGCGCTCATTGCGCCCACGGTTCTCCTCAATGGCCATCAAGACCTCAGCCATCGAGGGTGGTGGCGGCAGATCATCCTCATCATCATTGTGGTTACCGCGACCACCACGGCCTCCACGACCTCCTCGAGCCATTCTGGAGATTTGACAATGACACGTTAGTATCTTTCTCCGAATGGTCGAACAATAGCATTAGCGTCTACACAAGTACACAGACTAGGGACGATAATACTTTGCGAGAAGGAAACAACAAGATAGAACTTGGGTCAAAGATCAGCATCATGTGCTACTAGTGAGAGTTAAGAAATCACAACTTAACACACTCTAGTTGACACAATCCGGGACCTTATGTTCAAGTCCGTGGGTTAAAACCCAAAGAAAGGATCAAAAGATTAAACTCGGTAGAAACATCTGAGTTGATTTGGGATTGCAACGCAGCGGGAGCAACGTGACACATAACACTAAAGGTCGAACCCACCCCGTTTCTAATCATTTTGAAGTAACAGAGAGTAAAACCTTTAACTCAAATCGAGGTAAGATTGCTCCGAGATTAGAGGGTAACCAGATAAGGAGTAAAAAGAATCCTAAGATGGTTTTCACAACTCATTTTTAGGTTAAAAATATTTTCACAAACACTAGACTCAACATCGACCAGTAGAAGGGTTTCCTACAGGCAGTACTGCTCTGATACCAACTTGTGGCGCCCCGACCCGACTGTATACAGTGATGCTGTGTGTCACCGGTTAAGCGATACAACCGGAGGTTACGGGTTTACCAATCCCCGGCCAAAACCTTTGGCAGGCGTTGCTCGGAATGGATCATCGGCAACACAACACCCCGATTGATGCCTTAACACAGGCACAACCCTCAATGCATAATAGAGAGATCAAGACTTGTGGAACAACTGGCACATCACAGACTCTACGACACAAATCATATAGTTCAACTCTTATAATAGAGAAAGATAGCAAATGACAACCAGAGGTCACAGACCCAACATTACAACAAGCGGAAGCAAATTAGGTTGTTCTAAACAACAAGATCCAAATATGGCCTAAGAGGCCTACAGATAAACATCACAGCGCCAGCTGTTCCGGATGTCCCAAGCTGCCACCTGGGAACCCCAGACTACTCGTCGACGTCCACAAAGAACCCACCTTCGAGGTCGGTGAAGTCCTCCTCTGAAACAAAACAAACGACGTTGAGTTCGACGAACTCGCAAGATTAAGAGCTAATATATGCTCGATGAGGCTTTCAAGTTATATGGCTGTTTTGCATAAAGCTGATTTTATTTATGAAAAACATAACTCAAGGCATCGACTAATCAGAATATTTTCAAAAGAGGTAAGAAGTAACTTTCTTTCATCACCTTCATCATCAACCACATCAACCACTGTACCTGTTCATCAAAGGCACCTCCCCGAATCACCCTCGAGGAAGCTCACCTTACAATCTTGAGTGGTACCTCTAGTACCCAGTTTTTAATCATTCCGTTAAAGTTATTCTATGATCTCTGAATCCGTCACCAAGTCGTCCATAACCGCGGACACGGCTTTTCGAAAAGATTTATCCCTGCAGGGGTGTACAATGTGAAAGTCGCCAGGTTCCCGAGGGACCTCCCAGCTTCTTATCCATGCGTACCGTCCGGCCCATTGCCTAGCTCTTAGCTCTCTTCCGGGGAAAGCCGGCTGGGTGGGAGCGGCTACGACCTTTACCTTGCTTAAGACTAACCCAGGATCATCAGTGGCGGTAGGACAAGAGGTACCTTCTCGCACCCTGTCCCGGGCCACTTATTTTCCTGACACAACCATCCTCATCCAGTCTTGGCCACCATCTTCAACGCACGCGCAAATGGAAAGCCAAACTAGAGGACCCTCGGCTAGTCCGCCACAAGTTAGTCGGTCGACGAGGTTCCATATGCCCACGCATGGTTGCACGCTCAACTTGGCTCGTAGGCGAGAACTCGCACTTAGGCGGCGAGAACGAGACAACCCACCACATCCCATGTGGCCTCTCATCCCCACCTTTAAGCATTTTATTATCCGTCACCACAATTTCTCCACCATCATCTGTACATCTCATCACCTGTTTCCAACCATGAAACATCCACCGGACTGCTAAGCATTTTAACTAAGCATGGCTAAGCATCAACACTGCATAGTTAATTATCTCGGCCAACAGTACAAACCTATGGCTAGTAGGAGGGAAAAACAGGTAATGACATCGAAACTTAATGCAACTATAGGATACTCTAATCCAAGTAAATTGACATTTGGAACTGCATGCAATATTATAGTGGAGAAAATACTTGTAAAAATAAGGATAAGATATGCTCAGAGGGGGATTACGCTTGCCTTGATCAAGGTGCTCGTAGTACGGGTCTTTGGGGTATTGTGGAGTAACCCCGTTGCTTGATCTAATGAAAAACAAACATCGGGAGAGAACAATCAATCACCACACATATGCTTAACAAATGCAATGCGCAAACATATGATGACATGACATTTTAAATCCCTGAGACGAGGATGATTCAACTAAACAATTTAAACGGAGGTTGGATGCATCACGGTGCATCGCGACTATACCGTGGGGTTTAAGGGTTACAACAACTTTACTAGTTGATCAAGATCGATGAACCCTAGGGTTAACTTGCATATGAATGTCATGCTCATGAGAAGATGCAAGTTTTAAGTTGTGAGGAGTCCATATGCAACTTAGCCAAAATAGGCAAAAAGCTCCCAGAGACCGGATAATCCGGGTCGTGCCAGACCGGAATATCCGGTCTCAAGGCTTGGCCACTCGTGAAAACGGCTAAGGACTCAAGGCGTGAGCCACTGGACTCGGCCGGAAAATTCAAGCCGGACATTTGGTCCGAGGCCGGAATATCCGGAGTGTCCTCGTTCGGAAAATCCGAACTGGAAGAAGAGCACGGCGACCTGCGGGGAGACGGCGACGCAGGGCGAGAGAGGAGAGGGGAAGCAGGGGGAAGGACCGTGAGCTCACCCTGACGTCGTTCACGTGCTCGGGAGGCCGGAGGTAGACGGGGATGGCCGGAATCGTACGGCGGAGCAGCGGCAGCGGTCGGCGAAGAGCTTGGCGGCGAGGTCGATTCGCGGAGCCCCGGCTCAATTCCTTCGGCCAGGTGGGGGAGGACGACGCGGCGGACCTCCCTACGGTCCTCGATTCAACCGGGATGGCCTCAATCAGCGGCGGCAGGCGGCGGAGCTCGAGCTCCATGCGGCCATGGTGGGGAGAGAAATGGGGAACGAGGGAAGCAAGTCGAGGGTGAGTGGATAGGGCAGGGGCAGCGCGTGCTTGCTCTGCTTCTGCAGGGGAGAGGGCGGGGGGGCCGGGCGCGGCATGGAAGAGGAGCGGGACGGCGAGCTGGTGCAGGTGCGACGCGCGCAGGAGTTCCCCGGTCGCTACAGGAAGAAGATGATCCCGACCGGATAATCCGGTGGTCGTTCAGACCGGATTATCCGGTTTCCCTTTTTCTGTTTTTAACTTTAAAACCTGTTTCTTCAATAGTTTTAATTAGGGCACTTGCACTACTCCAAAAATTATGGAAAAATTTGGGGATGCTCCCCTTAACCTGGAGGAACTCCACAAATTTTGGTGTCTCAAAATAAAATAGTTTGGTCCACATTTGTTCATATGGTGTGAAATGGGCATTTTACTAAATTCAAAGATGTTGCTCCTTTAACAATTTGGAGCAAAAGCAAAATATTAGTTTGGAGCTCTTGGAACTTCCTTGACAGATAGGGGATGTCAAAGTAATTTTATTTGCAAGATTGAGTGCCAACATTGTGTGGAAGTTTTGTTAGAGCACTTTGGCATTTGGTTTTAGCAACTTCATATCATTTCGATACCAATGTTGTGTTAACTCAAAAGAGGCATGTTTATGCATGGATGCCATGATGCAATTAACACAAAAGTGGAAAAATTACACAGGTTTTTAGGTTCTCAGTTTTGGGCTGTTACAAGAGGCCCTGCGCCGTGGCGTCGTCGGCCGAGGGCAGCAGCGGGGCTGCGGCGGTCTGGAGCGGCAGAGGTGCTCGCCGTGGAACCAGAGCGGCGGTGCACATAAGGTGTTCGACGTAATGCGCCTAGCAGCTAACGGTTAGGGATAGCGTTGATTGCTTTTTCTTTCTTTCTTTTTTGCCACGTAGATCTAACAGGTGGTTCCGACCTGTCACAAAATCTGTTAACGGGCTTAATTAGACAAATTAGTGCTCGTTGTCACAACCTAGCCCGAATAGAGATATTTATGTGTCACAAAACCCTAAGGTGGTGCTTCCGCGACAACTCGTGTTCAACTGTGGTGGTTTTCTGTCATTATCTCCTTTCTCACGGAGGCGGCTTTTTCTCGGGAGCTGTTAGCATTAGGTCGCGTGCGGCTCTGGCTGCGGTGTGCGCTGTGATTGCTAGCAGTGGTAGCGCCATAGCGGATAGCTGTGTCGCCGTCGCGGCGCTGCCTTTTTACGTTACGATCACGGCGGGGCGGCCGTCTGTTGTGGCGGGTATGGTGGAGGCCGATGGATGGGGCAGCAGTAGCACGGTGATTGGACGCCGTGGGGTTGAAATCAAATCCTCTACCTTGGCTGTGGGGCGCACGAGCTCCACGGAAGGAGTAGGGGAATCTACCTCACTTTTTGTGCGGTGCGGGGAGGGAGGGGAATCTCGGGCGCGTTTGGTAGCCTGCAGGAAGGCCGGCCAGGCCCGCCAGCTGCAACCGCGCGGGGTTTGGTTGCCTGGGCGACCTCCCGAGCCAGGCCAGCACGGTCATCAAAGCACCCTCGGGCCAGGCCCGAGAGGAACGTTCACATCGACCGTGCCCCTGGAGCCAGGCCCCCGGGGTGCGACCTCGAGGAACGCCGCGTAGGAGTGGATGCAGGCGCCGCCGAGGGAGAGATGGCGCGAGGGCGAAATATGCGGCGGGAGAAATTCGGTCACCGCCGTTCAATTTCCCCTCACCAGCGCGCTATTTCGCCACCCTATTTAGTTCCTCCGCGCCGGCAACTAAATCCAAAACACCATTTCCCCCTTTCGAGCTCCATGGTGTCTTCTTCTTCCGAGGCGGGAGCAATCCCTTCATTGGAGCTCCTCCTTAGGAACTCTTCTCCGTGCAAGGTTCCCGGAGAGATTGACGGCAAGGATGCTGGGCGCAAGGAGCTGTTGGATCTGAACAAGGTGCTGCCAGATCTGAACTGTTCTCCGTGCAAGGTTCCCAGAGAGATCGGCGGCAACTCTTCTCGACGACTACGACTGTAAGTCTCTCCCCCATGTTCTTGTTCCATGGTTTTGCCTGCCTGTGTGCCACTCTGTTAGATCTTAGGCTTAGTCCGGCGAACTAGCATATATTTGTTCGACATAGTTGGTAGTTGTAACATTTTGGTCATCATAATTGTAGGACATGTTGCAGCCCAGCTCAACGGATCATGATCTGTATGCTCCATCTGTTCGCCATGCTTTACCTGCCATCATCGCAACCCCTATTAGCTTTGCTCTTCCGGCCGATGAATCTATGAGTCAGCGAGCTCCATTTGTGTGGTCAGCTTCAATGTCCCTATTCGTTCTGAATAGGGTTTGTGAGCTCATCCACAAGGGGATCAATTTTGAAAGAGGGTTCAAAGAGCACTACATGAACACCGTGAGCAATGATGTTCTAGACTTCACTGGGACTACTGTTAGCACTACGCAGATTTACAACCATCTGCGTAAGTGGAGACAGAGGTGGATTAGGATCACTCGACTGGCGAAAACACAAGGGGTGACTTGGTGTGAACATTCCAGCTCCTTGAACATGGACGAACATGCGTTAATTGCCTACACGACGGTGAGATGAATGTCCCCCTCAAACTCGGTCTTGTTGTATCGCTTGTTCACTCTTGAACCCAAACTAACATTGAACTACCTACATGCTAGATGAATCCTAAGGACGAGGAGCTGCTGAACCAGCCCATCGCCAACTACACTCAGATGAAGACTATCTTCGTAATGACGAACATGCCAGCTCCTAGTGCCTACAGTCCGGCCATAGTGATCCAGGCTTTGAACTACCTTGCAGATCACACAGACGAGTATTACCTGTTGACAGTGGGACCTCACTGTCACGTCCCATCGGACATAGAGTGCGCCAAAAACGTCAGCGCTGACGTCAACCGCGAAGGCGTAGGAAGTAAGCCAACGGGCTGATTGAGAACTCGAACAGTTCATTCGAGTGCAAGAAGATTCAGTAAGCTCCAAGAGATGAACAAACTTGTACAGTAAGCCAAATCGGCCGAATACAGAGTAAGTCACGCAAAGCCAGGCGCGACTCCAACAAGTCGAGTCCCTTCTTTACTCCCATCGGGAGTGGGCTTTTCGACTGAAGAAAAATTGAGTTTAACCTCAATTGCAAGCAATTCAGCTTAATCTCGGGGGCTACTCCCATCGGGAGCGCTGTTCGCGCTCCCGAGTGACTCAGAATAACAGCAGTCGAAAAATCACCGACTAAGGCTGTACACACATTATCTCACCCAACAGTCGACGGTTCGACTAAGGAATCCTCCATAAGCCCTGGACGGCCGGAGTCGACTAATTTTACTTGTTCCTTTCAGGAACCCGACGGCGTGCCCAGGAGGAAGGAGTCCTTTACCCGACTCTACGATTCGACTAAGCACTCGGGGGCTCCTGTCGTGGGGTCACTCTTCGACTACCCCACGGTGGGGATACCTGGGTCACGCCAAGCCTGTTAGCCTGATGACGAGGGCCCAAGGAAGGCCCAAGGACGACGTGCGGCCCAAGATAGTCGACGTTAGGTCATGAGACTCCAGCCATGCTTGTAAGCGCCATCGGCACCGTTCACCTGAGACCTAGCCTACCATATAAAGGCTAGGAGGGTCCTTCGTCTAGGGTACGCTCATAGCCGCCACCACCAACCCTAGCGAGATTGCCATCTCGCCATTGTAGCCACAACTCGCCATTCAATACCAGACAAGCAGGAAGTAGGGTATTATCCTCCGGGAGCCTGAGCCTGGGTAAACGCCTTGCTTGCCAGCCGTCGTGATCACCAGCGCTCATCTCTCTCCCCCTCAATCAACCTGGGGTACACAACCCAGGGATTTGCCGAGTCCACCCCTCGTCACCTGTACGCCGACATGACGTCCACTGAGAGGAGATCCTGGATGCGTGCCTACTGCAAACAGCAGTACGACATGGCCCCTTAGAACTTCAGTACTCGTAGGTTTCATTCCTGGGCTGTAATATTTTGGGAGGTGTACTATGTTAACCCCTGCAGTGATGAACTAGAGATGAAGCACGACGAGTCCGTGCTTCACTCGTGCTGCAAACTATGCTATGATCGTGATGAACTATTCTATGTTGTAGTATGATTATTGCCTGAATTTGTCTCTGCCAATCTTCAGTTTCTTCTATTCCATGTTCAGCTCGTGGTGTGTAACCTCACCACAAGTGGGAAGGGGTAACCACAGCAGATCATTGCAGGTAACCAAACAACGAGTCTTTGGACCCAGCTCGGCCGCCAAGGAACTTTGCTGGCAACCAAACATCAGGCACACATTTTCCCTTCGTGCGACTGATGAACATTCAGGCAACCAAACGGCATGCATAACATGGTGTAGAGGCTGCATTTGGGTGACCAGGCCCTCCACAGCCAGGTCTGGCTGAGCGCAAAACTAACTGCAGGCTACCAAACACGCCCCTCATCTCTGCGTCGGTCGACGTGGCTAACCGTATGGCTCGCCACTCCTCGGGTGCCCGTTCCATTTTTTTCAACTTCAACGGCACGATTCAAATGGACATGAATTATGTCCGTGTTTTATCCGTTTGGGTTACCAAACAATAAGTCAATAAGCTCGTGTCCACGCGTGTCCGTAGTGCCAATGAGTGCATCCAGCGACACGACGCATTTGGGTTTCTTTTTTATGCTCATGCATGGCGGGTTTTGCGCGACGTATATGTTGATTGTATTTGTAGGCGATGTGGTGTGTGTGAATTATGCAGCTCATTTACTTAGTGTTCCTCCGCGAGACTCTTTTCGGATCTATGGGAGTTGTGTAGTGCGGGGGGCCGGTAGACAAAGTAGAGTCTTTTGCCTTCATCCATTGTCGGCAAGCTCCGACATTGCCATACACGTGCTGCATATATGTTAGACGGGGAATGAAAGTGGTGCTGTACTCTGTTAGATTTTATTGTGTTTCCTTCCATATTTTACACCCTAGCAGTACATATGTCGAGAAAATAATTCATTGTGTTTCCTACCATATTTTCCACCTTGGCGATTACATATGTCGGAAAAATCTCATTGTGTTTCCTTTCATATTTTCCACCCTAGCAATTGCATGTGTCCATATATTTCACGATACTTTGGCTATAAACCGGGCCCTACTCCCCTCCCTATCTCCTCAGACACACCCACCCACACACATTTTCATTAGATCTCTGGGATTTAGGGCCCCATGGTTCATCGTCGTGGGAAGATCAAGCTCCAATTTATCGTGGACCGTGCAAAGCGGAATAGGACGCTGAAGATGCGCCTCCCCAACCTGGTGAAGAGTACAAGGGATCTCAGCATCCTCTGTAATGTCCCTGCCTGCATCATCGTGTACCCTCTCGGTGAGGACCAACCGGTTGTTTGTCCGTCGAAAGAGGCGGCCGCCGATGTGCTAGTACAGTATAACGCAGTGGAGGAGTCACAGAGGTTGAAGCATAAGTTGGATGGTGTAGGATTCGTGCAAAAGAGGGTGGACAAGATGAAGGCGGAGCTTTACAACCTCCACCGCCAGAACTGGGAGAAGCAGATAAACCTCCTCCTCATGGAGTTCTTCGCCGGTCGTCACCGAAACTTCAACGACCTTTCACTACAGGTTAAGGCCTCCCTCGAATGGTCAGTGGACAAGAAACGCCAGGTAGTCAATGCACGCCTCGAAGAGCTCCGTGTTGGTGCCATGCTGCCTCTTAATCATGCTTACTCTTTGTAGTTTTTTGTTTGTGGCGAATTTTCTACCGTTTGATATGCATTTATTCGAATCCAGAACTTTGAGTATGAGCACATGGTGGGTACACAATTTTTTGTTCAAAGCGCGATGCATCATTATAGGAAAACACAAATGATATTCTTCTAGATATTCTAGAGGTTGTAAAGAACTGATATTAAAGCCTCCAGGTGGCCTTTGAAACACACGATGGCTGCAGGGCCGCATGATTAATGGTCAAGAACTCTTACCACGATGAATATTATCACACAACATAAACATCACAAGATTTCTTTACCTAATACAGCACCTTTGTTTCAACTAGGAACATTTGATGTCCAGAACAACTTTCATATAAATATGTATCCGATGTAAGAATTATGATGGATAATATTCTAGATTTTGTTCAATTTGGGGAACAAAACATTTGGCTAGGAGGATCTGTGTTTGCTCTTACACACATGTAAATATAAATATATAAATGATCCTTTGTTACCTTGCTGAATCTAGGCCCACTTCTTTTCGGTTTCTACATCGCCTTTCCAAAGTGGATATATAATCCATGTCACTTTCAGGTCCAGGTTTTGGGATAAGCTCCTTCCGAAAACCTTTGTAGAACCGGAAATGAAGTGGGCCTTAATACTGCAGACCACATAAGGGCAAGACGTCACGTCCTCTAAGTATGAACTCTTCCTCTTTTAGATTTATACTAGAAGAGTTAGGCGCGCTTTGCCGCGCCCCTTTGTATAGTGGCAAAAAATAAAAGTTAATGTTCACGATTAAAAATCGTCTCAAATGCGATAAGTTGTGGCAAACACACACTTACTATTCGAGATATCATAAGTCAACGAAATCGCTTCATTGCTCATCACGCCGACCAGTGCAAATTTCTTATTTCCGGCCAAAAGCTCACGCATTTTGCCTTCTTCGTCTCGGTCGTCATGGAGTGGGCATTTGTGCCTTATTCGTCTCAGCCGTCATGGAGTGGTGTACAGTGGCAGCGCAACCGAGTGCAAGCTGGAATTCAGGCTGAAACTGGAAGAGGACCAAACAGTTGCAAAAGAGAAGGTTGTGAGCAACGACAATGGTATGGCCAGAAAACCTTGGACGGCTCGCATGCGCCTTCACCATCTGCGATGGGTGATCCTCCCAAAGTAGGGGTTGTTAGGGAGCACGAGCGGCAAGAATGTTGGTGCTCCGGCTTGCTCGGTGGCCATTTTGCTATCGGAGGTGATAACTGGATGGGAAGAACTGCGGCGCCAACGCCGTGCAGGCCTGGGACAACAGGGTGGAGGACTGGTCCGACATGAAGCGAGGTGCCGACTCGTGAGGGTCAGAGAGGCGGTGCAGGATGGACTGAGACCAACGACATCCTTCATAGCCACACAAAATCAACATGTATACCCATCAAACCAAGAAAGCAGTGCTAACACCGACTATGGGTAAAGAAAAATCACTCACTTACAAGTGGGATCACCACGTTCACACCTAGGAGCAACAACATCCCTCTGTCTTTAATGATCTTAGTACTTTAAAGAAGAAAATCACACTCACTTATAGGTGGGGCCACCCACATTCACATCAAATAGTAACCACAAACTTATATTTTTTAGAGCTTGCTCACTTATTTGTGGGACCACCCATGTTCATACCTAGAACCAATCAGAAGTTTAGTTCTTTATTTTATATATATCGAAACGATATATTAGATTTCAGATTTATCAAATAAAGCATACAACTAATGTACCTATTGTACGTACTCTATAAATTTTTGTAAAAGTAATGTATTTTTATTTAGGCTACACAAAAATAAAAATAGAAATTTTAAGTGGGAATTGAATGGACATATTTTTCTTTTTCATACCATAATTTTCTCTTTTCTGTAGTTGAAAATACCAATTTTTCACCGAATATTTGGCAAATATATTCAGCCCATGTGTATGTATGCAACAATTTATTTTTTCTAGGTGTGAACTATAAAGTGTGTATGTAGCCAACAATATTTTAATAAGGTGTGAACTATAAAATAAGATATAGTGGGGTCCATCGTGTGGTGTGGTGTGACTACCCTATTGGAGGAGATAAGAAGCAAGGAGAGGCCAAGGATTCTAGTAGGATTGATATATGTAGAGATTGCACTTGACAACATTCTTATCTCCGGGAAAAAGTATGTTAAGTTTCCTTCCGTATCTGGGCTGTCAATGATGTGAAGGCCCTTTTGCACCGAAGTAAATTACCGTCATTGATGGCCCCGTTGTTGACATAAATCTTGAATATTTATCCATTTTTGTAACGCGTGGCTCATTAAAACGTTTTTTCTGATTCCACTCATTTGCAAATTTTCTCATGTGTACATAGTATGAATATATACTTCATCTACCTACTTCACAATGCATTAAAATGTCACAAATGGAGGTAGAAGTAGCAACCCGTGCGTGCACGAACTTCCCAAACCCATCCCACATTTTTCCAGCGTGGTCAACTCATGCCACAGTCATATTCTACTATATACAATGGGCGGAAGAAACCTGCTCCTCACAGGCCTCCACGTCGCCTCCAAACCCTGGCCGTCCGATCCGCGCGACGGACGGTCAGGATGAAACCACGTCGCCCCCACACCGCGCGCACTGTTCACATCGATTTTTAGCCAATCATAGCTTGCCACGTCACCCGGTCACCAAGCCGGTCATCGGGGCGCAGCCGGTCGCCCACCCGGTGGCCACGGTATTTTGCAAAAAAAACCCGCGGCATTTTACACATTCGCATGAATTCCAGCGTTTCGCGCTGCGGGAGGACCTAAATGTAATTTTCACAAAAGTCGAGGTCATTCCTGCAAAACCATCAGCGGGCTTCTCCCTCCCCTGCGCGACGCCGTCGTCGCCGTCGACACCGCCGCGCAGCTCCGCCGCTCTGCTCCTCCCCGGTCAAATCAAAGGGTCCAGGGAGGTGCGCCGCCGCGTCCTCTACCTCCGCGCCGGCGGAAGCGTGCCAGGGCTTCCTAAATCGCCGCCGTTCGTCGCCGGCGAGCTCCGCGCCCGCCGCCGCATCCGCACGTCGTCGCCGGCGCTACGGCGACCTACGAGAGGCGGCGCGGCCACTCCCAGGTAGCCCGCGTCTGGGCGCATCCAGCGAGCCCACCCAGACGGTGCGCCTTGCGCTGGTTGGACGCCGGAGAGCCCAGCGCCGCCGCGGCGGATCCGCCGGATCTGAAGCCATTGCTGACGTCATCACGACGTCAGCGTGGGTCCCATCCGTCAGCGGAATTTCGTTTCCCTACGAAAAAATCCAGAAAAAGATTAAAAATGCAAAATTAATATCTTAAAATCTATCCATCAGAAAAATACGAAAAATATATGGAAATAATCACGAAAAAAAGCTAATTACTTATACCATATTTGAATACTTAGAATATTTGAATAATCCAAGCAAAAACAAATGCAAACATATTGGAATATTTAAGTACTACGAATATATGAAAAATATATGGAAATGATCACAAAAAAAAACCTAATTACTTATAAAATATTTGAATAGTTCAAATATTTGAGTAATGCAAGCAGAAAAAAAATGTAAACATATTCGAATATTTAAATACTACGAATAGTTTCAAACAATCCAAATTCATTTCGGCATTTCTTTAAATCTGTCGACCAAAAAAATATGAACACTATATCAAAACGATCGCAACAAAAAAAAACTAATTACTTACAGCACAACGCAAACATATTTGGAAAATTTAATGCGGTGAATATTTGGACAAAATTCTCATATAATGGCTTCCATCTAATTATGTAGTAAAATTAAAATTTTAAGGGAAAATACAGACTTACTATAATATTTTACGGCCCAATATTTCTTCTCCTAATGACACGGCCGTGACATTTGCCGCCCTAAATTGTCAAAAAATGCACCTCCTCTTTTGAACAATTTTTACAACATGAAAGTATTTCGATAAATAGCCTCGCAGTCTCAAATTTTCAAAATTTCACCAATTCGTTCACATTAAAAGAATACGAATTTTAATACATTTCAATAAGGACCATTTTCTCAAATTTAATTTCTACAACAAAACTAAAAAAAATCAAATCCACGGGCGCGGCAGAGCCCGTGCTCAGTCCCCTAGTATGAGACAAATGGCGGGGCAGTAGCCTTAAGATCGAGAATTTCAAGCCCACAAAAGTTCCTTAATTAGTATGGCACAACACCTTCCAGCTCACTTTCCATTTGCCTATAAAAACCGAGGTCGAACCCGCCCAAAAGGAAGCATGCCGAATCTTTGAGATAAACTTTAGCGTAGGCAACGCGACAACGAGCGGTGCGAGAATTGTAGATCGCCTGCGAGGTGGGGTCTGACTTAATGCATGTGCAACGGCCAACCAAAGTGACTAGGAGGACCGACAACTTAGTCACCATCTTGTCCTCAAGAAAATGGAAGTCTACCCTTTCGAATCGCATTGAAATCAACTTCTAAATTTTGACCACCACTATAGGCATAGGTGTATTCACGTCATGTTACCATGTTAAGATCTTATTTTTGCTTTACTTGTCATTCTTTTTTTGTAGATCAGTCTATCATTTTTTTGTAGAAAAGTCTACCTACGTCTAATAAGTAGTAGAACAAAATTGTCTCGATCGATAGACGGTGATGAAAGATGAACAGGAGACAAAATTAAGTGGCCTCGTACCATCGTTGTTCCATGGACCCTGGCTAGCTGTGTTTTAATCGTGCGTTCATTGATAGTCCACGTACAATAGCTTTTGGTGGCCGGTGCCTAATGCTCATAATTCATGGACTACGCCCCGTAGCGGCGAGTCCAAGGCGTAGGTTGGCGAGACATGAGAGCAAATCTCAACAACAAAAAAGAGAAAGGAGGAGTCGCTTCAGCTTCTACAGAGGATTAGGATGGGGACGCTCTTATCTCAGCTGCATGTCATTCTGTTCCGGCCGGGCCAAGCTTGATCCTTACGCCAGGTATCGTGGAGTAACAGGGATTTTTATTTATTTTGTCACAGCAAAAGGCAAACGCACGTTGTGATCTGGTTGGAGTTCCTTGATCTACATAGGAAAATGGTTGTGCGTTGTTGTCGCCGGTGGCCAGGACGTTGTCGTCGCCGCTATCCAACTAACTGACTACAGTCCACAGTCGCGCACAGTCGCCGCTATCCAGCGTGTTTCAAGATGCAAAACGATTTCTCCTCGGCATTTCATATTTGGAGTAATTGGAGTTTGATGCAGACCGTTCTTGATTAACTGGGACCGTACCCGGAATCGCTGCTCTATTTTATCCCGTGTGACGAAAGCCTAGGCAAAACGGGTGCAACTGCTGTGTCCTCTTTCCGTCGTACATTGCCCAGGTCATCGGGGCGTTCTGGTTGAGCTAATCCAAGCAAGCAGCTCGACATGCCAGGTCAGTCAGTTAGTTAGTTAGTTAGTTAGCTGCCAACTTGCCACCACAAGTGCCGATTACCGTACCCATCATGACGAATCCGGTACCGGCTCGAGTACGATAGCATCAAGTGCTAATTAATTGTGTTCGTATCATGAGAGTGTTCCAAGTGTTTTTTGTTTTTTTTGAATGGAGGCATACCTCTAGACTCTGCATCATCGAGTGATGCACACAACCTTCTCTTCCAAACTTTACTATTAACAACTTTACATATTTAGAATCAAATAAGGTTTAACTATAAATCATCTAATTTTCCATTTACAAACTTTGAACCTATTTATTCTTATGCTTGGGTAAGGTGTGAGATGATGATTGAGACTCAAAAATATAAAAACAACAACGGAGAATTGATCAGACGGGCTCCATTGTGAGTGATGCCTTCCGATTTTGTTGGACGATATTGGGACGACACTTCAAATCTATTGGTGATGCATGACATGGTTGCATCGTTGCAAGGGTAACACTGTGGCCACATGTGGATGGGCCGCGGTGGCTATGCCGACGCCAAGAAAATGGATGATAATGTTGCCAACCATAACAGGTAATACCTGATAACTCTCGTAGTACGGCCGTGTACCGATTTGTGATAGGGTACTGCTGCTTCATGTCGTTGATATTGATATCGAGTTGTTAGAGAGGCCGGATAATTTAATTCATTTTCATATTAATATTCTATCCTTTAAAAAATACACTATTACTTCCATGTGTATGAATTTTTTTAATACATTTCATTTTTTTTCAACCGCTCATATTACGGAAAAAACAACATGAATGATGACTTACGGAATGGCCATTTGGGGTCAAGATTGTCTGACAAATCTTCCATGATTTCAGAGCGGCATGATCACTGCACTCGGAAGAGACAAGCATTGTGGATACTTTAATGAGTACACTGGAGAATATTTATTTCAGATAGCGAGTGGCGGTTGTCAGGCTCATTTCATCAATTTGGGAGCTTTCTCCGACAGACTCCAGGATCAACTCTCGCATGACTAGCTCATACGAACTGTGTCCCGTTCCTTTCGTCTCTTGCATCAGTTTGCCCGAAAAATGAATCAGTTGAAGACGAGCCCTAACGATTAATACGGACAGAGCTCAACAAGATAGACGGCTAAAATTAAGCGCAGAGAATCTGGGCCATTATGACAGGAGGAGGTGCGCCCGTAGCCCAAATAACTTCAGATTGCTGCACTGGGCAAACGAGTCAGATGGTGCACTGGCCCTCATCGTTTTGTGATGGGGTTCGACCCACTAACAGGTTGGTACAGTTTTAATTTTTTTCTTTTCATTTTTCCGTTTTTCACTTTTTTGGCGCACTTTCCAAAACATGTGGGTTTTTTCCTCTTATCTTTTCATATCTGATTTTTGTAAATACGAACCAATTAAAAACGAACAATTTTGAAAATCGTAACCATTTAAAAAAATATTTTCCCAAAATATGAATCATTTTATAAAATGAACATTTTTCATACTCCAAACCATTCTGGAAATGAACTTTTTTCAAACTCGAGAGAACACATAAATTAAAAAGTGCCCTTAAACGAAAATGGTGCACTGAAAAATAAAGTGCCCTCATCTTTCTTCAGATTTTGATAAAATGTCATCTTTTTTTTAAAATAATTTTGAACATAATTGGAATTCTGAAAATGTTCACGTTTGAAAAATGATTAATTTTCAGATTTTTGAAAAAATATTCATTTAAAATCGGATTTTGAGTCTTTTTCATATTTTTGTAAAATATTTCAGATTTATTTTCAGAATTTGTATAAAAAATAATTTGGTTCCCAGAAAAAAGAACAAAAAATAACGAAGAAGAAAAAAAGAAAAAATATCCCAAAGGGGCCGGGCCATGACGAAGGCTTGCGCGGGCGACTACGTCGCCAGGTCGCGCTGAGGGGATATAGTGTTCGCCTTGGGCTTCCCATTGAAGATATGGCTCCATTTCTACCATTGGAGGCGAACATGGGACACAATCGTCCCAAATCTTTTGATTTTTTTTCTCTCGTTGTCATACTTTTGTTTCTTCACGATCCTCGATCCACCTACCCCGGTTCTTTTGCTATACAAATCCATGGAACATGTTCTTAGAGCATCTCTAATCAGGGTGGGCGTTCGGGCTTTCCCGAAATTTGGGGACGGGAAATTCGGAAAATAAAAGTTCGGGATTCGCAAATTGGCTCCCGATTTCTTGCATTAGAAAATTTGATTCGTGACCGTGATCGGGAAATGTTGAAGTTCAGACCTCGACGTACATGGGTTTTGGCTTGCTGGGCGAGTGGGGTGGGGTGTGCATGAGGGATTAGGATTGTTGCTATCTTGCTGGGCCACTAGGGAAAAAAGATCGGGCCTAGTAACGAATTAGTCAGACATAGCATACATGGGCTTCGACTGGGCTGAAAAAGACTGGCATTTCGCACATGGACCTTTGGGGTTTTTTACTTTTTTGGGATATAGGGGATTTCGGGATTTAACACTACATTTTCTGAACTACCCTAAAGAATTTCGGGATTTCAGAACAACTTCCCGAGAAACGTTCAATATTGTCAGGTTTGGAAAATTAATGCGGGATCGGGAATGGGAAATTCAGGTTTCAGAATCGGAAAATAAACCCAGGCTGGATCTATAACAGCCCACAGCCAACGCCCGTATCTTAAAAGCAGTTTTAGATTCCACCGAAAACAGTTTGTACTTTGGAAATCCATCAGGCATAACAAACACACTATATGCATAGTGACAATTTTAAGAAAGGACTTGACGCTATATCATTTTTATTAGCAAGCAACAATTCATACACCAATAATACTAGGGGTAGATTTTAACGTGAACAACGTGCAAACCAACAGTGATGTCTACCGACATGAGAAATATTTTTTGGTGCACCCAGCTTTTGTTGCACACCGTCGGAAAAAAAATTGGAGGCCAAGTTCAGAGTTGCTCAATTTCACCTGATAATTCAGATGTTTGTGTGACGACCCAAGTTGTCACGGAGCGTTTCATCACTACGAGGCCAAATATGTTTGGGGTCAGAGAGGTTCGAACTCTCGACCTCAGGATGTACGCGCCAGCCAACTGCGCCATCACCCACTTGTGTTAGAAACGCGAAACAATCTGATTTGTTAAGACAAGCAGGGAATCAACACATGACTACATGAGGAGTACCGCACTGTGCAGATCCAATCTCTGAAGATGGTGCTGACTAGTAGCTTTGACAAGAGTGGCCCACGGTATCTGTTATTCCATTGAGTTAAACAGAACTCAGTGATCGAGCATCTGTACAAATCTCAACAAACTTATATAATTAATCTATCAACAGAGCCTGAGACGAATGAGCACAACCGGTCCAACCGGACGTGCTGAACACTGGCAATGAGATTCGCAGAAGGAGATGGTGGTGTTCACTGTCAGAGAGTGAGGCCGCCAAGCCAGACTTGCGGTCCTCGTAACTGCGTTGTAGACGCCGAGGGTTGAAGAAGATGTAGCCCAATGCACACGCCAGTACCCACTCTGGGTTCAGAGTCGCCAACAACCGCCGGAGCCTTGAGTCTTCCGTGTCGATGCGCTCCTCGACCATTTTGGATCCCCATGGCCTCGACACCCACCGGAGACCGATGTTCCTTGGAGTAGCCGCACCTCAGCGTGTCGGCCCTGGCCACTCTCCGGCTGAGGCCGCCGCGACGGCGGTATGACCACTACGGGAAACCCACAAAACGCCGACGGCCAGGACATACGCCGACGGCCAAATGTCGGGGCCGTCGGCGTAGACCCCGACCAGGCCAACCGAGATCTTTTTTTTTAGATATGCCATCGCCTATAGATTTTGGCCGTCGGCGTAGAGGTTGGCCGTCGGCGTATACTTTTCAATTTTTTACATTTGATACGCCGACGGCAGCCGTCGGCGTATACTTTTTCAATTTTTTACATTTGATACGCCGACGGCAATGCCGTCGACGTATAATTTTTTCTATTTTCCGTTTAATATGAAATAATTCATATCTTTAAATCTGTAAATCGGAATTTAACAAATTAAATGTCTAAATCGATTAGAAAAATGAGAGGAATCCAAATATGACATCCATAAAATCTTTTTCACCGTGCACATGACATTTTGTAACATATGTTTGTTACTTGCTTAATTAAAAAGTCATTTTTTACACTTAAAAAATGGAAAATCATATTTACTAAAATATTTTGGAAATTGTTTTTGTCAACAATGTTTTCCATACCAAGACACCCCTATGTGTCAAGTATGGACACAGTATCACAAACTATGGCATGGAGATGGCCATAACTTGGTCATTTGACACGAAAGTTATACATGTCTATAGATGATAGACCTTTTTGTGAAGCATTTTTTTTGAAATATTTGTTAAAACTCAAGTTTATCATTTTTCCTAACAACTAGTACACATAAAAGGACTCCATGTGAAAGGAATTCATCTTTTGAGTATTTTCTCAATTTCTTTTATTTTTGTGAAAAAACGGTCAAAATTACCGTCGTGTCTATTCATTGAAAGGGGTCACATTTTTTAAAAATATCGATGTTTCTGTGATAAAGTCACTACTTTTGTACCTAGAAAGTATTTTTGTAAAAAAATTAGATTAACGGAATTAAAGATATGAATTATTTTTCAAATTTCGATTAACGGAATTAAAGATATGAATTATTCCATATTAAATGTAAAAAAAGAAATAAAAATAAAAATAATTTTATTTTTTCTTCTATTAAAAATATACTATTCTACCATCATTGTTACTTATTCAACTGAATTTTCTAAATTTAAACAATGAAAAAGTGTAACATACTAAATCAGGGGTTAACATGATTGATATGATATAAGTATCAGTAAATTCTCATTTCTCATTTGGAAGCTAACAATGAAGGAACACAAAGGTTAAGCGTGCTTAGGCTGGAGCAATTTGAGGATGGGTGACCGAACGGGAACTTTGACCAGCGTAAGTACTTTGACCTATGATTAAATGTGTAATTAGAGATTTAGTATGTAGCTGAGTTAGAAATTCGAAATAGAAAAACAAATTAAAAAAGTAAAAAAATTAACTTTTTTTGCATTTATACGCCGACGGCTGACGAGGTGTGGACTTGGCAAATCCCTGGGTTAAGCACCCCGGTTGATTGAGGGGGAGAGATGAGCGCTGGTGATCACGACGGCTGACAAGCAAGGCGTTTACCTAGGTTCAGGCTCCCGGAGGATAACACATTACTTCCTGCTTGTCTGGTTATTGATGGTGAGTTGTGGCTACAATGGCGAGATGGCAATCTCGCTAGGGTTTGTGCGGCGGCTATGAGCGTACCCTAGACGAAGGACCCTCCTAGCCTTTATATGGTAGGCTAGGTCTCAGGTGAACGGTGCCGATGGCGCTTACAAGCATGGCGGGGTCGCATGACCTATCGTCGACTATCTTGGGCCGCACGTCGTCCTCCTTGGGCCTTCCTTGGGCCCTCGTCATAAGGCTGATGGGCTTGGCGTGACCCAGGTATCCCCACCGTGGGGTAGTCGAAGAGTGACCCCACGACAGGAGCCCCCGAGTGCTTAGTCGAATCGTAGAGTCGGGTAAAGGACTCCTTC
Source organism: Poa pratensis (assembly GCA_947311845.1). Classification (NCBI taxonomy): domain Eukaryota; kingdom Viridiplantae; phylum Streptophyta; class Magnoliopsida; order Poales; family Poaceae; genus Poa; species Poa pratensis. Next base: position 71,689,019 of record CAMZMU010000035.1, on the reverse strand, counting down.
CTCCTGGGCACGCCGTCGGGTTCCTGAAAGAGATGAGTAAAATTGGTCGACTCCGGCCGTCCAGGGCTTATGGAGGATTCCTTAGTCGAACTGTCACTTCCAGGGTAAAATACCGTGAGTACAGCCTTAGTCGGTGATTTTCGACTGCTATTGTTCTGAGTCACTCGGGAGCGCGAACAGCGCTCCCGATGGGAGTAGCCCCCGAGATTAAGCTGAATTGCTTGCAATTGAGGTTAAACTCAATTTTTCTTCAATCGAAAAGCCCGCTCCCGATGGGAGTAAAGAAGGGACTCGACATGTTGGAGTCGCGACTGGCTTTGCGTGACTTACTGTGTATTCGGCCTGTTTAGCTTACTGCACAAGTTTCTTCAGCTCTTGGAGCTTACTGAATCTTCTTGCACTCGAATGAGCTGTTCGAGTTTATTCGGCTCTTAGAGCTTACTGAACATTTTTGCACTCGAATGAGCTGTTCGAGTTCTCGATCAGCCCATTGGCGTACTTGCTATGCCTGCGCAGTTGACGTCAGTGCTGACGTTTTCTGGCTCACTCTGTGTCCGACAGGACGTGACAGTGCGGGCCCACTGTCAGTATTGACTGGAGACAGCGGTTGCCGCTTTTTTTTTACCGTTGGGCGCGAAAATTTCGCGGTGTGATGATGGCGCCTTGATTCCCGCGCGTAGTGGGCGGCGTGGCCGTCGACGGTTGCCATCTCCGCGCAACACGTGGACGGCCAGATGATGTTGCGGAGAGCGGTTTCAGCAGGGATGGCCAGGATTGACTGACCGCGCGGTATATAATTTTCATCGCGGCGGTGAACAGTTCATCCATCCCCATTCCTTCTTCGTCTCCACTGCTTCTGTTCCGCCATTGTTGCGCTGCGTGCTCTCTGTCAGCTTCTAGTCTTCACCCTCCATGAGCAAGGCCGCGATGAAGAGGGGGAAGGCTGCTGCTGGCACCATAGCCGCCGCCGAGGCGAGCGTGATGAAGCCCGACGGCGACTGGGTCAAATCGTCGGTGAAGAAGGCCGACCTCGAGGCCCTCCGCGCGCAGGGACTGCTGCCGCCGGCGGATAAGGCGACGGTGCGTGCTCCCGGGAAAGAGGTATTCCCCGCTCCTCGCAAGGGGGAACGCGTGTGCTTCGTGGATTTCCTTCCGCGGGGTTTCGGGTTCCCCCTCCATGATTTCGTCCGTGGTCTCTTGTATGCTTATGGGATTCAGATCCACGATCTGACTCCCAATAGCGTCTTGAGCATCGCGAGCTATTTCGTGCTCTGCGAGTGCTTCCTGGGAATCGCGCCCAACTGGCTGCTGTGGAAGTCGCTATTCCTCGTGAGGAGGAACGTGGGGAAGAGCAAGCAGGTGTACCCAGTCGGCGGCTTCGGCATCCAGGTGCGTGGCGACACCTCCTACTTCCAGATGAAGAAGTCCGACTCCGTCCAGGGCTGGCGGAAGAAGTGGTTCTACATCAGGTGCGACCAAGCAGGGCTTCCCGAATTCGCCGCTGATCGCGAGTTGCGGAAGACGAACGCGTGGGCGCACCCGCTGTCGAAGGAGGACAGGGAGGCGACTCAGCCCTTGTTGACGCTACTTCGTGGCCTTCTGAAGAGTCTCGGGCGCGAGACGGGTGGAATTCACCTCATCGCCACCTTCTTCAGGCTTCGGGTGCAGCCGCTGCACAGTCGCGTCCACCCGATGTGGGCGCGTGAGGATGCTGGCAATGAGCTTGATGATGAAGGTGAGGAGCATCACTAGTCTCCGAGCCGCTGACCCGTGCAACGTCAAGTGCCCAGTCGAGCCATATGGGCCTAATAATCCTGTGCCTGAGGTGAGCTTCGTTTGCTTTGTCTTGTATCTTCTTCTGTCGAATCCTTTTGCCTTACTCGAACGCTTCATTTTGCTGACAGGGTCGTTCGAGCTACGTCAGTCTTCCTCCGTTGATGGAGAATGGACCTCATGAAGAGGCGGAGTTCCCTGAAGACGAGGTTGATGACGATGAAGTTCCCTCCGCCACCTCTCCGAGTGAAGAGTTGGAGGAGGATGATGAAGACGAGGAGCCGCTGCGGAAGCGGCAGAGGCGAAAGGTTGGCGACTCTGGTTCTGCCTCGTCGCCTGTGAAGGAGGCGGGTGTGAACGAGGAAGAGACGAGCGAGTCCTCTTCGGGTGCTAGGCACCCGAGTGACCTGGCTGAACCTTTGGTCGTGCCTCCACTCGGCTCTGCACCGCCGACCGAGTTCGCGAGGATGGCCTCCGTCTCCCTGGGAAGTGAAGATGATGTCGTCAGGTTAGTCGCATAACCATTGCTTTGTTTTTGTCGAGTGTGCTGTTTCACTTGCGGGTCCTTGAATTGAGTTTTCTTGTCACAGCGACCGTACTGGCGCTGCTGTTTCTTCCCCTCGTGAGATGGAGCACACTTCTGCTCCCATGATCGAGCAGACTGCGAGGACGACCGGAGAGGAGGCTCTGGCGGGTGACGTTTTGGCCTTGAAGGCTTCGACCTCCGCCATGCCAGAGAGGTCTGCTGATGCGACTCCGGTTGACGCTGGGCTGCTTGAGCATGTAAGTGTTCTTCGACTCCTTCTGCAAGATCTGTATCGGGTGCGCGTACAGCGCTCCCGATGGGAGTAGCCCCCGAAGATGCGCGTGACTAGAATAGTCGGGCGTAGATTAATGTCTTGTGTTTCCTGCAGCCATTTTATCGCCAGCAGATGGAGGGAGCCGCAGCCTTCGTTCGCATGGAGCAGGAGAGGGATCAGCTCCGCACTGCTCTGGAGCAAGCGAATAGTAAGTGTGAACCCTTGTGTTCGAGGGGTGCTTCGACTGCCTTTATTGCTAACTTTGCTTCGTTGATCCGTAGGCGAGAGGAGAGCATGAAGACGCGGGTCGCGGAGCTGGAGAAGTCGCTGGGTGAAGCCCAAGAGCGGGAACAAGCTCGGGATGCTCTGGAGAAGACCCAGGTCGACCGCTTGCTCGCACTCGCAGATGTTGTTGGAAGTAAGTTTTTCGGCTCAGTGCCTACTTTGCCTTTCTTCGACTTCTGACGTCTTACGGGTGTGATTTCTTTTGAACAGAGACTTGCGGAGGTGCTCCTCCAGAAGGGACTTCCAGCGAGAGTGTCGGCTTGGCGGAGGCTGTTGGCTTCGTCGACCGCGTCTGCGCGTATGCATCGGCAGCGCTGCAGCAGTCGACGGCGGCACTGCAGAAGTCGACGGAGGCCTTAGCGACTGTGCACCGGAGTATCTTTCCCAGCAAGCCGCCACCAGCTGCTGTTGACGCACTCGCGGCTCCATTCGAAGGCAATTCGAATGTCCTGGCGGACTTCACGCGCGCGCAGACGGTACGCGGCTCCGAGCTCACTTTCCAGCTACTTCTTGGTCACCAAGTCGTAGGTGATTTTGAGAAGGTTGTCAGCGACTTCCCTCGGAAGCCTGATGGCAGGACCGCGTCCCTTAGCGGTGTGAAGGTGCAGGCGAGCCAGCTAGCTGCGAAGTTGGTCGCCACCTTCGAGAGGAGGATTGCCAAAGCTGCAGAGTTGGCTGCTAGGAAGAGCCGTTCCCAGTCGGAGTCTGTAGTGTAGACTTTTTCCTTTTAGGACTATGCTTCTGCTTTTGGGCTTGAGTCTGTAATGCACTTTATATTGTGCGAGTGAACATGCTGATGATGAAATGTGAATTCGCTCCCTCGGGTGCAGTCGCCGAGTCTTTTTTGATGTCTGGTTTGGATGAATTATGTTGATTCTTTTCCTGGCTTGACGCTGTCAATTCTTGGCAGTCTGATATGGGCGAAGCTCCTGACGTTGCTGGAACTACTGGCGCGGACGATGAGGAGGACACCACTTCGGCTGCGCCTACTCGTCGCCGCCGTCAAGCTCCTCCAGCTCCTGTGCGAAGCGTAAATGACCAGAGAGTGATCACCTTCATGAGGAACAAGGTGGTTGAGCTCGAGTCGAAGCTGAAGAGTGCTGAGTTGGAGCTGGAGCGATTGAGGTCGCGGCCCGTTGCGCCGTTCTCCCAGCGTGAAGAGTTTCTGCTTGGCGAGATGGACTTGATCAGTCGACAGCTGCAAGGTTGGCCTTCTAGCGTTTTTGCTTCGGCTTCTGTGTCTTCCTGCTATGCTTAATGCTTGGCCTTGATGCAGATGTGAACTCTGACTTGAAGGCTGAGCAGCTTCGAGTGGACGAGCGAGTAGAGAAAGAGGCCGCCGGTGACTCACCCGAAGCGCGCCAGTTTTGGTCGAACAAATCCAGAGGTAGTGTACTGGCACGAATGCTGGATCGCACCTGGCGGGCTGCTGTGCTCTTGGAAGGTTGCAGAAAAACCCTCTGGCAGATCAACAAGGTGTACTTTCCTCACAACGAGCAGCCGAATGGACTGACTGCGCTTCTGGAGAGGTTCCGTGAAGGCAGTGCGTTGAAGGAAGTCGTGCACGCTCAACTTGTTGCCGGGGCGAACGTGGCGTTGGCATACGTTCGACTGCACCGGCCTAATCTTCCATTGCACAAGGTGCTTGACGGCTTGCCTGGAGAGGGTGAATATGCCGATACTCTTGCGGCTGCGCGCCAGATGATTCGGCAGGTCCAGAACTTTAGCGAGCACCTTGTAGGGCCACTTGATGCGCCAAAGGGCGAGCCTGTAGAATAAGAGCAGTAGAGTGTTGTTGCATAGCGTTAGCTTGTAAAAGAAATTTTCCAAGTGGAAATATGAGTGTGTATGTCTGGGTGGGGGTAGCCCCCGAGTTAGTAAATTGTATCTTGTAGACGTCTGTAAACCTGTATGGCGCAGCCCCCGAGCGGATCGAGTGCGGCCTAGGATTTTGAATTAGACCTGTGCGGCGCAGCCCCCGAGTGCTTCGAGTGCAGCCGAGGTGTATCGAGTCAGACTTGTGCGGCGCAGCCCCCGAGTGCGTCGGGTGCGGCCTAGTACTTTGACTTGGACCTGTGCGGCGCAGCCCCCGGGTGCTTCGGGTGGCGACCTAGGTTTTCGAGTTGACCTGTATGGCGCAGCCCCCGAGTGCGTCGGGTGCGGCCTAGGTTTGACTTAGACCTGTGCGGCGCAGCCCCCGAGTGCTTCGGGTGACGGCCAAGGATTTTGCGAGTGACCTGTATGGCGCAGCCCCCGAGTGCTTCGGGTGGCGGCCTAGGTTTTCGAGTTGACCTGTATGGCGCAGCCCCCGAGTGCGTCGGGTGCGGCCTAGGTTTGACTTAGACCTGTGCGGCGCAGCCCCCGAGTGCTTCGGGTGCGGCCTAGGATTTTGCGAGTGACCTGTATGGCGCAGCCCCCGAGTGCTTCGGGTGGCGGCCTAGGTTTTCGAGTTGACCTGTATGGCGCAGCCCCCGAGTGCGTCGGGTGCGGCCTAGGTTTGACTTAGACCTGTGCGGCGCAGCCCCCGAGTGCTTCGGGTGGCGGCCAAGGATTTTGCGAGTTGAACCTGTATGGCGCAGCCCCCGAGTGCGTCGGGTGACGGCCTAGGTTTATGTTGCTTTTTGACTAAAAAAGTAAAGGGGAGAGCTTGTTCCACAAATCACTTCATTGATTTTTGCGAGCAGGCCGCCTCATTAAAACCCTTCCAGTCCCCTCAGGTACCCTGGTAAGGGAAAGAGTGCGTCTGGAACCTGCCGCTTCTTGAGATAGTACACTTTGTTACAAGGGGGAGTCGATTAGGCGTAGAAGCGGCGCAGTTGCGCCACGTTCCACGGGTTGCTGCAGACTGTCCCTGTCTTCGAGTCCTTCAGGCGGTAAGCTCCGCCGCCAATTGCCTCTGTCACGATGTATGGACCTTCCCACGGGGAGGCTAGTTTGTGCACCTTCTTCTGTTTGAGGCGGAGGACAAGGTCTCCGGGGACGAACGCTCTGGGCCGCAGTCGCCGTCCGTGATAGTTGCGTAAGTCTTGCTGATATACGGCTGTGCGGGTAAGGGCGATGTCGCGTGCTTCGTCCAGGGTATCCATGTCGTCCTCGAGTGCTTCTTCTGCCTCGGACTCGTCGTAGGCCACCACTCGGGGTGCATCGAACTTGATGTCGCATGGCATGACTGCTTCTGCGCCGTAGACCATGAAGAATGGCGTGTACTGAGTGGATCTGTTTGGCGTAGTGCGCAGGCTCCACAGCACAGACGGCAGCTCCTCAACCCAGGCGCCTGCGGCGCGCTTCAATGGTACTCGCAGGCGCTTCTTGATGCCCTTGCAGACTAAACCATTGGACTTTTCGACTTGCCCGTTGGACTGCGGGTGCGAGACAGATGCGTAGTTGAGTTTGATGCCTTGCTCGGAGCAGAAGTCCTTGAACTCTTCGGCTGTGAAGTTCGTGCCGTTGTCGGTGATGATGCTGTGTGGCACTCCGAACCTGAAGATGATCGACCTGATGAAGTTAACTGCCGAGGAGCAGTCGAACTTGTGATAGGCACGGCTTCGATCCACTTCGTGAACTTGTCGACTGCCACCAGGAGATGCGTGTGTCCTCCTGGCGAGGACTTCTTGAGTGGACCCACCATGTCGAGCCCCCATTGAGCGAAGGGCCAGGCAAGTGGGATGGTCTTTAGTGCTGAAGCTGGTGCGTGCGGCTTGTTGGCGAACTCCTGGCAGCCGAGACATTTCCTCACGAGTTCTTCTGCGTCTTGCATTGCGGTGGGCCAGTAGAATCCGGCTCGTAAAGCTTTGGCCACTAAGGCTCGACTGCTGGCGTGGTGCCCGCAGATGCCAGCGTGGATCTCGAGTAAGATGGCTTGACCGTCGACTGGGTCGACGCACCTTTGGAGTACTCCTGAGATGCTTCGCTTGTATAGCTCCCCCTTGATGATGGTGAAGCCTTTCGAACGGCGAATAATGCGCTTGGCTTCGACTGAGTTGACTGGCAGTCTCTGGTGCAGCATGTACGCCAGATATGGGCTCGTCCAGGTGGGCTCGATGAGCAGAACCTCCATTGGCTCCTTCTCTTTGCCTGGCGGGTCGGCGGTGCTCGTTGATGGTGTGGAGGATCCGGGCGTGGGTCGAAGTTTGACAGACCGCTGCGTGATGCGCTCAAGGAAGACGCCGGGTGGCACCTGCGCCTTGTCTGAGCCCAGGTTGGCGAGGGCGTCGGCTTCCTCGTTGCTTTCGCGGCCGATGTGCCGCAACTCGCAGCCGTCGAAGGTGCCCTCCAGCTGGTTGTACAGGTCTCTGTAGGCGATCATGTTGTCGGCGATGGCGTCACAGGCTTCATGGTTTGCTGCACGACGAGGTAGGAGTCGCCGTAGATCATGAGGTGAGTGGCGCCGCAGTTCTTGGCCATTCGCATGCCATGGATTAGGGCTTCGTACTCAGCCTCGTTGTTGGAGGGTGTTGGGAAGTCCATCTGTAGCACGTACTTCAGCTTGTCGCCTTTGGGGGAGATGAGGATGACTCCTGCCCCGGCTGATCTGAACTTTTTGGAGCCGTCGAAGTACATTGTCCATGCGTTGGACAGGTCGGGGACATCTGGCAGCTGGGCTTCTATCCACTCGGTGGTGAATTCTGGGAGCACTTGGGCCTTGATTGACTTCGGGTGAGCGTATTTCAGCCCCCAGGGTCCTAGCTCGACGACCCACTTAGCGACTCGTCCTGTCGCGCATTGGTTGGTCAGGATGTCGGAGAGCCCGGAGGAGCTTACCACCGTGATCGGGTGCTCGGAGAAGTAATGGATTACTTTCCTTGAAGTCATGAAAACTCCGTAGGCCAGCTTCTGGTAGTGCGGGTAGCGCTGCTTGGACAGGGTCAACACCTCGCTAAGGTAGTAGACGGGTCGCTGAACAGGGTGACTGTGTCCTTCTTCTCGTTCGACTACGAGTACCGTGCTGACCACCCTGTTTGTGGCTGACACGTAGAGGTATAGCGGCTCGTTCTCCAGTGGAGCCACCAGTACTGGGGAAGTCGTGAGTGTTTTCTTGAGTTGGTCGAACGCGACTTGCGCTTCTTCTGTCCACTCGAACTTGTCTGTCTTTTTCATCAGTTGGTAGAAAGGCAGGGCCTTTTCTCCCAACTTACTTATGAACCGGCTGAGAGCTGCGACTCGGCCGGCTAGGCGTTGCACCTCGTGAAGCTTGGTCGGTGCTGGCATTGCGAGTATGTTTTGCACCTTCTCAGGGTTGGCTTCGATTCCTCTTGCAGAGACGAGGTACCCAAGCAGTTCTCCGGCTGGCACGCCGAAGACACACTTGTCTGGGTTCAGCTTGATCTGATACTCGTCGAGGGCGGCGAAGACCTTGCGGAGGTCGGCGATGAGGGTGTCCTCCTTGCGGGTGGTGACGACGATGTCGTCGACGTAGACTTGGACGATCTGCCCGATGAGCCCTTTGAGGCATGCTTGCATTGTGCGCTGGTACGTGGCACCAGCGTTCTTCAACCCGAAGGGCATCGTCTGGTAGCAGAAAACGCCGTCGGGTGTGATGAATGCTGTCTTCTCCTCATCGTCGACGTTCAGTCTGATCTGCTGGTAACCTGAGTAGGCGTCCAGGAAGGACAGGCGTTCGCAGCCTGCAGTCGAGTCGATGATCTGATCTATCCGCGGGAGCGGGAAATGGTCCTTGGGGCAGCATTTGTTGAGGGCGGTGAAGTCGACGCACATGCGGAGTTTCTTCGTCTTCTTCTTCTCCACTAGGACTGGGTTGGCGACCCAGTCCGAGTCCTTGATCTCTCGGATGAACTTGGCATTCAGCAGTCGATCGATTTCTCTGCTGATTTCGTCTCGCTTGGGCCCGGAAAAGCGTCGCATGGCCTGTTTGACGGGTCTGGCGTCCTTGTGGACCTTTAAGGAGTGCTCGGCGAGGTTCCTGGGTATTCCTGGCATGTCAGAGGGTTGCCATGCGAAGATTCTCCAGTTCTCACGTAGAAACTCGACGAGCGCGCCTTCCTATGCGGGAGTCAGACTCGACGATACTTTGACCGTCTTGCTGGCGTCAGTCGGGTGGACCTGATGGGTCGTTGTGTCGTCAGCCGCGTTGAAGGCAGCGTCCTTGGCTGGTTTCTTGCGGGCTGGGAAGATGGTCTTGTCGTTGTCGACTGCCATTGCCTCGAAGTGCTCTTCGACTCCGAAGAATTCGGAGATCTTGCTGAACTCGCGGTCGCAGCTGTTGGAGCGGTCGAAGTCGCCGTGCACCGTGATGACGCCCTTGGGTCCAGGCATCTTGAGCATGAGGTAGGCGTAGTGAGGTATCGCCATGAATCTGGCGAAGGTTGGGCGCCCGAGTATCGCGTGGTACTGCGACTTCCAGTCGACTACCTCGAAGTCGATCGACTCCCTCTTGAAGTTTTCGGGTGTGCCGAAGATGACGTCGAGTGTGATCGTTCCCATGGGCGTGACTGCTTGCCCTGGTACTATGCCATGGAAGGTGGTCTCTGATGCGCCAAGTCCGTCGTTGGCCTGTTTATCCTTCTGAGGGTGTCGGCAAAGATGATGTTAATGCCACTGCCTCCGTCCATGAACACCTTTTTCAGGGTGTAATCTCCGATCAGAGCTTCGACTACCAGGCGGCGTGCCCGGGTCGTGGTACTGCAGGCGGGTGATCTGCTCTGGAGAAGTGATTGGTGTCTCTGACCCTCTCAGGTAGTCGGGTACTGCGGGTGGACAGGTGATGGCTTGGAAAACTTGGCGAGTGATGATCTTCTGGTCCTGTTTGAGGGGCGCCCCTTCTGTATCATGTTGAGTTGTCCGCGTGCCGCTGGATATGCGTCCTGGATCACCGGTGGGGCATCTTGCTGCGGCTGCTGCTGCTGCAGAAAGGCTCCCGCCGCCTGTGCTGGATTGGCGACTGCGGGTGCTGCCTGGATGGCAGCTGCGCGGCTGGCTGCGCTGCGGGTGCTGGAGTGACTATCTTCTGCATGGCTTCGTATATTTTGCGTGCCTTTCGACAGTCCTTCAACAGGTGGTTGGATCCCCACTTGCCCGTTTCCGGGTTCCTGAACATGTGGTGCCTGCAGGGTTGTTCCAGCTCTTCCGCTGGGCTTAGAGTGCGTTTCTGCCACTCGCGTTTATGGCCTCCGTCGCTGCGGTAGCTGCTGCCGCCGCTTCGGTTGTACTGCCCCTGGCTGTATTGGCGACTCTGGTCACCGCCGCTTCGACTGTACTGTGCATGGCTGTATTGGCGACTGCTGTCGCGCGCTTCATCCTCACGGGGGGTTTGGAATCCCGCCGCTACTAGCTCGATTGAGTCGTTGCCGTTGTAACGCGGCTTCTTCTTGTGGCGCCCTTCTCGCCAGTTGCTTGGTCCGGCTTCGTCCTTCGGGAGTAGTGTGAACTATTGCGGACCGAGTCCTCTCCGTCTGCCCACTGGTTTGCTATCTTCATGACCTCGATCATGTTTTTCGGCCGGAGCCTACCAAACTCCTCGCGGAGGTCGCGGCGGGAGACGCCGTGCATGAAGGCATCCATCACTCGGTCCTCCGAGGCGGTCTCCATGGTGTTGCGGAGCAAGGTCCAACGCTGGATGTATGACCGGAGCGGCTCGTCTCGTCCTTGCTTGCATGCTTGTAGTTCGACGAACGTCGTCGGTCTCGAGTACGTCCCCAGGAAGGATTTAACGAAGGCTTCCGCGAACTCGTCCCACGTCCTGAAGGCGTTCTTGGGTTGAGTGTTGAGCCACCCGTGCAGAGCCCGTGAGCATCAGCTGGATGTACTGCATGGCCGTAGTCGAAGTACCGCCCTGGCAGCTGCAGGCTATGAGGTAGTCTTCTAGCCAGAGTCTCGGGTCCTGCTTCCCGTCGTACTTGACTGCTTCTGCCGTGAGCTTGAAGCCCTTGGGCATTCTTGTGTCGCGTATGTTGAAGCTGAAGCATGCGGCGCCGCACGGCTCGTAGTCGCCGTCGTTGCGGTCGTAGTCGAAGTTGGACGTGCTGACCGGCCGCTGGATGCGGCTGCGGTCTACCGTCCTTTGTGTGATGACGTTGCGGAGGTCTTCACCTGGCTGCGGTTGTCGCAGTTGTCTTGTCGCCGGGGCTGCGAGTGCTGCGGGCTCGTGGTCGCGGCGATCTCGATCTTCTCGCGCTTTTTCTGTCGGCGCCTTGTTTACCAGTGCGTCTTCGAGTGCCTTGATAGACATGATCTGCTGCTTGTGGAGGAGAGCGCGCGAGTCGCCCTCAGGCGGCTGTGTCAGCCGCAGGTATGTTTCGACTGCCATGAGTGCGGCTCCGGGTGTCTTGGGGACGGGTATTCCGTCTGCGTCTTCTATGTATGATGACTCGAGGTTGCGGGTGACTCTAGCGCGGTCGACCTCCGTCATCAGGGGCACGCGGGCTCTGTGGCGCCTTGCTCCTTGCGAGACCTCTGTTGAGGCAGTGAACGAGTAAGCGGCCCTCCTGGCGCTCGACGCGTCGGCCTCCTCCTTGCGTCGGAGGAGCTCGGCCTTCTCTGCGCGGAGTCGTTCGCCTTCCTTCCGCAGCAGGTACTGGACCGCCATAAGGTCCTCCCGGGGTGCATCCGGTGGGGGGTATGTGCCGTCCTCGACGTGCTTCAGGGCTTTGATTGCCATGTCGCGGGTGATGGTGAGTCGCGTCACCTGGTCCGGCATGACCACCTCCAGTGGGTATGCGGGTTCGTCGTCGTTGCCCTGCGGCCTCTGGCCGATCATGAAGACTTGCGCGGGGTAGATCTGGGCAGTGGGACGGGTGCTGCCACTGCTGCTTCCTTCGTCCGAGCCGTGCTCGGAGCTGAAAATGGGTGCGACGTGGTGGACACCACAGTCGCCGCCGAGGCTCCTTCCCTGGAGTTTCGCGATCTTCGCCGCGGTCGTGAGGAGTGATGTCGCTGTTGTCGACGTGGGCGCGATTGGCTTGTTGACGATCTTGTAAGTCGATGGAGACGCGAGTGGCGGTATAGAACGCGCGACCTCGTTGCGCGCGAAGGTGTGGTCGACGTAGTCGAAGTTGACGTAGATCTTGGCCTTGCCAGCGACGCGATCGAGGTAGTCGAAGTAGACTCGATCCGCGCGGTGGTCGACGAGGTGGTCGACGTAGTCGTAGCAGATGCGATCTCCGTGGTAGCCGGAGACGCTGATGGCGCGGCCGCGTTGGGCGCGATCTCTGCCGCAGCGGAGGCGGTCGGAGTAGTCGAGGCGGACGCGATCTTCTCAGCAGTCGAAGATGCTGTCGCCGCAGTCGCAGCAGATGCGATCTCCGCAGCAGGTGGGGGCGTGGTTGGCGCAGCCGCGGCAGATGCGGGTGCCACCACCGCGGGCGGTGCGATCGCCGTGGATCTGAGTACTCCACAGCTGTCTACGAAGTAGTGCATGGTACCGAAGGTGAGGCACATACCTACGTGCAGATCGGCGTACACCGAGCGGTGGGCCGGCGGGTGGAAGGTGTACTCGAAGGAGCCGAAGCAGATTGGCTCCTTGGTGATGCAGACGTCGGTCTTCAAAGTTGATGGAGCCGGTGCGACCATGGTTCCAGCGCTCGTTCTTTCCCACAGACGGCGCCAATTGACGAGGTGTGGACTCGGCAAATCCCTGGGTTACCCCGGGTTGATTGAGGGGGAGAGAGATGAGCGCTGGTGATCACGACGGCTGACAAGCAAGGCGTTTACCCAGGTTCAGGCTCCCGGAGGATAACACCCTACTTCCTGCTTGTCTGGTTATTGATGGTGAGTTGTGGCTACAATGGCGAGATGGCAATCTCGCTAGGGTTTGTGTGGCGGCTATGAGCGTACCCTAGACGAAGGACCCTCCTAGCCTTTATATGGTAGGCTAGGTCTCAGGTGAACGGTGCCGATGGCGCTTACAAGCATGGCGGGGTCGCATGACCTAGCGTCGACTATCTTGGGCCGCACGTCGTCCTCCTTGGGCCTTCCTTGGGCCCTCGTCATAAGGCTGATGGGCTTGGCGTGACCCAGGTATCCCCACCGTGGGGTAGTCGAAGAGTGACCCCACGACAGGATACGCCGACGGCAAATCTGCTATGCCGACGGGATACGCCGACGGCCGCCGTCGGCGTACGTGTACGCTGATGGCATGCGAGCGTACGCCGACGGCGGCCGGCGGCGTTTTGGGCCTTTCCCGTAGTGGACGGCGGAACCAATGACGACGGTGGTGGTGTTGAACGTAGCGATTTGCTTGTGTGTGATCTGTCGGGAGACGCAGAAAGCTAGCGACGGAAGCAGGAGAGCCAACTGAACTGTGGTCTGGGCACTATGACCATGTCCATGGGTGCAATAGGCATGCAGTTGCCGTTCTCGCATGTGAAGTTCGCGAGAGGTTTGGCATGAGCAAACGAGTCCGTCCAAGACGACGATCACAAACCAACCTGAATCCTAGAGTAAGCGACGTGCTGTGTTTCTCAAAGAAAATCCCAAGCCATGGGTATGAAAGGGTCAGGGTTGCAGAGGTTCTTGCGCTGGCTGTTGGAATTAACGGGCATGTAATTGAATTGGGCCCAAAAGAATTTTAGAAAATTGGAGAGAAGTCAAGAGGGTGGACAGCACGTTGGGATTTTAGTCCCATACTGCTAAGGGAGCAAGATTTTCACCAACTTATAATGAGGACTTCCACGGTCTCCTTGAATGAGTTGACTAAAAGAGTTGTGGTAGGAGTATTCCACACGCGCACACGCGTGACTTGGCGAGCGTGACCGTGATTTATTAGTATCTCGAAAGAGCTGCACGACTTTGTGCCGTTAGAGATCGTTCGTGATGGAGATATGCCAGGGGCGGATCCTGGAATATAGGCAGTACATGCTGCGTGGGGGTTATCGATCTGGTCCTTTAAGAGGGAGACGTCCTACTCGACAGAAACCACAAGAAAAAAAACCTAAACAGTTCTCCTTTGAGCCGCCGCCACTGATCTTCGTCGATCCTTTCCTTGTCGTGTAGCAGGGCGAGGAAAGTAGTGGTCTCCGGACTTTCCCCGGCGATTGGAGTCCTACACGAGGAGCTGAGCGATAAAGTTTCAGGGCTGTGCGCACGGCTGCTTCTTCGTCATCTACATCATGTCGTCTCGCTTCATCGACTCTTCTTCATCTTCATCGACTACATCACGTCGTCACGCTTCATCAACTCTACGTCTTCGTCCAACCGGTGTAAGATTTAAATCTTGTTTTAATCTATGTGCATGTCGTCCTCAGACTACCCATAGTGGGAGTAACTTCACTAGTAACCTAGATGCCACCTAAGCAAAAAAATCCTACGTGGCATGTAATTAATGAGGAGAGATACAAATAGAGTAACTTAGCTAGTTACTTGTAACACTAATAACATCACACTTTTCAAGAGAAAATGAGTCTATAGAGTAATAAATGAGACAATCTATGACACCACCTCTATGTTACTTTGCACTATAACATAGTCTAGTAATATGTGTATGTTACTACTTGAAGTTACTCCCCACTATGGCTAGTCTCATATGCCATGTTTTAAATCTCGTGATCTTATGATTTAATCTGTTAGATCTATCCATGTCGTCTGGACTGTTACATAAATTCGGAATATATTAATGCTAGCCTATACGTTATTTCCAATACTTTGGTAGAAGACGAAGCAGACATGCGTGAGTCCAAGAAGACTTGACTTCAGGGTGTCAAGGAAACGTGTACATCTAAGTCGGCACATCATTAGTTTCTTCTTCCTTCTGACCGAGCAGGCACTGACGTATGCGATGACAAATCAAAAACTTCAAACGCCACCTCAGGCCTTTCTGTCGCTTTGACGAACAAGGCGCGTCAACACAAATGAATTTATTCTCGCAAAAAAAAAACACACACACAATGAATTTATGCACCGTTGTGAACTGGAGGTCGTCGGCGGTGGAAATGGTTACATAGCTTGACTTCCTATGCGTCCCTAGATGGCTAGATCACTCGGGCGCTGTTATGGACACGCTAGGGTTTGTATTGATTGTCTGGGTACCTCGCCGATTACAGAGGGATGATAGTTAGGGATTCATCCGATCCCGAGGTACACGAAGGTAATTGGAACTAGATTCTAATCTGTTCAATCGTACACGGCAGCGAGGAGCTAGCCTAAGTAGCTGGAGCAGTTGCGTTGCTTGGTGCTGCTCCTCCTTGGGCTTGGGCCGAGCTTGGGCCGGTCTTGTTGGGCCGCCTTCCTGGGCCAGTTGTCAGGGTCGTGACATTCTTCCCTCCTTGAGAACTGGCTTGACCCCAAGCCAGTGCACCGGGAAAACGATGCTCCATCGCCGTAGTATCTTCCCAGGTGACAGAGGACGCTGGAAGTCCATGCCAGCGCACCAACACTCTGTTGACGCGAGCACCACCGCGCCAGATGCAGCGTTGATCAACCACTTCGGCAGGCTGCAACACAGCGAAATCATCAAGGCAGAGGAGGGCCAAGTCATCGCTTACCTTCTGAGCTGCAGGTAAACGCTGCTTGAGCTGAGATACATGAACCACATTGTGGATTTTGCTAGTTGGGGGCAGATCCAACTTATACGCCACCGCACCCACACGCGCCAGAATTTTGTATGGTCCAAAGAACTTGAAAGCCAGCTTCTGACTGCTGCGATGTGCCAGCGAGGTCTGCACATAAGGCTGAAGCTTGAGAAATACCTGATCTCCCACATTAAAGCAACGCTCAGTCCTGTGTTTATCTGCTTGTTTCTTCATGCGTTGCTGAGCGCGGAGCAGATGTTGTCGTAGCAGAGAAGTCATCAGTTCACGCTCTTGCAGCCAGAACTCCAGGTCAGGCACAGCACAAGCTGCTGCCGCTGAAATGCCAAAGTGACGAGGTGGATGACCGTAAAGTGCCTCAAATGGGGAACGTCCAATAGCAGAGTGGAACGCAGTATTATACCAGAATTCTGCGAGAGGTAACCACCGGAACCATTTAGAAGGACAGGCATGGACAGTGCATCGGAGGAAGGCTTCTAAGCACTGGTTTAGACGTTCTGTCTGTCCGTCGGTTTGTGGATGGTAGGCAGAGCTCATCAGCAGCTGAGTGTCCGTGAGACGGAATAGTTCTTTCCAGAAATGGCTGGTGAAAATCTTGTCACGGTCAGATATGATGCATTGAGGAAGACTATGCAATTTATAGATGTGATTGACAAAAGTTTCAGCCACTTGCAGAGCTGTAAAAGGGTGTTTCAATGGAATGAAGTGCCCATATTTTGTCAATTTATCCACCACCACCAGAATCACATCATACCCATTGGATTTTGGTAAACCTTCGATGAAATCCAGACTAATAGTATGCCAAGATTCCGGAGGTACTGGTAGTGGCTGCAGGAGACCTGGCAGCTTCGTGTGCTCAGACTTGGCACGTTGACAAGTGTCACAATTTTGCACAAACAACTCCACTGTCTGTTTCAGATTTGGCCAAGCAAAAAGCTTTTTCACCCGTTGATACGTAGCAAGGACTCCAGAGTGACCACCAATCCCACTGTCATGCAGAGCTTGAACAATATGTTCCTGTGCAAGTGAATTTCCTCCCACCCAAACTCGGCCGTGCCGCCTGATTACGCCCTTTTCCAGTGTGAACCCTTCCTTGTTGGAACCAGACACACTCAGTTCAGTCCAGAGCTATTTTGTCGTAGCATCATCAGTGTAACCGGATACCAGCTTGTCCAACCAAGAGGGAACCGCTGAGGAGATCGCCATGAGATCTGCATCAGGAGTTCTGCGTGACAAAGCATCTGCAGCTGCATTTGTAATACCTTTCTTGTACTGGATTGTGTATCGTAGCCCCATTAGCTTGACAAAGGCTTTATGTTGAATGCCAGTCCCAAGTCTCTGCTCTGTCAGGTGGAGCAAACTCTTCTGGTCTGTACGAATAGTAAACTGCTGCTGCTGCAAGTAAGGACGCCACTTATCCACTGCCATAAGAATGGCCATGCACTCTTTTTCGTATGTGGAGAGCGTCTAATTCCGTGGGCTCAAGGCTTTGCTGAGGTAAGCTATTGGGTGGCCTTGCTGCATCAGCACAGCACCAACACCATACTGACATGCATCTGTTTCGATAACAAATGGCTGAGCAAAGTCCGGAAGAGCTAACACCGGTGCTGATGTCAAGGCAATCTTCAGTGCTTGAAATGCTTCTTCAGCCACAGGTGTCCATTGGAATGCCACTCCTTTACGAAGTAATTGTGTCAGAGGACGACATATAATACCATAGTTTTCGATAAAGCGACGGTAGTAACCAGTGAGTCCAAGGATTCCACGTAACTCCTTGAGTGATAGAGGTCGAGGCCAGTCCTGGACTGCCTTGACCTTGGATGGGTCAGTGGCAACACCTGCAGTACCAATAATATGTCCCAAATACTCCAAATTTGTTGAGCAAATATGCATTTGGATTTCTTGAGTGCAAAGTTGTTGTCAGCCAGAATTTTGAACACCTTTCCCAACAGTTTCTTGTGCTGTTCCAAAGTCTCAGTATAAATGAGAATATCATCCATGAACACCAATACCCCTTTCCTAAGCAAATCAGAAAAAATTGTATTCATCACATTCTGAAAAGTTGCTGGAGCGTTTGTGTGGCCAAATGGCATGACCAGAAACTCGTACAACCCTTGATGAGTGCGGAAAGCTGTCTTGTATTCTTCCCCTTCTGCCACTCGAAGCTGATGATACCCCGAAGACAGATCCAACTTGGTGAACCACCGAGCACCTGCAAGCTCATCTAACAACTCCTCCACCATAGGCATTGGTTGTTTATGCTTGACAGTCAGCGAGTTCAGCTGTCGATAATCAATACAGAAACGCCACTCTCCATCTTTCTTGCGAACTAGCAACACTGGTGAAGCAAAGGGACTTGTGCTTTCACGTATAATGCCCTGTTCCAACATTTTGTGGATCTGTTTTTCGATTTCATCCTTTTGATAAGGTGCATATCTGTATGGTCTGACATTCACAGGTTGAGCACCAGGAACCAGTGGGATTTTATGATCTTGTTGTCGTCTTGGTGGTAGTGTCTCTATTGGGCCAAACAGAGGTTCAAATTCCTGTAACAGAGCTTCTAACTCGGAAGGCAGTGTATTCTTCTTCTCTGGTGTTGTATCCAGGCTGTGCAGACTGTGTTCCTGATGGACAGGTAGCACCTGCACACATTGTGCCACTGCTCCTCTGCGTAGTAAACCTCTGACTTCAGCTGGAGAGATAGGTTTGCCCACTGATGCATCATCCTGGATACCTTGCAGTGTAATTTCCTTCCCATTGTGCATAAAGCGCATACGTCGCTGGCGCCAGTGCACCCACATCGGGCTGTGCTCCTCAAGCCAATCGCCACCCAGAATGATGTCATAAGAACTGAGAGGGAGGACTTTCATATTTTGAGCAAACTCATGGCCCTGTACTTTCCATTGCAACTGGGGTACTTCACGATCACTAACCATAGTTTCTCCATTTGCAACCACAAATCTGGAAGGAGCACACTGTCGAGTGTGTGCATTCAGTTTGGCCACCAGAGCTTCATCAATCACAGTAGCACCACTGCCAGAGTCTACTAAAATGAGCACCTCGTGTGGTCCCACCTTGCCATGAAGACGGATGGTACGACGGCGTGCTGGAGACATGGAAGAAGCTGCCGCAAGGTCCACACACATCAGGTCTTCATCAGAACTTGCATCACCTGAATGTGCTCCTTTATCCTCCGCCATTGGCAGCACATCAAGTAATTCTTCCAACACATGGAGTGGTACTTGCGGTGGACAATTGTGTGTGCGACTGTATTTCTCGCCACACGTGAAGCATAAACCCTTGGCCTTGCGAAATGCGCGTAATTCTTCCAGCTTTGCATCCCACCGAGGTGACTCCCCTTTCCTGGTGTCATCAGAATGAGGCACGGTCTTGGGCTTGTCTGGAGAAGGATCTGCGCGATAAGTTGAGCGCGAGTAAGAGCGGGACTGTTGCTGTCGCTGCTTCACATTTTCCAGCTCTGTTTCCTGCAATTGAGCAAGCAAACTCGCAGTATCGACATCACCAGGCAAGTGCAGTAGTACATTGGTACGAAGTTCAGCAGCTAAACCAGCTATGAAGCGTTCTACAAAAAATGTTTCACTAGTACCAGGATCATAAAGCAAAATCTGGTGCTTAAGCGTATTGAACTTTTCAGTGTAGAGTTCAACAGATCCTATCTGCTTAATGTGTAGAATCTGGCGCATAAACAAGTTGTGTTTTTTTTTGCCCCAGTAAGCTTCAACTGCCATAAAGAGATCCGACCACAGCACTATGTGTTGTTTGGCTTGTAAATTTTTAACCCACAATGCAGCATTGCCCACAAAGTTCAGAATAGCAAATTTGACCTTCATATGTTCAGAGATGCCATAAATCTCGAAAAACATCTCACAATTGTCCTTCCAAATCACTGGATCTGTCCCATCAAATTTGGGAAAATCCATTTTCGGAGTGGAGTGATACCGAGAGTGATTGACTGAACGTTCATAGTGCTCTTCCTCCCCATAGCCACGACTATACTGATGAGGGATGATCGTACCGTTAGTCGGGGGAAATCGTGGAGATCCTTGGATCTCCAGGACTTGCCCCCGTGGCGTGTTGTCGATGCCGTGCCCCTCGGGCCGTCGAGCCGCCGCACCCGGTGACGGCGCTGTAGGGAGCGCCGCGGGTGATGGAGGTTGTTGGGGCGGACGCGACTCGATGGCGCCCAACCGCGCTGATGCGTCCTCAGCGTGGAGCTTGAGGTTCGACGTCGTCGTGACCAAGTCGTTGACGGAGGTCTCCATGTCCTTCATCCAGGTGCTGAGCCCGGAAAGCTGGGACGAGATGGCGTCCAGCTTCTCGTTGGTGGCCTGCGCCTGGTCGGTGACAGTGGCCATGGCCTCCACGATCTGTCGCTCGGCCGCCGTAGGTCGTCGGGGTGCCAGATCGACGCCGAAGTTCCGATCGAACCGTCGATCGGATGCGCGGTTGCAGGTCGGGGTCCACCGCCTCTCCTCTCTTCGGAATTAGGGATCGAGAAAAATTCGGGCCGGTGGTTGGATGGCTTCTGATACCAAGTGTTATGGACACGCTAGGGTTTGTATTGATTGTCTGGGTACCTCGCCGATTACAGAGGGATGATAGTTAGGGATTCATCCGATCCCGAGGTACATGAAGGTAATTGGAACTAGATTCTAATCTGTTCAATCGTACACGACAGCGAGGAGCTAGCCTAAGTAGCTGGAGCAGTTGCGTTGCTTGGTGCTGCTCCTCCTTGGGCTTGGGCCGAGCTTGGGCCAGTCTTGTTGGGCCGCCTTCCTGGGCCAGTTGTCAGGGTCGTGACAAACGCGTTGACGAGGGGAGAGGGATTTTAGCTCACCTGGATAAACTTGACCCGCTGGCGCCGCAGTGGCGCAGTCGACGGTCGAATTTCATATCCTACTATATATAAAAGGCCGACAGATTCGCCTCCAATCCCGCTATCCACGTCGCCCCCATTCCCTCTGCCGTACGATTTGTGAAATGGATGGCCGAGATTCGTCAACGCCTCCCCCTTTCCGCGGTTACTGTTTCATCTCGAATTATGACCAATAGGAACGCGCCACGTCGCCCGGTCGCCACCCGGTAGCCTCCGGTTCCGCCGGTCGCCGCGCCATTTTGCAGAAAAGCCTCTCGCAGAACACTGCCTCAACCCGCAGTCCACCAAATTACACTGCCGAGGACCTATTTGTGACAACGGAAAAAGTCACGCACTTTTTTGCAAAAATGCCACGACAGAATCCCCCCCAGCCCTTTCCTCTCTCCAGGTCGCCGGCGGCGCCGCCGCGCGCCGCCCCCGCTCCGCGCCTCCCCGCTCCAATCGCCCCCCATGGACGGATCTCCGACAGATTCGCCTCCAATCCCGCTATCCACGTCGCCCCCATTCCCTCTGCCGTACGATCTGTGAAATGGATGGCCGAGATTCGTCAACGCCTCCCCCTTTCCGCGGTTACTGTTTCATCTCGAATTATGACCAATAGGAACGCGCCATGTCGCCTGGTCGCCACCCGGTAGCCTCCGGTTCCGCCGGTCGCCGCGCCATTTTGCAGAAAAGCCTCTCGCAGAACACTGCCTCAACCCGCAGTCCACCAAATTACACTGCCGAGGACCTATTTGTGACAACGAAAAAAGTCACGCACTTTTTTGCAAAAATGCCACGACCGAATCCCCCCAGCCCTTTCCTCTCTCCCGCGACACGGAGGTCGTCGGCGGCGCCGCCGCGCGCCGCCCCCGCTCCGCGCCTCCCCGCTCCAATCGCCCCCCATGGACGGATCTCCGTCGCCGCCCCTACCTCCTCCCCCAGCGCGCCGTGCCGGGAAGCCGCATCGGCAGCGAAATCGCCCGCGCCATGCCGCGGCTCATCCGCCGCTTTCGTGCGACGCCGGCGGCGCTCCGGCGACCGCGAAGCGGCGGCGCCGCCACGTCTGGGCGCGTCACGTCGAGGCGCACCTGCCGCGCGTACGCGAGCGTCCCGGAACGCGCGGACGCGCCGCCGGCGAGCACAACGCCGCCGCGGCCGCGGCAGGCCATCCCACCGCGGGTCACATCAGCGTGATGTCACCGCGGGCCCGGCCTGTCAGCCTCCTTCCCTGTTTTTTCGCAGACAAAAAAACAGCAAAATGATTGATTTTGTTAATTTAATATCTTTAAATATAAGCAGCAGAAAATTATGAAAAATATATCAGAATGACCAGAAGAAAAAGACCTAATTACTTATGGAAAAATTCAAGGCATTTGAAAATCTGGAAAACGGTGTACATTTAAACAAATTTTAAACCCATTTTTCCTAATTACTTCAATATATCTATCACAAAAATAAAAATAAAAGTCTCAAAATGACCAGAAGAAGAAATACTTAATTACTTGTGGCACAATGTACCGCATTTGAGAGTTCAAATTTAGTGCTGAAAACACTCCAACTTAAACATATAAACAAACTTCCAATTTCAGCAATTTAATGATCAAATAATTCAACAAATTTAAACCCACGAGCGCGGCGGCGACGCCCGCGCACAGTCCCCTAGTATGGCGTTGGTTTCTCCAGGCTAAGTACGCACTTCTTTATACATTAAATTATTTGCATCCGTTTCAAAAAAATAGAACTTTACACATCTTATACTTTCCCCCGCAAATAACACATCATGCTTGTTTTTGCCTAACGAGATCAACCGCCGCACGAATATTTCTTTCTAAGTGCCCATGCATGACACAAAATGTATGATTTTGGTAGCACATACACTCACCCTCTCTAAGGATTATAATTTAAAGGACATATTTGACAAAGAGGCGGCACCCCCTCTGAGTGTGGACGAAAAAGGGGTCTTAATATCTTATGACAAACCTATTGACCTCTCTTGTGCCATGGAAAATCCTACTTAGTATCTTTGTTACACCAAAACATATAAGTTTATACTCTAAAAAACTCTATCTAGTTCTATTACATATTCATATGTTCTAAAACGTTTAAAATAGGTCTAGATATGAACATTGCACTAAAACATGTCTAGATACATGTGTGTGAAAAGTAGGTGGAAAGTATGTGGTGCGACTTATATTTTGAAACGGAGGGAGTATATATGTTAAGTGCATGCATGCTTAATTTGTAGAGTGATGTGATATATTGGGTTTGCTTCTGCGAATTCATTTCAACACAAGGTTTTCTTAGTAATAAGTAACCAACTTAACAAACAAAAATAATGTGTTAAAACTACACTTCTCGTCGAGCACACGAACATGGATTCAATGATAAATTATTAGGATGCATGAAATAAGAATGCACCTTTACATATATTACTGCAAATTCCACTAGCTATTCATGACCAATACTATTTAAGATAATATATTGATAGATGTATCAACCAAAATTACATGCATAAGGGCGAAAATGTAAAAAAGTTTAATATAAAATTTGTGTCAGAATCAACATTAGCACTGTCCAAAGTATCCACATACTCATCCGTGACGCTCAAGGAGCTCTTTCCCTTAGACTACGCGAAACAAAGTCACACATACACATTTAGGATTGTAGGTTGCGTACTTTGCAAAAATAAAAATCAGACTTGGAGTCGGGGAGTAAGAACACGTTTCACATTATGCCAATAAAAAGATTCACGCTCCCCCACTCAAACTTGATACAAAAAAAAAACACAATTTTGTTTGACGATTGCTAAAAGAAATGTTTTGTTTGACGGTATCAGTGTGGGTTATGCTCCGTAGTATGGTATATACTAGAATTATAAGTGCTGAAACTTGATGGCATACGAATTGTGGAGCTGAATAGTATTCCACATATATAGATTTTGGGGACATGATATTTTGGCTCATATGACTAGGTGCACTCATTATTTAAAAATGCATTTTAAATGTATTTTAAAATGCCAAAAGAATTTCAAACAAAAAACTAGTTGCACACTCGGACATTTTATGTCTGAAAAGTAATTTTGTAGCACCAGAATTTATCTTTCTTACACATCCCACAAAATGTTTTTTCGTGAAATTTTTTGTGCTGTCATAAAATGTCCATATGTACATCCGAAATTTTTACTTGCATTTTTAAAAAATGTAAATATAATTTTGTGATAGTGGGTGTACTACACCTACAAGTCATAACAGATTTCCCCAATTATGGGTTATTACTACATTTCTTGTTTCGGCTAACTCTCCCCGCGACACGAAATGGTAAATGAGCAAGTCCTTATAGTGTAGGGCTGTAGCCTAGTGGGGAGGAGTTTTATCTAGCCTGGATGGCCAAGGCCTTGTCGAACTGATCCAACCAGCGCCGTTAGTTTTCAAATGGAACAGATCAAGCAATTACAGTTTTGCTTGGCGGTATTTTTTTTTACGAAACACAGTATAACACAGACGCTCACATACACGTGCACACACTCACCCCTATGAACAAATACACGCACACCCTACCCCTATGAGCACCTCCGTAATACCGAGTCGGCGGGTCGAGTCTTGAGATTGACGAAGTCACCACGGGTGCCTCGCTGTCGACGGGAACGTCGCCTCCCACTGAAGAATATTCCGCCTAAATGAGAAACACCAACGTCAAATCTGGGATTTGAACTCTGGTGAACTCTGGTGGGCTGGGGGTATAACTACCCTCCTAACCATCTTGCCATAGGCAAGTTCTCTGCTTGGCGGTATCAGTGCGCGTTATAAATCAGAGAATTATATATACGTACGGCCTAGAATACTGCAGTATAGTACAGAGTACGTACTGCGCACGGCCTTTTCGGTGTATAAAAGACTGTCTCGCTGGCATAAGACGATATGCCAGTAGGAAATTCGACCATTTCCATAGTAATAGACGTGACCATGCCATTCTTATGTCTGAATTCTGAACTGTGTCGGCTAGCTAACCTGTACGAGTCAACAAAGCGATGGTCAAGGTCTCTTTCGCTTCCGCTTATCATTTCAAATGTGCTATAGTCTCCCAAAAAAGAACTGTTGTCGTGTTCAAGGTCAACCCGACGCGTAGCTTGAAGATTGTGTCATGCAGAAAGAAAGAGATTGAAAATCTCGTAGATTTGCTCGTCTTTTTAGTATTGTTTTTATAATCGATATAATCGTGTACTCTTTGTTGGTTTATTATATATGGAAATTAAAAAAAACGACGCGTAGCTGGTTTAGCAATTAGCAAGATAGACGATGCGTAGCTAAAGTTTAAGATATGATTACGAAAAGCTAGCTAGATAGGGTCAACATAACCTTGATAGCGCATATTAATTTTTAGGATATTTTAACAGGAGATGCAGTTTTCTCAATGCAGTTTGGACCCATTTTCTTCTCGAGAAAATACCATGAAACGACCACTATAGGGGCTAGGATTTCACAAAACTTTGTCACACAAACCACTTTCAGGGTAAGCTATTATACAGGACCCAAATCTCGTGGTTTATGTTGTTTCACAGCATTCGTACACACCAAAACCAAAAGTGAGACGCCATGTCGAATATGATCTTTTTTTTTTGAATTTTTCCACATATATTAAACCAGTAAAGAGTACACGATTATATTGATTACAAAAACAAAACTAAAAGAGACTAGCAAATCTATGAGATCTTCAAATCCTTTCTTCATCCATTACACAATCTTGTACTTTCTGAAGGCAGCCGTAGACCAACGCCGAAACCAACAAACCACAGACCTGTGAATACCACCGAAGGTTCTCCGTTTTTAATTTTGAGCCGCAATGCCAAGACTTTGTGCACGCATGCAGCCATTAAATTAATCAAGTAACATCGGCAAGAGCAACACCACTGATATTCTAGGGACAAATAACCGAACCACTTTGTCGACGTCGTTATGAGCCGAGAGAATGAATCACCAATGCCGAAGACGTAGCAGTCGGGATAGATATTGCGAGGACAAATCTCCTCGCGACAACCATGAGAAACAATCCAAGATTGATATGTTGAAGCAAGATCTGAAGAACCATACCTAGACAGACTTAATCTTCCAAAGCTACCATTGACGCCGGAAAGGGTATCTCGCCGTTGAACGAAGCGTGAAAGATCACTTATTACAGACGAGACCATCTCCATTAACGAAGAAGATGACGACCAAAACGAAGCTCTAACATTAAGGACCTTCAAAAAGCGCTGTGCGCAGGTCCGAGGTCCCCACCCCTCCTAGTGCCAGAACGACACCTAGAGGAGGTGAGGACCCGTCTAATCCTTGCCGGCGACGACGATAAACTGCAAATTTCACCTGTTTTCTTGATCCGCTTCTTTCTTGTTAATTACGTACGTATAACTAATACCATGTGGAATATGATCTAGTTCACTCCCTGTCCCTCTTCGACCGACCTAACCCAAACAATGAACGATTCAAGTAAATTAAGTGGTTAAAATACATTGTTGGAGATCACTCTTGGGTTCTATCCCATGCAATGGCGTTCTGGCTAATAGACATATACAACCAGATGAACTATGCCCTCTCTGTAACGTTGAGTGTGAGAGCATCCGCCATGCATTTTGAGTGTCCAAGGGTGCGTGATATCTGGAAGATCTTGGGTATGGAGGAAACAATATATGAAGTTTGTACTGTTGAAGTGGAAGGTACTTCTACCTTGGAGTTCCTCCTACGAGACAAGGCTGCAAAAGCCCCTCTACTTCCCGACGTTGACCACAATGATCTTGTGGCGGTGGCGGTTTGGTACATCTGGTGGGAGCGGAGGAAAGCTATGCACGGGAAGGTAATTCAAACTCCGGCGAGATCTGCACATGCAATATCAGTGTTGGTTATGAATCACTCTAGGGCCAAGAAAAAAAAGATGCCAAGATCATCACTCGGGTGGACAAAACCTAGAGAGGACTACGTGAAGCTGAACGTTGATGCTGGATTCGATGTCAACTCGGGGACTGGAACCACGGGTGCGATCCTCCGGGACGACCGAGGCAATTTTTTATCGGCGAGTTGCAGGGGCATTCCTTTTGTTTCCGATGCGGCAACGGCCGAGGCGCATGCTCTACGTGATGGTCTCATACTCGCTAGTCAGGTCGGATGCAATAGACTGGAGGTGAATTCTGACTGCATGGAGGTGAATTCTGACTGCATGGAGGTGATTGACATGATGTTAAATGGCGGAAAATCGCTAGGCCCTGCAGCTGCAATCTATGAAGAGTGTTCCATGTTGTGTCGGGGTTTTACGAGAGTAGTGTTTGCTCATAGCCTTAGAGAAGCTAATTTGGCTGTCCATGTTTTAGCTAGAAATACGGAGGTCTCTCTGTCATTTGTCTGGCATGAGGATCCTCCTGATTATCTTGTAAGCACACTAGCGAACGATGTAACTGTGATTGATGCTTAGAGGCGGCAAGTTTCAGACGCACTCTTTCCCTAACCAGGGTATCGAAAGGGACTGACAGAGTTTTAATGAGGCGGATTGCTGACCTAATAAATGTGGAAAAGTTTCAAAAAAAAACGTGCCCCACGTCTTTCTCCCTCATAAAAAATATGAGCTCCCAAGACCCTAAGGGCTCATTTGATAGCAAGAGATCCCGGGCGGATCCGCGGCCTTTCCCTGGGTGGACATTCCACGGGCCGAATTCACCCGGGGCAGCCTTTCCGGGCCATTTGGTTGTGCGTGGGGGAAGGGAGCCCGGCCTTTTCCCCTCTTTTCCCCGGGTAAGAATTCCGCTAGTCGAGAGGTCGGGGAGGAATCCCTCACTCGCTCGCTCTCCTCTCGCGATAGCGGCAGTGCTGGCGCTGTTCTTTTTCCGATGGCCGGAGCGAGGGCACCTGCCGAGCACTGCCAGTCCGCCCTCCTTCCTCCTAGCTCTCCTCCGCCTCCGAGCTTCTTCGTCCGAGCCGGCATCCGCCTGCGTTCCCCTTTGTCCGATCTCTCCTCCGCCTTGAAGCTTACTCCGCTCCGGCGACGACGAGGTGGTCCGGGAACAAAGGTTATCTCCTCCACCTATTCCTCGTTTTGCCTCCTTTACCGCATGGACGATCTGCTCACGATCCATGGTCTTCCCTAGATCGTTGATGCTAACCTCAGGATGAATTTACTGGCCCAGATCCAGAGACCACGGGGCGAATCACGGAACGACATCAAGGGTACAAAGATCTGTAGCGGCAGCGTGTAGCCATGTACGACCTCAGCAGCAGCAGCATACACCTCTATTTCTCTCGTTCTTGCACGCCTCCACCTCAATTGGATTTCATACCTAGTTCAGCTCGAAAGTTCACATAATTGTGATGTCTTTCAATAGAGCAAAATATTATCCATTGCTGGAGTTGCAACCATAGTTCTAACTGGTACATGAATGCATGTTCTAGTCTTGTGAGTTGATGAGGCCGGGATACTTTTTGGTCAGGTTTGCTTTCTTTTCTCAGCATAATTTGTTGGTAGGGTAAGTTCGATACAATGCCTTTATGAACTCTGAAATCATGTCTCTTAAACAATGTTGTTTCACTGGGACATGTGAGTGCTGATTGATTCATATAGTGACTTGGAATGTTATTAATACACATATGAATCTGTTTTCTGTTATAGATATATAACTCTTCCATCTATTTTGCTTAGCGGTGGGGTGATTATAATTTCAATACCTTTTGCTTTATAGGTTGTCATCAGAAGAGTTGAAGATGGTCGCCGCCAGAAGATGCCGGCGGCAAAGCCCTCTCCGGTGGACGGCGAGGGCCCAGATTCTGATGGTCGGCGCGCTGGTTCCAGTGCGGCAGCGTGGCAGGAGCGACTGATGGCGCTGTGAGTTTTGGTCTGCACGGTCAGGTCGAGAAGCGACGGCGCGCGGATATGGCGTCGGTTGTCAGCCGGTGGTGGAGGCGTGGGTGCCCAGCCCAGATCTAGGCCCGCGGCGGAGACGCGCGCTTTTATCTGTAATTAGTATTTTCACTTTCGGAAACGTAAGTGGCTTAGTTATATCCTTTGGTGTCATATTATTCTGACGGCACAATTACATGTAGTATGATGGATTGTATGCATGTGTTAATGTACAAGAATATTATTATTTTCTATCATTTTTGTATTCTGATTTCCCGTTTTTCCTGAAATTTATTAATTATTTATGTTCCTGGAATTTGGCAACAAATCGGAATCATTTGAATGACACGGTATGTGTGAAAATACAGAGTGAACTACGATGGTTCCCTCCCCTTCCCCTTGTGCCCAAATGGCAGCAGGGCCACGATGGTAGATCTGGCACGGGGATCCCATGTGCACAGGGAAAATCCCCCCGACGGTAGATGTACCCTGGTTTTTCTATCCAACCAAATTAGCCCTAATAGTCCAATACGAAGAACTGTAGCCCACTCCCACCTCCAAAATCATCTCCATTCTGCATGGTTCATCCCACCATTGTACCGTCTGCAAATTCCGTAACAATGGCACACCGCTGTCCAAGGTCGGTCTCTCTCCGTACCCTTTTTCCTGCGAGGCGACGGATCTAGTGTGAGTTTCATCGTCACTGTTGCTTTTTGGCCACAATGGAATCACCTCCGAGTTTGGTGTACCAGCAGGCTTGCCCCTCCAAACTTCCTTCACCTCCATGTCTTGTAGAGAATACAATAACATAAATATGTACAACATATATATTTCGACGTCTTCTCTAAACATCATTTATAACGTTAATGTGGTGATTAAAAACTAAAAATAAAACATTTAACAACGAGAAGGCATTCCTTACAACAATGAAATAGTCGTCTTAGATGTTAAATAGTTTATAAGGTAGCCATTTCTTGGCAAAGCTGATGCGACACCATGAGAAATTCCCTAAGTAATTGGAGCATGATTAATTGTAAAAAATTGTCTGTTTTTCTTTTACCTTGCAGGAGAAAACCACCATCGGTTTAGAGCTACTGGTTGGTCCAATATTAGTAAAACTACGTGGTTGGAGTGTCCGTAGAAGGATTATCTAAAATGTAGGCATGCTTTCCTAAAGCAGCCTAAACACGATCAATAGAATATCACACATGCACCATTAATTTGCCTTACGTTCTAGTTCTAAACGCAATTTCCCCAATTCCCGACGTACCATAGGATTTGTTATGTAAATAAGTCTATTTCCTTTCCGTCATGAATCATCAAAAGAAATATTGTAAAGTTTGTCTCAAATGTTGGCTTTTATCCAAAAGAAATACCATGGCAATGAATAACTTCTTGTTTCTTCTCTCCATTGTAGCCATTTTTTTCGTTCTAAGGTATCAATATGATCATCCTTTGTGATATAATCTGAATAAATACATATCATATTGATAAAATGATCGTGGTGACATAAAGACAATAATAACAATGTTGTCCTTCTTCTACTAACCCTACAAAACAACAAGTCATTATCCTGTGATTACTGGTAAATAAGAAATTTCAAAAGTAGGGAACGTCGTCTTCTTTTGTGCTTTCCATGTCACCGAGAAAAGATAATAGTAACTTGTCACAATATGTATCTCTTTATCCCTTCAGCTGCAGTCAATGATCACGTTAATGTCATGATTAAAACTAAATAAAAAAAAAGTGACGAAGAGGCCTCATGCATGTACTGGAATATAGTTGATGAAACATTCATATACGTCAACAAATTGTCTCTTTACCAAGAGAAAACAGCTTTTCAGATATTTTTCCTTCTTTAACAAACTTCTACTCCCCGCTTCAAAATAATTAAAAATCTGGGTTTGGCCTAAATAGTTTGACTAGATTTAGTGAGAATGTGCTAATATCTACAGCACAAAATCTATATAACATGAAAATATATTGTATGCTGAATTTAATAAACCTAAATTAGATATTGATATCATTTTTCTGTAAATTTTTCAAAATTAAAGTAGTTTGACATAAGATAAATCTAGAAACTCGATTATTTTGGAATGGTGCACGTAGCCATCATCTTGAGAGAAGATGGTGTGACACTATGGTTAATGCCCTAAGTAATTGGAGCACTGTGAAAATATCTCATTTAACTTTCCATCAGAAGAACCATTCACTAATACACAGAAGCTTCCATTTCCCAGTTTGGCGTTGACATTGGCACTAGTATAAGTTAATTAAAGCCACCTCTGTTGATAGTTGAACAGCCACTGGTCAACCCAAAAATAAAATAACACCGAAAATCAAACTACCGATGTCTGACTTTTTCCAATGTCAACTCCCCCCTATATATACATCTCAATACCAAGAATCCTCAAATCTCAAGTCTTGTGGAAGTACCATTCCGAGCCATCCCTCCTCTACAGCAATAGTGCACCACAGGCAGTTCTAGAAGTTTCTAGAAACTAGACCGCGGTATGGGCAACGGCTTCTCCCCTTGCTCGTGCGCCCCGGCCGTGCACGGCGAGGATGCAGAGGCGAGGCTGGTGTTCTGGGGCGGGGCGACGAGGCTCGCTGCAGCTGCTGGCCAGCGGTCCACCACGGCCGGAGACGTCACGGCGGAGGTTCCCGACCACCTAGTCTGCTCCGGCGACTCCTTCTTCATCGGCCTCCCGATCCCGGCGCTGCCGCCGAGCGAGAAGCTGTTGGCGGGGCGGACCTACTTCGTGCTCCCTGCGGCCCGGTTCTCCAGCTGCCAGGTCCTCACAGCTGCCTCACTCGCGTCGCTGTCGCCTGCCCCGACAAAGGTGTCCCTCGCCGGCGGCGCGTCGTCCCCGTTCGAGTACGTTACGGGGGACGACGGCATGGCGCTCATTAGGGTCCTCCCGGAGTTCATCGAGAAGGTGATCTCGTGCGGCGGGGGAGGCAAGAACAAGTGCGGCGCGGTGGCGCCAGACCAGCTGTGCAGCACGCCGGAGCTGAGGAAGCACTACATGCAGCTGGTGGGGACGAGGCAGCAGCGGCCGTGGTCGCCGGGGCTTGAGACGATATCGGAGGCCAGGAAGAGGAGGAGGATGCCGTCGCCGGTGAGGCTGGTCGGGCTGGCAAGGAATTCAAGATAGCACTAGGCGGCGCGGCATGGATTGCCAAATGTGCTAGGTGTTCTTTTTGATCAACTGTTTATACATGAGGAAGAAAAGTCACTCGTCCATATAGATAGTACAGAAGAGGATGAGCTGAGAATTTGATTTAGCTCTAGCTCATTCAGTTTTCAACCCAGATCGAAAATTTGATGCAAATGAAGGAATCAATTGACAGCTGTACTTGTTATAGTCAATCATAGTTCCATTTGACTTGATTTCCAGGTTGTCCAGCTAGATCCTACCGTACAAACTAATTTAATCGATGGATTAAAATTCCAAGTTCTTTTCAAAATGAGACAAAGAGCAATATATTTCAACTATTCTGTTATAGACTACATAGGAGCAAAATATGCGCCTTTACGGAAAGCAGCCGATCGAGGATCCCGCGCGTGCTTCCGCGCGTGGGGCCGAGATTCATCCCGCTATTGCGTCGAGCACGATGTTTTGTTTTTCAAGAATACAAGCACGATGGTTTTTAGAGTGGACTTGACCGGGAGGAGCAAGGTCGGCCAGTAGATGGAGGCTTGGTCAGGTGAGGATGTGCGTCGTCGTCGAAAGCTACTCTACTTTGCTTCGAGAAAGCTGGGCGCCGCGCGTGGACGGGATTGTGGCTGCAGATGGGGCTCGGCGCCAGTGGTTTTAGATGCGTGGAACTGCCGTTGCTTCGCTGCCACACTTTGCAATTTTGGTGAAGGTTTTGCTTGCGTGTGGTGCTCTCGCTAGGATCTAACGTATATGGCTTGATTTTACAATCCATTATTACGTCTGATCGACCAAAAGAATTGCCTTTTGTGCGAGTGTTCTCCATACGTTTGCTGCTTGATTTGTCAGGTCCCTTTCCCCGAAGTCCACCTCGGCTCATATGTGCATCTACACCACTAATTAAAAAATAAATTTTAAAATGTCAAAAAAAATAAAAAAAAAAATTCGGGGTGTACCTGTGAACATTCTATGCTCGTACAAAAAAAAAAATCAGGATGAACAGACATGTTGTGCAGCCGGTGTAAAAAACACAAATCCCCGGTGTTCAAAAATGCCTCCGCATGTAACATTTTTCTCTTTTCTATGCCGATCACACAAAATGTCTTTCGATGCGATTTTTCTTTTATGGATATAAATTTTTCATAGGAACATCCAAAATATTTGTTTGAAATTTTTAACATTTTGAATTTCGTTAAAAATCATTTTGCGCAAAGGGTTCATCTACACCCGTGAGTCAAAACATAATGACCGTCCGTTTCCTCTGTTTGTTCCTGTTTTGACCTTCAAATTGTCCGCTAATTCTCCCAAAAATAAGATAACGACTAGGTTCATCTACACTCGAGAATTAAGTTAACTCTCACTTAGATAACCTCATCCAGTTACATGTGCAAATGAGAATTAATTGTAACCGAGAAATCACGATACAAAATTGATGGGATAAGAGTTGACTGAGCTCTAACTTAATCCTCACTCGCGTGAGGAATAGCAAAACCTCAAAATAAATAAATTGTGGGCTAGCGAGTGCACGATTTGGGTTTCAACCGAACTGGCCGAAATAAATATGAATATCAACCAATACTGCACGAAAACCCAGCCCAGTTTAAATCTCAAGGCTCAAGTTGGTAAATTCTCATTTATCCCACGGACCTTTAGCCCAAATACCCCTTAAGAAGACGTAAAGCCCAAATATGAGAAAGAAAACTACAACCTGAATAGTGAATCCTGATACGTCTCAAACGTATCTATAATTTTTATGTTCCATGGTGATATTATAGCAATTGTTACATGTTTTATATACACTTCATATCATTTTTATGCATTTTCTGGGACTAACCTATTAACAATATGCCACAGCGCCAGCTCCTGTTTTCTGCTATTTTTGTATTTCAGAAAAATTGTTCTAGAAATATTTTCGAAATTGGACGAAAATCAACGAAGGTCTTTTAGCGACACTTACATGGAGTCCAAAGGAGAGATGGAGAGGCCCCACGAGACGGCCTCACCAGGGCTCGGCGCGGCCCCCCACTCTGCCGCACCGAGGGGTGGTGAGGGCTCCTCGAGTGCCCTCAGCCGCCGCTCTTTCGCCTATATATTCCCCCTGACTAGAAAAGTCTAAATAACCGAGTCATATTTCACGAAAAGTTCTAGAGCCATCGCCGCTGTCAACCCTATCTCGGGAGGGTTCAAAACCTCTTCCCGGCACCCCGCCGAAGAGGGGAATCATCATCGGAGGGCTCTACATCGCCATGTCTGCCTCCGGAGTGATGCGTGAGTAGTTTATCCTTGGACTACGGGTTCATAGCAATAGCTAGATGGTTGTCTCTCCACTTTATGTTGTCATGTTTAGTTCTTGTGAGCTGCCTAATATGATCAAGATCATCTTATTGTAATGTTACATGTTGTGTTTACTGGGATCCGATGGACATTGAATACTATGATCAAGTTGATTATCAATCTTTATTTATACGGTGTTTATGATCTTGCATGCTCTCCGTTACTAGTAGATGTGTTGGCCAAGTAGATGTTTATAACTGCAAGAGGGAGTATTTATGCTAGATAGTTGGTTTATGCCTCCAGTAATCTGGACGAGTGACAGCAACGTCTAAGGTTGTGGCCACTATGGATAACACAACAATACTACGTCCACGGTCATTTGTGTTGTTTACATTATGCACTTACAATAATCTGTTGTTTACAACTTAATATCAACGGGGGACACGGATGTTAACCTGGCGGTGGATTATTAGTCATAGATGCGGTTGGATAAAGGTCTATGTATTTTATCGTAATGCCCAAATAAATGTAATAGTAGTCATCTTGTCATATATATGCATTGTCATGCGCTCAATATTTTATCAATTGCCCAACTGTAATTTGTTTACTCATCATGTTATTTATCTTTATTGTGAGACACCACTAGTGAACTGTGGACCCCGATCCATTCTTTTACAATGATAAAATCACCAACTGCAATCATTGTTTTCTTTTACTCTCTGTAATTAAATATTATTTTCCACACCATACGTTTAATCATTTGTTTTTAGTAAGCCGGTGAGATTGATAACCTTCCTATTTCGTTGGGACAAAATAGTTTGATTATGTTGTGTGCAGGTTCCACGTCAACAGCCCAGATCCCCTTCGAAGCTACTTTTCTGGCGCCGTTGACAACCTTTTGAAGTGTTACTACTCCTCCTGGATTCGATAACCTTGATTTCATACTGAGGGAAAACTTGTTGCTGCACTGCTTCATACCTTCCTCTTTGGGTCTCCCAGCGAACGTGTGTATCACGTCATTAAATCCCCCCACATTGTCTCGCACACCGTGCGACGTACCTGCACTCCGCTCCAGCGTCCTGCCTGCCACCAAGGGCGGATCTAGGCATCCAACGCCTCTCCAGCCCGGGCGGCCGTTCGGGCTTGACGACGGTGAAACTCTTTGCGTTTTCTATTTTTATATAGCAAATTTGTCAAAGAAAATCCCATCTTAAACTTTGTTTTCCTAGATTTTCAAACAAATTATGTGTCTGGCATTGATCATAGTCTCAATAGTAATCAAATGTGTTTTGATAATTGACAACCGACACACCCGTGTTTCGACAATTGACAATGTTATCCCACTCCTAACTGCATATGCTCTAAGGAGCCGACAACCGTCTCCATTTCTAGCAGCCATCACGCTGTTTAAGGAGCCAGCAACTGTCTCCATTTCTAGCAGCCATCACGGTGTTTAAGGAGCCAACAACCGTCTCTCTCTCTCCCTCTTTCTTGGTGACTAGTAGTACTGTTTTCCGCCCCGATTCTTGGCGACAAGAAGTGAGGTTGCATCATCCATCTAATATGGATGGCAAGGAGCGGCTTGCACTGAAGTCTTGGTTATGCTTTTTCAGAAAACGATCTATCAACAACTTACGTAAAAACATAAAATTTACCCTTTTCAGAAACTTCAGCACAAAATGATCTTAGTTCTAAAATAATTCTGAAACAAACCTATTTCGGTAGCGCTTACACGGAGACGCTACGCTCAACACCACAGCGCTGATCACGGAGGCATTATGCCCCTTGCAACGCTACTTTCGTTTTACACCATAGCGTCCCCATTCTCGGTAATATGTTGTTCAACAGAGCGTACTTCTCCCCGACGCTAAGATGTGAGATTTATGTAATTCGTATACAATTTTAGAAAAATAGCTGCAGCCAGATCAGAACAGTTTAGTTTAATTTGACTGAGTTAACATTTTGGCAGCTCTTTGTGGGAGGCCGCTCTGCAGCCCTATCTAAGGGCTATTCTAATGTTGACCGTGCGCTTAGGGCATCTCCAATCGCGCCTCCTGGGAGGCGGAATAGCGCCGTTTGGGCCAAATAGCGTCGTTTTTCTCCCAGCGTCCCTAGGAGCTCAAATAGCGCAGTTTCGGCGGAAACTAGCGTCGGCGCTTCCAGGCGAAACCAAGCCCATTGGGTTCCGCCTGGGGGGGGGGGGCAGGCGAAAGGAAAAACACGCGTCGGACAGCGTTGTCGACGAGATAACGAATTTTCCCCACCCGACTCGCCTTTTCCTTCTGTCCACCTCGTCGTTGCCGTGCCGCCGCCGGCACCGCCCCTTCTTCCTCCGCCGCACACAAACAGCTAGGAAGACCGCCGTCTAGCCCCTCCCCGCCGCCAGCGCCGTCCACTCCCCTCCGCCGCACTCTAGCCTCCAGGGCGATTCTCGGGGCGAAACGCGTGACCCCGCCCGCTAGGTGTTCGACGCTTCGTGCGACCCAGCCATGGACTCCGACGCCGAGGAGATGCTCGCCGAGTTGTTTGATGAGGAAGAACAAGCCACCGTCGACGATTAAGAACACTTTGTGATCCTCGGCTGCCTCGCCGATCTACTCGCCAACGACGCGCGGCCGCAGCGTGGTGGTTCAGTGTAGCTCGCCGCAAGAGCAAGCCGAGGCAGCGCTATGAGGGGTACTACATTCTCTACTCCGACTATTTCACCGATGATCCCCTGCAGGACGATGTTGTGTTGCGCGCCGTTTCAGGATGAACCGCAAGCTCTTTCTCAACATCATGCATGCCATCCGGAAGTTCGACACCTACTTCAAATTGAAGAAGGACTGCACCGGTGTGGTAGGCTTTACCTCAATTTAGAAGTGCACAATGGCCATGAGGTTGCTTGCATACGGTGCTCCCGCTGATGCGCAAGATGACTATCTGCGCATGTCCGAATCTACAATCATTGAGTGCTTGAACAGGTTCTGTCGGGCTGTGGTTACAGTGTTTGGGCCAACCTACTTGCGATCACCAATGCGGAAGACACTGCTCGCATCCTATCTTGCAATGAAGCAAGAGGCTTTCCTGGGATGCTTGGAAGTATCGACTGCATGGATTGCGCATGGAAGAACTGTCCATTTGGTTGATAGGGGATGTACAAGGGCCACAAAGGAGAGTGCTCGGTTATTCTCGAGGACGTGGCTACATATGATCTATGGATTTGGTATTCCTTCTTCGGTATGCCAGGAACTCAGAACGACATCAATGTCTTGCAGTGCTCGGATGTCTTCGCCGAGCTTGTTGAAGGTCATGCCCCCATGTGCACTACGAGATCAGTGGGTACCAGTATACAAAGGGCTAATACCTTGCAGATGGCATCTACCCGAAGTGGTCAACATTTGTGAAGAGCATCTCCAATCCTATGCTAAGAAGCGTGAAAGCTTGGTTTTCCAAGTGCCAGGAGGCTTGCAGGCCAGATGTTGATCGAGCGGGCATTTGGCGCGCTGTAGTCTCGATTCGCTGTTGTCCGGCACCTAGCTATGACTTGGTCGAAGTCCAACACGTGGGAGGTGATGAACTGTTGTGTGATCTAACATGATCATTGAGAGTGAGCGGGATAATCCGGTGGCTGAGACTGGTGAGCCATACTACCGACAGGGTCCTCTTACAGATGTTGATCAACAGGTGCCGACATCATGGACAACCTTACTCGCTATGCGTGAGGAGATTCGAGACCCTACAGTACATCTAGCTCTACAGAATGATCTGGTGCAGCACTTGTGGGAGCACAAGGGCAATAATGCCAATGCCTAGTTTGATTTGTTCTATTTACTTGCATTGTTGAACTATTTATTTGTGTGTGAATTTGTATGTTAAACTATTTTTATGTGTGAATTTATATGCGAAATGTGTCAGCCTTTGTTTATGTGAAATATGCCCAAAACCGCCAGCTTGGGGCGGCCTGGGTTGACGCTTGGGAATCACCTCCCCAAGATACAGAATAGCGTCGTTTTCCCCCGACCGGTGAAAATAGCACTGTTTTTTGTCCTGGGCACAATGACTCGAGATGCCTGTCTCCTGTCGATCATACCGGGCGCTGGAAAAAGGGTTAGATTCGAAATTTCAAAACCGGTTCATTTTGTGTTGAAGTATTTGAATCTGGTCGATTTGTACGGTTTTCGGGCAACATACCCCGATACCCGAGAACCGACCCGCTCTGTTTAACGGAATGCTCACGCAGTTCGTGTTCTGACGGTCTGACCCCATCAGCCGTAACGAGCTTCTCCGTTTCTTCCACCCCTACTCCACCACTCCTCACCGGAGAGAAGTCAGCGCTCTTCGCGGTGGCCGCCGGAATCACCGGGGCGGAGGCTGACGGCGAGCACTCATTCCCTCCCCTCGCGTTCCTCTTCGAAGTGAGTAGTCTCCTCCTGCCACTTCCCACGCTCTCTGCCGCATCCGAGGTCGACCGCAATCTCAGATCCACCCAATCAGATTCCCCGGCACGATCGAGCCAAATCGGAATCCCCTAAACCCTCAAACGTCGTCGGCGGCGGCGCCGAACCACCAGTCATCCTGTTCCCCCTCCACTGGGTCAGCTCCCCTGCTGTGATCCCAGGGAAGGTGCGCCCGCCCCTTGTTGGATCGAAGCGGCGATGATTGGCGGGAGGAAGAATGCCGGCAAGGCCTCTCCCTGGCTGCTCATCCTGATCTCGGTCGGCTGCTTCTTTGCGACTTACAACTTCCTCACAATGGTCGGCCACGGCCGAGGCCGGGACGGGACGCGCAAATTGCTCGTCGGCGGCGATCAGGACGCCTTCGGGTCTGGCTCGGACCCGTCCAAGAGGTTCCACGTCGCCCTCACGGCAACGGATGCGCTCTACAGCCAGTGGCAGTCGAGGATCATGCACTACTGGTACACGGAGATGAGAGGCCGCCCTGGCTCCGACATGGGCGGCTTCACGCGGATCCTTCACTCCGGGAAGCCGGATGGTTTGATGGATGAGATACCCACCCTAGTGGTTGACCCGCTCCCCGAGGGCGCCGATAAGGTGAGGTTTTGAATGTCCTGTTCTGTTCTCATTTATGGAGCTGACATGAAACTTTTGCTGATATGTTGTTTTGCTCAGGGTTACATTGTGCTCAATAGGCCTTGGGCATTTGTCCAGTGGTTGAAAAAAGCGAACATCAAGGAGGAGTAAGCAAATTTCCTTCTCTTCATTGTGCGGTTTTATTTGATTGTTTCGGTTCATTGATTTCCTAATGAAATGATTTGCAGCTATATACTTATGGCTGAGCCAGATCACATATTTGTGAAGCCTCTGCCAAACTTAGCTCTTGGTGATAAACCTGCCGCATTTCCCTTTTTCTACATCAAACCTACTGACAATGAGAAGATACTAAGGAAGTTCTTTCCAGAAGAAAAAGGTCCTGTCTCAAATATTGATCCCATTGGCAACTCGCCAGTGATTATCCAGAAGGTATATCTCTTCTCAGAAGATTAATACTCCCTCCGTTCACTTTTATAAGGCACTCTACCTAGCATTTCAATTTTGACCACATACATACTAAAATGAGTGAATCTAGACTTATTTTGTATATAGATTCACTCATTTTAGTGTGTATGTGGCCAAAATTGAAAATCGTCGGTAGAGTGCCTTATAAAATTGAACGGAGGGAGTAGAATACTTCGGTTGAGCCATATAGTTTCTTTTACCAGGATAGGGTAAGTTATGCTAGATGGCATTATGTGCCCAAATTTTTATTCTTGATTAGCTCCGTACACCAAATATTTATGTATGTTGTGTTAATAAAAATAGTTCAGTACCATTTCAATACATTCACCTGCCACAACCATGTTAACCTATTATGGACGTCTTCAAAACATCTTTAGGCCCAGCTTGAGAAGATTGCTCCAACCTGGATGAATGTTTCGTTACAAATGAAAGAGGATGCGGAGACAGACAAAGCTTTTGGATGGGTCTTGGAAATGTCAGTGCGATTCAATATACTATTACGTAGTGACTTGATATGTGTGGAACTGACATTTCTGCTTTCCTGTCCATATTGATAGGTATGCATATGCTGTTGCAAGTGCATTGCATGGTGTGCACCACAACCTCCGTAAAGATTTTATGATTCAGGTGCTTAATAATTCTCTTACTTGATAAGTCATTTCATAGTTGATGAGAGTTCATTCATCAAAGATGTTGTTTAATGCTGATTTCAGCCTCCCTGGGATCTGAAAACGGATAACACATTTATCATCCACTATACTTACGGGTGTGATTATTCATTAAAGGTGAGTGTTGCTTACCCTAAAACATTGATCTTGATGATGCCTCAGTTCTGTGAAATCTATTTTTCTTAACCAGAACAAAATTATAAATTTATATTCTTCTTGTGATAGCTTGTGTATGACCGTCTTATGCAAACGTAGGGTGAGCTGACATATGGAAAAATTGGTGAATGGCGTTTTGACAAAAGATCTTATCTTCGCTCACCACCACCAAGAAATCTCACATTACCCCCTCCGGGAGTTCCTGAAAGTGTGGTATGTGCATAGCATTTAGCATTGTTAGTTTACAGCTAAGTTCATTTCCTTCTAAAAGGGTTGACTTTACATTTATGGAATTTCTGAATTTCTGAACTGCCTTGCTGAGCATTTAAAATCTTATCTGACTGGAAATAGCAATATCTAGCCATTTCCAGCCTACTTGTTTTCTTTTGTGCAATTTTTTTGTGTTGGATGAGTTGGTTGTAGGTTAACCGTCGCAAAAAAAAGTAAATACGAAGGAATCTTAGCTACTAACTTCTAATGGTTTTTCTTAGCTATCAGTGTCTTCCATGTCACCTATCTATCTGTAGATGCGCCCAACAATTAACAAACAACTCTCTTTCTTCTCTCTTCTCCACCCAACAAATTGTCAAGTTTGCGCCTGAAGCTGTGTCTTGCATGAGATACAACATTCTCTTTCTCCTCTGTAACTCACGTCTACCTTAGCTTAGTCCTATGTAGCACATATGGATACAGCTGATGTTACACCATTGTTAGTGCCCTTAGGTTAGAGATGTTTGGTTAGCTGTTCTTTTTCCAACTGTTTGGTTAGCTATCTAGTTGGTCCTATAAGGATGTGGGCTCAAACAATCAAGATATAAGATCTGCTATAACCAGTCAATCAAGGATGAGTTCCTTGGACTCATACCTGGCCAGGCAACAGAGCAGGGGAACGAAAATGCGTGCATTCATAATACTTGTTGGCAAATAACTTCATCTCGTACGCGTAGACATAGCATCTTCTCCAAATATTTTGAGGGACAGTGGGACTACGACTCAGTGTTTCAGTCATGCGATCGTATGCATTTGTAAATGGAACATGATCAGAATTGTTTAGGGGACATATGCATGCAGTACATGCAACTAGTCGAAATATGCATAAATTTAGTCCGGGCCGAAACATGCATGTAACAAACTCGCTGATGATGCTATTCATATAATTTATGCTTTATTTGAAGCCACTCATCAGTACAAGTGTTTATCCTAGAAAATTACTATTAATCCAACATTAGCAGGGTAAGTAAATGCACTTATATTGTGCAATGAAGGCTCTGAATATCACTCATGTAATTGTGTTCAACCTGAGTTTTCCCATGTACCATTTGGCACATATGACATATTTCAGTGTGACTCCGGCATATATGTTGCATTGGAGAAGTTGGAACAGAAGGGTTTTCATCTTTGGCTGTGATTCCAGCAAAGAGGTTATGAATGGCATGTGGTACCATGCTATCTCATCTATGATTTATTGTGATATATCCAACACTTGAAAGAAAAAATAACAATATTTGCAGTTCCAGTTGTGTACTGAGTGTTGATCATATTTTTTTTGAACGTTCAATTCTGTTTTGCCAACTAGGACATTTATTGAAACTTTTGCAGTTCTTGATCTGTTGCCCAAAAA
This sequence comes from Poa pratensis, assembly GCA_947311845.1. Taxonomy (NCBI): domain Eukaryota; kingdom Viridiplantae; phylum Streptophyta; class Magnoliopsida; order Poales; family Poaceae; genus Poa; species Poa pratensis. Next base: position 71,647,553 of record CAMZMU010000035.1, on the reverse strand, counting down.
TGGTAGCTTCCTATTTCCTACCGTTACATGCTGATCAGAGTTGCTTTTTTTCTAGGTCACCCTTGTAAAGATGGTCAATGAGGCTACTGCAAGCATTGTAGGGTGGGATGAGGAAAGATGAGTGTAGATTTTACTGGCGAAGAGCTTAATTCAGCTGATTCTGGAGTAGAATGAAAGAATCTGAGTAGTCAATAATACAATAGTATTCACTTGATGTTCTCTTGAGCGGAGGATGGTGGCTAATTTCTACAGATTGACCTAGAATTAGTGGTCGGCAAGAGAGCACGTAGTTCTTTTATCAAACGAGTTGTCACATTTTTGCATTGTAAAGCAGAAACATAAGTTCACTTTCTATCTCTTCCATTCTCCCCGTTCATTCAGTGTATTGTAAAGCCGAACTGAAGGGTCTCGAACATATGTTCTCTCATACGCTTCAGTCTTCACGAGAAGTAGATCATAGCTCGGAATAAATTCTGGTCGTTGCTGAGATCCTTGTGAGTCGCTTTGTTTGGTCTTGAAGAATTACTGGCCTCTGGCTGTCAGAATGAACTATCTTGCCATCCGACTCAGGACCATTTCTAGACTGATAAGATAAAATGAGTAGACGGGTTCTACATTTTCATTTTTTTTTACTATATGCGAAATTTATAATACTTAACCTCCAAATAAAAAATCGCTTATTTCTTTTGATCAGATATGTTATCTTTCCATGGGCAGGCTCAGATATACTCTCTCCGCAAGATGATATATGTAGACATGTTTTAATGTGTATGCATATGCATTTGTCCACAAAGATCGGAAGTATGAAATCGGACAATTTGTTGCGCATGTACATTTTAGTTTTCCATGCATTTGGGTTTGCACCTAACGAACATGTGAGTTAGGAAGAACATCTCATATTGTTGTGAAATGGAGGGAGTATGAACGATTCATCGTTTTTCGAAATGTCTCATTTCTCCTGAATTGTCTTTCCGACTACTATCGTTGGTCGCTGCTAGGGTTGCAACGCGACGTCCGCAAACAGCTATCCCACATCCCGCAAACAAAAAATTAGAGCAAATGAAGCTAGGGATTGGAGGAGATTTAAAGCAGCGGTAGTGCAAATAGCTAACCCGCATCCCGCCCCGCTTGACAGCCTAGAACTCGCTGCTCATTTGCGAGAAAATTCTGCAGTTGTTCATGAAGAAGGCCCACCTGCTCAACGCTGTCGCAGTCCCCATTCTGCATAGCACGTTGAAGCTGAAGCTCCTGCTGAAGAAGATGATGAAGTTGAAGCTGTCTCTAGACCTGGTGATTCTCGAGTTATTGAGGACATCACAATAAGGCACGTGAATGTCACTCTTAGAGCATCTCCACTCGGGGCCTCCAAACGACGCCTCAAAGGCCCATTGAAGTTCGGACACCGAAATCCGTCACCAGCGGCACCCCCAAGGCCTCGTCCCGATCGATTTTGTGTCCAACACCCCCAAGAGGGCCTCCAAATTTGGAGGCTCTCTCGGGTGCCGGACATTGCCCGGACGTGAGGAGGTGCTCTAATGGCACCGTGCAGGAGGCCGTTCTGCCCGCGTTAATGGCGACACGTTTCTGCAGGCGACGAAGGGACGGGACGGCGAGGCGTCTGCGGCACGCTCGCATTTACGCCGACGCCCAGCCTTTCCCGGCTTCCCAAGCGTCGGCGTGGCCGAATCGTGTCGCCGCCACATAACTCCGACGCGACGCGTGCTTACCCACCCGACGCTTCCCGCCCAGCGCCACCGCTTCCCGCCCCTTACCCGCGTATATAACACTCCCCGTCGTGCAACCGTTTGTCATCACACCACCGCTCGCCGTAGTCCACAACAAACAACATGCCTCGCCGCCTCCAAACCACTTGGTCTACCCTCACCCAGGCTGCCAGGCAGCACGCTGCGCTTACCCTCTGGGGCAGGAGGACCAGCCTGCCGTCGAGGAGGGGCCTTCGATTGGGCGGACGTCGACGACGTCGACGTGTATGAGCAGGAGGAGCAGGAGCAGGAGGTTCCTTACCCCGGGCAGGAGCAGCCTCCGGAGCAGCTGTCGGCCCCCGGAGCAGGAGCTGTGGCCGCCGCTGTGGCCAGACCAGATGGTTGTCGTCAACTCGTTCGACACCTGGCGCAACGAGCAGGCGACCCACCAGGTCAGGCTCGGCTACGAGGCGGTTGGCAACGCAGTTGAGGCCGCCATCTTGCAGGCCTCCATCGAGACCGCGGGACGGGACGCGCGCTGCCGCGCCTTCATGACCGCCGAGAGCGCGGCGTACGCGGACCTCAACGCCGTGGCCGCGCAGCGGGAGCATGCGGCCTCGCAGCTGGCCGCCGAGCAGGCGGTTCACGAGCAGCTGAACCAGATACGGGAGGCGATGCAGGCAGCAGTGAGGGAGGCATCTGCGAGAGAGGCGGCGCGCGAGAGGGCTACCAGGGATGCCATACCGGTCGGCGAGCATGCTCCGGCAGGAGAGGCGTGTACGCTCGTGCTTAGCCCAGGCGAGCCAGAAGGCCACCCTGACAAGAGAGGCGGCCGCGCACGACGACGAGACAGGCCAAGGCGGAGTTTAGATCAGGGTTTAGAATAGGATACCATTTGTAAGTTTAAATCAACTTGTTTGAATCTAAATTTAAGTTTGAATTCTATCGCGTCATAGTGTTCGCCGAGCACGGCATCATGCCCACAAGGTGTTTGTATCTCGCTCAACAAGTCGGGCCATTTGGGGGCTCTGGTTTGGGGTGCGCCGCTGTGGAGAGCCTCCAAATGTTGGGCGGACACATGTCTGACACCCTAATTGGGCCTCCATTGGGGTGCCGGACATGAATTTAAAGGCCCCTGGTGGAGATGCTCCTGTCACAGTGACGAAGGTGGAGATCAACTACGATCCAACTCTTGAAGCATGTACGTCTTGGCTGGTGATGAGCGTACAAAGGATGAACGAGAATTCTGAGGCAGAAACTAGGGCATCTCCATGCCCGTTGGTCAGCCCATGGCAATGTTCTGGCCAATTTAGTTTTAGTCTAGCTTGGACTCTACATGCCAAGGTTATATATATGTCGGGGTGACAGGCTTCCGGAAAGATGATCATGTCCACCCACTCATTTGTTACTCTAGGGAGCTGCACGCTTGATGCTGAAGTCTCTGATTATTCCAGGTATCTCGTTTGCCTCTAACTGAATCGACGGTTCCTGCTTGTCGTCCAACAATGGTTGCGGCACTGCAACTGACGACAGCGAAAGACTGCTCACCAACAGTGTCCCCATCATCATTCGCCGACTACAAAGATCTCGCACCAGAAAGAAATACAGCATGAATGCTCAAATGAGAAGGAAATCCGTGATAAGACGTTCCCAGTAGCGACGGCATCAACACGCGAGGCACTTCCAGCTTTTCAGCTTATGTCGTAACTCGAATGGTCATTTTAGAGAATTCATAAAGTGAAATAATACTCCATCTGTATCAAAATATAAGACTTTCAAGTCTTTTCTATACACATGCATATAGACATCTTTTCGAAAAAAAAACATGTATATAGACATTTTTAGTTTAAGTTTCATGTTTGCTCTGAGGACACCTTTCAAGGTTATGCTTGTGAACAAAACTACTCCATCTCTAATGTGTTGAAAACGAAACCAAAATAAATAAAGAAGTTTTTACAAGAAAACTACTCCATAAAGAAGTCTTTCTCTAATGAGGTCAACATTTGTGGGTTGAACAATTGTGACAAAGTTCAACATTTTTGACAGTAAACAAGCTCACGGCTGCATCAATTCCGCTGTCCCTTTCATATTTGATAGAGTGAAGATTAGTCCTGGATAATTGAAGAGCAGAATTTTTGGAAAGTTTGCGCATGAATGAAGATGTACTGATTACAGAAGTGTCACAAATGTTCATTCACCATTTCACCGTGAGTTTCAGAATAGCCAAGGGAAAATATAATGTCACGTCTTGAAGGGCATGAAACTATAATACATGCAAATAAAAAATGATGCATAACCTTTGAATAATACGATATCTACATGCAATTGTGTCGAGAAAGTAGAGGAACGATGTACGGCTGCTTCCGCAGATAAAACAACAAATGCGTGAAACTAACATTCTACAAGCAGCTGAATGTTAGTTCAATAATGAGGTTGGGGCTAAAACTGAACATATCGTTCACAAAATTTCGGATCAAAATCAAACGCAGCCAACTAATTAACGACAAAAAATCTGGAAAGAGGATGACACATTAGAAAATTGTATTCATAACCTTACTGTAGTACCAAATTTATTTCCTTAATTGTTTAGACAACTAACGTAGGCAATCAGATACTTCAATATTTGAAACAAAGACTGCTGCCAGAAAACGATTACCAAACTCATACACACCATAAGTTAGCACCTTAGCACATGACTGGTAAAACTGCAGAGGAATGAATAACAGGGGACTGTAAGTATGAACTTCTATGTTTGGGTCTTTGGGAAATATTAGTATAACCAAGTTTTGTAAAACTTAATCAAAAAGGAGGATAAGTTTTTGTAATTAACCTACTTGTCTAGTCATTGACAAGCAATCATCGGAAAAAAAATGAACACAGATAATAACGAGAATTTAAACTAGATAAGCAAACTAAAATTAGCATTTTGGTCAAGTTGCCTCCAACAAACTTAAAGCTGAGGTAGAAACAAAACAGAGGCAAGAACCAAATTATTAAGCAGGATGACATGAGCATAATCAGCATCTAATTATTTACCGACCATATATCATTTCTAAACTCAGCTGGAAACAAGAATCAAACTACAGTACTAGTACATTATATCACGCACTGGTCAAGACTGAACAAGTTAAAGCAATGGCGCCGTTAGTCAAGCTATAATAAATGCCAGACCGTTGCATGGGGATGAACTGGGTGGTGCACCAACTCTACAGCATCGAATAAAAGAAGGAGCCTGAACAGTGGCCGTGCTCCCGAAAGTTAGGCAGGGCGGCATGGGCCAAAAGACCTTCATAAGTAAGAAGAAACACATGAGATAACAGCGGCTTTGCTGATGACAAGATGGCATACCCAACACCATCAACCAACCGCAAAACATAAATTTCCACCTCAATTTGCGGTGGCTCGAGCAATTCGACCAAACTCACATTTGACAAGACACATCAAGGTGGAAACAAAATGTAACTTCTGCATTGCTAGTCTCAGTCGACAAAGCGTAGCAAAGAAATTAACCTTACAATACTTTTTCTTTCTTTGTTTGTTTCTGAATAACTGTTCTTGTATGATTGATGTGTGAAAACGTTGGATCTTATGTAACTTCAGATCTACAAATGTCCACCTACCAATGATCATGAACATCGCTGATTTCTGATAGAATGAAAATTAGATGGAAGATCTGTAACTTGCGCTTCTAAAACAAAGGTTGCACAAGATCACTTTATTTTATAACTTGGTTCGTTTAGAAACGAAAAAAATAGTAGGACAACAAAATAGCAAATCTCATAAAATAAAAATGTATGGACATATTTGTTCTGCAATCAGCACATAGGCTGTGCATGCATGAACACCACACCTTTCTTTCTCCTCACATCTTCTCATCCTTGATTTGGGATCAGCCACCAGGGGGGATAAATATGGGGGCATGCACAAAAGATTAGGACAAGATGTCCCTTCCTCACATTGTTAATATAACAGGCATCTAGCAACCAGGGCATGGCTAATGCATCAATGTACCATTATTGGCTTCATGGTCGTGACTGAAGTAATTATAATTTACTAGCATCACCTAAAGATTATTTTAAGAGAGAAAGAGAAATTCGTATAGCCAGATGCATTGCACATTGGCACACTCTTCTTTTAGCTACAAGTTCCAATGCATGGATAAGATGCTTAACAGCACATACTGCAAGCAAGAATCCAACCTATGGCCTTGCTATTCCTACCAACCTCATAAATTTGGGGAAGAAAAATAAGAATACGTGATACACCTAGCTGAACAAGGTAAACAAGATTGTCACTTTGGAAGCCAGAGCACGCAAGAGGGTTGAGTGGAGTGATGGATGGCGTGGGGAGAGCATCAAAGAGTCAAACTTTTACGCACGTCAAATTAACAATAGTGCTACTACCTTCCATTTCTATATGGCGTCAAGTGGCCCCAGAGAAGTACCCCCACAGAAGTCGTGATTCTATGGTTTCGATCTCCAACGTGCGTAAATATGTTCAGTAAAAGGAAGTAGAGTATGCAATTCTCCCAACAAAAGGTACGCCAAAATAAGGTTCCCAAACACATCAGCAACAATAAAAGAAAAAGAGAGTAATTGTTTTTCAATTGACCTAGAGATAGTTATTGTTCTGTTCATTCTCTTGTACTCCTTATATAGTCAATCTCAATGTTTAGACCCGATGGTTCTTAGTACCATCAACTTGTGACTAAATAACATCAACCACATGGATACAGCAAGTTAACCCGGTAAACACTGAGCTAATTTTCTTCCCAAATTGTAATAACAAAAGACTTGGAAGCTAGCTGTGACTGAGGCACACAGCAGCATCGGCAGCAGCAAAATGGAAGAAAGGGCAGTGGTACCACTACAGCTACTGATGAGATGAAAGAAAGAAATGAGGTGACATATAATAATAAGATGGCTGCCAATTATTGCACCAGGCTAGCTACTAGCTAGTACTACGAATAATTTTCAGTTCATGGTGTTACCATAGCCCAACCCGCCGAGAATCAGCGCGCCGCTGACGGTGTTGTACATGTCGGGCGGCACCGCGGAATTAGCGCTGCCGAGGTGGAGGTCGGAGATGCTGCGCACGGCGGCCGCGTGCGCGTTGTGGCCGCCAGCTGCATGGTCGTCGTTGCCGGTGCTGATGCGGCCTTCTTCGGGGCCCTGGTCGTACAGGAAGCCCCTGAACATGTGGCCGTTGATGCACACCGCCGCCTGGTACGCGAACTCGGCCTCGCCGTCCTCCACGGACGTCACCCGCACGCACCGGAACACCGCCGGCGCGCGCAGCTGCCGCGGCAGGCTGTCCCTGAACGGCGCGTCTGCGGGGAGAGATGGTCCAAAGGATTAATGCGCGGCCTAAGTTAGTTGAATTGTGCGTGTTGAGACGTGTGGTGCCGCGTGTGTTAATTTGTGCTGGTCGATCGATCACCTTGTTGGCTCGAGGAGGTGCCGTTGGAGGTGGAGGGGGTGGCGGTGGTGGTCTGGGAGGAGAGGAGCCGGGGTTTCTTGGAAGCTGCGGCGGCAGGGGCGGCGGGAGGGGACAAATCGCCGTTGCTGCCGGGCTGGTGGTGCTTCTCGCGGCGTCGAGCGGCGGGGATCCAGGTGCTCCTGACGTGGGTGGTGCAGTCGAAGCCGCGGCTCTTGCAGCACGTCCGGCACCGCTGATGCGGGCAGTCCTTCTTGGCCTGGTTGCCGCAGTCGCTGCACGTGGTGGACCCGGCGGAGCCGGACGAGCCGCCGCCGCCGTAGTCGATAGCCGCGGAGACGGGCTTCTTGTAGGCTCCAGCCGCGGCCGGCGGCGTCGTCGGCTGCGAGTGCGCCTGCCAGAACTGGATGGCGCTGCCGGACTTGGCCTGGTCGTCGAGCGCGGCGCACTGTCCGGCGGAGAGGAGCGCGAACCCGGGGTGGTCACCGTCCGCCGCCGCAGCCGCAGCCCTCTGGTGCTGGTGGTGGTGGAAGGAGGAGGACGGGGCGACGACGACCATGCCGACGTCACCGGCAGCCGCGGCTATCCCGTAGTTGAGCGCGGCGGCGGACTGGCGCGACGCGGTCGGTCCCCAGAGCCCGGCCGCGGCGCCGGCAGCGGCATTGAAGCCGAGCGACAGGTCGTCGCCGCCGGCGGACGCGATCCAGTCCGCGTAGGCGGCGGAGACCGATGGGAAGCGTCGCCCGGAGGACGCCACGCTTGCTCGCTGCACGATAGCTTCTCCCTAGCTAGCTGCCTACCTAGCCCGAAAGCTAGCGAGGAAAGGGCAAGAACACAACAAGATGCTCGTCGGTCACTCAGAGCAGTCAGGCTAGCAACTGAGGCTAGGGACGGAAACCTCTCCACCTCCACTTTTTAAAGAAGAATCTCTCTTCTCGCCGAAGGTGGGAGCATCCAAGATTAAAGAGAACGCAAAAGAAACCACTCTAGACTAGGGTCTAGACCTAGCTTAGCTGGTCTCCTCTTATCACTCTCATCTGCCTATGTGGGAGTACGGACTACGGAGCTTTTGCTTGTGCTCTTTACCATCCTCCCTTTACCTTCCACAGGGCAAGAAAAGAGATAGAGGAAAGGAGAGAGATGGTATCATGGTGAAGATAAGAGGGAGAACCAAGAGGTGCTTCAGCGTGTGTGAACTGTGAAGTCTGAAGTGGCTGCTGGTGGGGTCTGTGGCGGAAAAATTCCCGGCTCCCCCTACACGGATCTCGCTGCTGCGCCCATTGGGGGATCGAGACTTCTTGTGGGGGCGCGCGCGCAGGTTGGCAGCTTTCACTGACGCGCAAGCCCAGGCCCAGCCCTGCTCTGCCGCTGCCGCCGTTTGCAGCTCTGCTCTGCCGCCGCGTTAAAAGCAGCCGCGGCCACAGCCTACGGTGGCGCGGCAGGGAATAGCTAGGGCGCCAGTATCGCTGGATCGATCGATCGGCACAGAGATTGCTGCTTCTTATTGGGCGCCATGCGATGGCTTTTTTACTGCTCCTGCGGTTTGATGCTGGGGTTTTTTGTTTTTTTTGTTTTGAGAAACACAGTACTGACGCAGACGCTCACAAACACGCACGTACAGACACCCCTATGAACGCACGCACGCAAACCCTACCCCTATGAGCACCTCCGAGGGACTGATCCGGCAGATCTTGAGGTTGACGAAGTCACCACGGGCGCCTCGCTGTTGACGGGCACGTCACCTACCACTGAAAGCATAGCGCCAGTTAAATCTTGAAAAATCCAGAAAAATGCGAGCACCCATGACAAGTCTGGGACTTGAACCTGGGTGGGCCGGTTCCACCACAAGGAACCAAACCAGCTGAGCTAGGCTCAGTTCACGGGGGTGTCTCTTATCTACTCCTAGCTAGGGCTAGACTAGGCCTCGATCGGCCCGGGAGTAGTATCTGGTCTACTCGGCTACGCGTAGCACGCCTGCATTTTACGTGCCGATCGGCCAGGCATGTCTCGTTTATGCCGGCGCGATCACGTGGCTGGCCGGGCACCGGAGAGAAGGAAGAACGCCGCCCGTCCGTCCCAGGTTTGCCCGTTTTTCTCCGTTTGGACTGGCTGTGTAAACTTAATTAAACATAGTTTCAACACACCCAAAAACTAACTAAAACATACTAAAAATAAAATAAAAACCCTATTCTTCTAGGTTTGGGGGATTTCGTGGGTGGCCTCGCCGTCCTGCCACTGCTCCGGTGGCCTCGTACTCGTTGTCGTCGTCCTCAATCTTGATGAGGACGTGTGGCCACGTCAGGGAGGTGACCACGCAAGCGCGGGTGCGGTGGGCGGAGGTGTGGGTGGCGCCTGTGGCCACGGAGGCGCAGGTGCCAGGTGCCTAGGCCTGCAGAGCCTCGCGGTCCTGCCATGTCGACCATGTGGCTGCCGCAAGTCGGGCCGCTCTCTGCCTCCTGCGCGCAGGCACGTGGAGCGCTGGTGCCAGGTTGGGCCACTTCTCGATCTCCTCCAGGTTTGAGGCGTCGATGGCGCCCTGGAGGTTGGCGTCCACAGGCTCCTTCTGTGCGTCAACGGGCAGCGCTTTGGCCCCAAAGTAGGCGCCCCAGCCGGGCTCGGGCTCCACCTTGATGGCGTCCTCCTCCTCATCGTCCATGTAGTCATCATCGTCCAGCACGGGGTCCTCCGGCTCCGGTGCCCGGGCCGCGAAGAAGGAGCGGCGGCGCTAGTAATGCTCCACCTCTAACCACTGATCCCACAGATCAGAATCGATGGCGTACATGGGGTCGTGAAGCAGGTACGGAGGGGAGGAAGGAGCAACGACGCCAGATCTCTGGGAGCCGCACCCGACCGGGGTACGCAGAATAGTCAGCACCAGAATGCGACGGCGGTTGAGGTGCCAGCCGCCGGGGAAATGCACATCGCCCAACAGAAGGGGTTCGTCGATCTCCCAGTACAGCTAGGCCACCTTGGTCGAGACCTTCACGCGGTTGTGGCGACGGCCTGAATTGGAGCCGGCCTCCTTGTCGTTGCGGCCAGGCTTCCACTAGACGGCTTCATGGCCGACGACGGAAGCTAGGGTTGGGGGTAGGTTTGGTGCAAGTGGAGACTGAAGTGGGGGCTGGGAAGGGGACGGGCAAGAAGAAGGTCCCCATTAGAAAGGACCGGGGCGTGATTCGGTTAGCATATGCATAAATAGAACAAGCATAGTGTAATCTCAGTTTTGGGTATCCGGATTATGAGTAAGCTGGAAACCATAATTTTTTCTGCTTACCCATACCTTCCCTCTCCTCTACCCAAAACCATTTTGCTTGCCCAAATTATGGATAAGTTGTTGGGCATGAACAACAACAACAACAAAGCCTTTTTTGCCAAACAAGTTGGGGTAGGCTAGAGTTGAAACCCATAAGATCTCGAAACCAGGTCATGGTTCTTGCACATGGATAGCTAACTTCCACGCAGCCCTATCCATGGCTAGTTCTTTGGTGATATTCCAATCTTTCAGATCTCTCTTAACAGACTCCTCCCTGTTAGAGTTAATCTTATCATGATTATGTAGCTAGCTGGTAATGTGCACGGCTGGATTAGTTTGCTAGTGTCCTTGAGAAGAGGTCAAGAGTTAGTTAGTAGTAGCTTGAGAATAGGTCTTCGAGCTAGCATGCGTGTTAGTGGGTTTGTTAGTGCGTGAGTGCATGGATCGAGTGGTTAGTGGAGTAATGGGTCGTATTGTGTGGAGTAGTGGCTGCGGCCAAGTTCTTGTATATATACTGCTTTGAGTTAATGGAAAGTTAAGCCCAGAGGGTAGAGGAAAAATGTAGCTTTCGTGGTGCCAAGGGAGAGAGTCTCGGCAAAGTCATTTGCTTCTTCCTTGGTGTGTGTGTGTGTGAGTTCCTCACCGTGTGGTTCAGTGAGAGAGAGCCAAGTGAGAGAGTTGAGAGGTAGAAGAAAGAGTGAAGAGCGGCGCTGCGAGATGCAGCGCCAACAAGTGGTATCAGAGCCTTCCGCTCTTGGTTCCTGTGGTGGTGTCGCAAGGAGATGACACTGCCAAGGCGATGGCGAGGCGGACTCCGTGCGAGATGGAAGCCGGTGGCGCAAGAAGGGCTGGTGGCGGCGCGATATCGCCGGCGGCCGGTTGCGGTGCGATGTCGCTGGGTGCCGGCGGCGGCGGCGTGATGCCGTCGGGCGCAAGGTATGGCGGTGTGAAGCTGCCACGAGGACGACGGTGCGAGGCCGTTAGAAGGCGACGGCGGTGCGATGTCGCTGGGTGCCAACATGGGTGGTGTGATGCCATCGTTATAAAGGTGAGTTGGTGCGAAGCCAACAATGGTTGTGGCGTGATGCTGCTAGATGAAGACGGCGTGCTGACCGGCGATGCGGAGAGGTGGCCGTTGCGTGTGGCAAGACGGCATGGTGATCGGCGTCGCGAAGGCATTGTCCACGTCGAGGAGACTGCTGCGTGATACAAGACAGCGGTGTGATGCCGCTATGTAGAAGACGGCGGTGTGATGCTGCACAAGATGACGACGGTGAGACGCTGCTATGAGAACGACGGTGTGATGCTGTTGAGAGGAGACGGCGGTCTGATTCCGCTGGTTGCTGATGCCGTGGTGTGATGCCATCAACGTCATGAAGAGTTGGCGTGAAGCCAACAAATTGCAGTCTGATGCTGCGGCAAGACGATGTGGAGTTCGGCGTGCGAGGGCGTCGTCGACGGCGAGAGGTTGCAGGTGATCTGCAAGTTGGCATGACAAGATTAGGAGGGTGAATGTTAGAGTTAATCTTATCATGATTATGTAGCTAGCTGGTAATGTGCACGGCTGGGTTAGTTTGCTAGTGTCCTTGAGAAGAAGTCAAGAGTTAGTTAGTAGTAGCTTGAGAATAGGTCTTCGAGCTAGCATGCGTGTTAGTGGGTTTGTTAGTGCGTGAGTGCATGGATCGAGTGGTTAGTGGAGTAATGGGTCGTATTGTGTGGAGTAGTGGCTGCGGCCAAGTTCTTGTATATATACTGCTTTGAGTTAATGGAAAGTTAAGCCGAGAGGGCAGAGGAAAAATGTAGCTTTCGTGGTGCCAAGGGAGAGAGTCTCGGCAAAGTCATTTGCTTCTTCCTTGGTGTGTGTGTGTGTGAGTTCCTCACCGTGTGGTTCAGTGAGAGAGAGCCAAGTGAGAGATTGAGAGGTAGAAGAAAGAGTGAAGAGCGGCGCTGCGAGATACAGCGCCAACACTCCCATGTCAAGTTTGGCCTACCACGACCCCTCTTAACATTCTCATCCCGCTTTATCCGTCCGGTATGCAATGACGCTTCTAGAGGCATACGTTCTATATGACCAAACCATCTTAGACGGTGTTGGACAACATTCTCGTCAATTGGTGCTACCCCAAATCTCTCACGTATATCATCATTCCTAACCCGGTCCTTTCTTGTGTGGCCACATATCCATCTCAACATGCGCATCTCCGCTACACCTAACAGTTGGATATGTCGTCTTTTGGTCGGCCAACATTCTGCGTCATACAACATCGCAGGTCGAATCGCCGTCCTATAGAACTTGCCTTTTAGCTTTTGTAGCACTTTCCTATCACTGAGGACGCCAGAAGCTTGGGGCCACTTCATCCAACCAGATTTGATTCGGTGACTCACATCTTCATCGATATCACCATCCTTCTGGAGCATAGACCCCAAATATCAGAAGGTGTCTTTCTCAGGTACCACCTGTCCATCAAGCCTAACCTCTTCCTCCTCGTGCCTAGTAGTACTGAAACTGCACCTCATGTACTCAGTTTTGGTTCTACTAAGCCTAAAACCTTTCGATTCTAGAGTCCGCCTCCACAGCTCTAACTTTCTATTAACCCCCGCCCGACTATCGTCAATTAGCACCACATCATCTGCAAAGAGCATACACCATGTGATATCTCCTTGTATATCCCCTGTGACCACATCCATCACCAAAGTAAAGAGATAAGGGCTTAAAACTGACCCCTGGTGCAGTCGTATTTTAATTGGAAAGTCATCGGTGTCGCCATCACTTGTTTGAACACTTGTCACAACATTATCATACATATCCTTAATGAGGGTAATGTACTTTGTTGAGACTTTGTGTTTCTCCAAGGCCCACCACATGACATTTCGTGGTATCTTATCATACGCCTTCTCCAAGTCAATGAACACCATATGAAGATCCTTCTTCTTCTCCCAGTATCTCTCCATAAGTTGTCGTACCAAGAAGATGGCTTCCATGGTAGATCTCCCAGGCATGAAACCAAATTGATTTTTGGTCACGCTTGTCAATCTTCTTAAACGGTGCTCAATGACTCTCTCCCATAGATTCATTGTATGGCTCATCAACTTGATTCCACGGTAATTAGTGCAACTTTGAACATCCCCTTGTTCTTGAAGATTGACACTAATGTACTCCGCCTCCATTCTTCGGGCATCTTGTTTGACCGAAAAATGAGGTTGAAAAGCTGTTAGGCATGAAACTTAAAAAATTTGAACTGTGGACTTCTCACTCATTTTCAGGAAATTTAGAGTATGCTCATATTAATTTACAAAAAAAAAAATACAAGGTTAAGTTTCAATCAAATATCAATGTGTGTGATTTTTCTTTCAAAACCTTACACATACGTTCTCACTAAGTTTTAGAAAGTGGGTGTTACCGAACCTAGGTTTCTTTTGCACAAATTCTAAAATACGCTTTGGACTGAAAAAGGGTACATATTCTGGCCACCGGCATGGCTGGTACGGATTAGTATATTCTCGAAGAAAAAACCCTTCTCGGCTACCAAATCTAATTAGGCAAACATTATCGCCACAACTCGTGTATTAACCTATATAACTGTGGACTAAATTTGCATACTCCCTATGTTCACTATTATAATACATTTCAAATATTTTAATATGGATTAGAAACGGATTAAAATGAGTGAATCTACACACTAAATGCGTCTAGATATATGCAATTTCGAAAAAAATGAAAGGTCTTATAATAGTGAACGGAGGAAGTACTAAAATCTATTGCTAAATATTTGCATTCTCGATTCAATATATTTATACATAGTTTATCTACATCTAAATCGATATTTAATTTTTTAGGCTACCCATAATGGGAGTAGTAACATGCATGTCACCTAAGAAAAAAATACTATACGAGGTGACAGCTAATTAATGAGTAAGGAGACAAATAGAGTAACGTAACTAGTAGTAACATGCACGCCTCGACCGCGAGCTGCTGCTCCACTGCGTTGTGCTCCATCTCCATGAGGGAACTAGTCCCGCGCCTCGTCGAGGGTCATTGGCAAATACGTGTGTGACCACGCCCTCGCTCTCGGCTCCGCCTCCGCCTCCGCCGGCGGCAACGTTCTCAGCCCCAGCCCCGGCCACACCCACGTCCTGTGCCTGATTGGGGGCGTCATCTTCTCTCTCGTGGGAGTGCATGTACGCCTCCAGTTGTGTGCGATGCTCCGGGTCAGTTTTGGAACGCGGCATGGTGGTGGCTCTAGAAAATGTGGACGTGGATGATGTCGGCTCTGGTGGATGCGGATGGGGAGATGCAAGCTCTTGGTGGCGCAGACGAGGAGAAGAACTTGCGGATAGGGTTTCTCGGGTGGTGGGTTAATATGTCCTGAGAGGGGCTCCTCGGGCGGAGCGTCGACCAGTCCGCTATAAATGCGCACTAAATAGCGACGCCGGTCTGTCTCCCGAGTGGGTCTGTCATGTAAGTCAAATGCGGTAGCGCGTCCGGGCGGCCCCAAATGCCCACCCACATATGGGTTGGGTATGAGAAGTGCCAAACAGCCCCGACATATAGGATAGACTTGAGCGACGCGGTTGGGTTGGGTCGTGGTTTTTTGTCTGAACCGTATCTAGTTTGTCCGTCCGGACATATGGGGAAATAAGGGCCCGGTTAGAGATACTCTTTAGGTCTTGTCCTATGTCAAAAAAAGTTTGACAAATTTTATCAAAATTTATAGCATTAAATAGTACATTGTGACATTGTGAAACTACATTTTAAAATGTGACCAAAGTGATTTCGGTCTGCTATTGTAAATATTTCTATTTTTTATAAAGTTGGACTTTGTGAGAAAAACTAGAAATACACTTGTTTGTAAAGGGAATGAACGTGCGGAAAACACTTTTTGCTCCCCTGCTATAGTGCTCCCCTATTTAAAGAAAATTAAAATCATATTTATAAGTTAAAAATAATCTGAAAAATCTTGCATATTGTTAATGATGTATCCCACAAACATGTAAAATCTCGATTTGAAATACTTTATATTCTGGGCTACACAAAAATAACAAATGTTGTATATTTTGAAGATTGGAAAGTGTGTACATTTAGATCCACACATTTTTTATTTTATGTAAATCCGAATATTAATTATTTTAAATAGATATTTTACAGGATTGTAGAATAGATCATTGACAAGATGGAGGATTTTTTTCAGATTTTTCTGAAACTTATAAATATGATTTTTAATTATTATTTTAAGTAGAGGGAGCGCTAAACCGGGGATCATGAAGGGCGTGTTTGGTAGCCCACCGAGCAGCTAACCAGCCATACACATGCAAAAATCGGCCATTTAGTTGCCTAGGCCAGCCCGCGTGCATGCATGCACAATTGTGTACAGTGCGTTCTTCAACCTCCGTCGCCGTCTTTCACCGCCATGAACTGCATTGTCACGGCAGTAGCTGTCGCCGCCGTTCGCCGCCATGAACCGCACTGTCACGACAGTATCTACTGCGCTTGTCGCCGCCGTTCGCCATTGAACCATTCACGGGAGGTAAGCTTCATCATATAAACTAGGAGGCGAGAGTAGTTCACGTGCAGATGTAATCAATGATGCAATGCAGGTAACAAACACGAAAATGCGAACGCTATACAAGCGACTAAACGGACTGCACAATATAGACCATGCCACATTTTTTCAGAACTAAGAACCACGGATACGAGAGGCCACAAACAATGCGAGTAACCAAACACGCCCGAAATCTCCACTCCCGGGAACGCGGGCTATGCTTCTCCAAAGGAAAAAAAAAACGCACGCGATAGTGTCACGTAGGGCACCTCGGCCGCGATAGTCGACCGCAAATTATTGGTGTGTGGTTGCGTTTCGCTTGGGTCCACATCCCCCCTCCGTACCACCAACCGCGAATTCAGCCCGCCCGGCCGCCTGGGCATCCGCGCTGACGCCGCGCCGTCCGTTCCTTCGTCCTTCTCTACTCTTCCCTTCATGTCTCGCTGTCCCCTCCTCTCTCTCCCCAGCTGTAAATTTTAATGGAGCTCCGATCTGCACCATCGGGCGGCGCGTGCAGGCGACCGCTGCCGCCCCTTTTTTCCACGCCACCGCGTCCGCCGGCTGGAGCACCGTGCCCATCAGTCAGGCAGGCTCCCCATGCCATTCAATCCCCTGTTCCTCGCTGCTTTCGCGTCTCTACGGGGAGCTCCGTACCACCTCTCGCGTCTGCTGCCCTGTTCTCGGTTTTCGAATCAGCCGCGTTGACACTTGACGCGCGCGGCGGCCGCACTGCAGGCATGAAATCACTTCCGCCGCTCTCGTCGCCTCGGGCATGGCGTCCAAGTAAACTGGAGCGCGCTCGGCTTTCGATTGTGTCGCGCGTCGCGAGACGAGTATTTTTTTTTTGTTTTTGATGTCAAGGAGACGAGTATTTTTTTTTTATGTTTTTGATGTCAAGGAGACGAGTATCATCACATGCAAAAGAAAGTGAGAATGATTCCCGTCACGCGTATGCTTTGCTTTGGTTCCTACTACTGCTCGGCTATTCTTTTCGCGAAAAGGTCAATCAATTTATTGACAAACAATTACTCCATGGTTCATTCAAAACATGGTACGACGCCATGGTTTGCAGGACGCCATCTCCACCCGTCTTCACTATTCGGAGCGCTTCTTCCTAGTAGCATTTTCAACAGTGTTCATTCAAAACAAGTTTAAACAAACAAATGTATCAAACTGACAAAATTCACAAACTTTTAGGATATTTTACATATTTGAACAAAATTTAAATAAAAACCTAATCTAGCCGAGGCGGTGGTGGCCGAATCGTCCCCCTCGCCGACGCTGGACCTTCATAGCTCCACTGAAGAAATGAGAAGCCCCACGAAGAAATGAGTTTTCATTATCTTGGATGATCGGGAAGCAATGATTAACTGAAAGGACGAAACAAGGGGAAGCTCGATGGAATGAAGATGGAGAATGACAAGTTGAAGAGAACCGAAGTCACAAATTTGAGGGCTCCTTTGATTCAAATGAATTGCAAATGATTTGTGGAGGAATGAATCCTATAGGAAATTTTCCTATCTTGATCATTTGATTTGTAGGATTGGATCCTATAGGAATCATTGTACTACTTCCCATAGGAAATCTAACATTCACTCCAAGCTCATTTTACAATTCCTTTGATGGAATCAAACAAACTTTGATGTATACAAAATCCTATAGGATTGGAGTGTGCATGACATTGGAATCCTACGATTTTCCTATTCTACGAATCAAAGAGGCCCTGAGAGAGCAAATTGATGAGATGAAGTCAAATAGAGTATTGATGGAGAACCATTTGTAAGTCAAGATGGCCATGGTCGAGAAGCAAACTCAACACAAGGAGCCAAAGTGGGAAGAAATTCGGCAACATGAGAGCAAGACCGCCTATGAGCAGCACAATATCTCTCTCAAGGAGGACAAGTTGAAGGCTATAATAGTCGCCAAGAAGAATCGGCTCATGATGATGGATCCAAATGAGATGGACACGTTGATAAAGAATTTTGAGAGAGGATAAGAATAAAGATCGTGCAACGGAGAAGCTAAGAGGTTGGTAGTCCCCGGTGTTCGTGATGGGTTCTATGGCCCGTGGGTGGTGCTATGGCCGGTTGTGGTGGCAAGTGGTGTTGATGGTCCTATGGACGATGGTGGTGAAGATGGTCTCGGAGGTGATCTTGGCAACAATGATGTTCCTTGTTTTTTCACTTGCTTGTGTTTGATTGCACATCTTTAATTGATACTTCTTTTTATTGCGCATTCTTTGGATATGAACTATTGTTGAGTTATTTAGCATTGTAAGATATTCACATATTTTTAAGTATAGATCTACTACATATCTCATAGTTTTTTTTTCATGGACATGGACGTATCACTCATAGTTTAAATCAGTAGTTTAAAGATTAGTTCCGTCCGAACCCATGCAATACGAAAAAAGATTTTCAAGTAATTCAAACTTGTTTTCCGATATATGTATTTTTAAGTGTTATGTGATAGAGAGGCTATTAGAGCATCTCTAGTCGGGCCGCCCAAATGACGCCCAAATGGTCGTCCGGACAGGCGCAATGGGCGATGTCCGGACGAGTAGAAAGGAATTGGCGGCGTCGCTACCCACTCGTGGTGCCCAATTTTTTTCGTAAACTAGAAATGCGAGGATTTCATTCAAATTTTAGGAAATTTTACAAATTTGAATGAAAATTAACAAAATTTAAACCTAAACCTAATCGAACGGTGGCAGTCACGGTCAAAGGGGTTGTAGTCGTCGTCCTCCTCCTTCTTGACGACGCCGCCGCTGGTCTCTGCTCCGTTGTCCTCCTCCTTGACGCGGCTAGGCCCTACGCCATCGTCGCCGGTGAGGTTGAAGTAGGGCACGCCCTTGGACTTGGCGTGCTCCCTCGCCGACCACGCGTAGATGAAAGGACAAGGATGTCGCCTAGAAGGGGGGTTGAATAGGCAATTTAAACTTTTCCGGTTTAGGCTTGATAATTGCGGAATAAAACTAATTGTTTAAATTAACAAGCCAACAACCTAAATATACTAGGCTCACCTATGTGCACCAACAACTTATGCTAAGCAAGACAAGCAACAAGGTGATAGCAATAGAATACTTCAAGCACGAAGGCTATCACAATGTAAAGTGCATAAGTAAAAAGCTCGGGTATAGAAATAACCGAGGCACACGAAGACGATGATGTATTCCCGAGTTCCTACTTTTTAGGGGAGTACGTCTCGTTTGAGAGGTGTGAGGCACCACAAAGGTCGATCTCAACGCCACAAAGGCTCACCCTATTCTCCGATGAACTGCACCACAATGGATTGGTTCACCTTCCACTATCGGAATCCTTCAAGGCGGAATCCGGAACCTTACAACAACAATCCGAGGCACAACTCACAACTGGATTGGGGGCTCCCGAACGGCTACAAGTGACCACAAAGGTCTCAACCACCACTAAGACGTCTAGGGTACAAAGACCCAAGAGTAACAAGCTCACAAATTTCCAACTTCCACGGATACTCGTGGAGAGCACAAACCGATGCATAAAGCAATGGCAAGAGCACAAGTGCTCAAATCCTTCACTCTCAAATCCCACCAAAAGCAACTAATGCTTATGGGGGGAGAAGAGAGGATGAACAAAGTAGGAGAAACACCAAGAACTCCAAGATCAAGATCTACTAGGTTCCTCTCACTTAGAGGAGAGATGGATTGGTGGAATTGTAGATCTAGATCTCATCTCACTTTTCCCTCAAAGATATGCAAGAATCATGGGAGGAATTGAGAGGGGGCAAGCTTTTCCAAGATCAACAATGGAGGAGAGAGAGGGGAAAAACGTCTAGCTGCAAGGAAGAAGAAGGGGTGGGGTATTTATACCCCTCCCTAAAAACTAGCCGTTGCAGACTCGGAGGCCGGATATTCCGGTGCTGAGCCGGAATATCCGGCCTACCGGAATATCCGCCCCCCTGGCAAAATATCCGGCCCAAATCTCTGGGGGACTACAGAGAGCCGCACAATGCGATGCAAAAACGAGTTTCGCCAATTTTCCTGGGGGCCGGATATTCCGGTCTGAATTTGACCCGGAATACCCGGTCTGCTGAAAACTGACAGAAACAGCAAAATGAAAACTGCAATATCTTTTTCATCCGAACTCCGATTTTGATGATCTTGGGCTCGTTGGAATCGCAACGAAGAGCTCTTCAAGATTATGCAGAGAAACATCATAGTACATCATGTGAGAAGGAAGCCAAATGTAGAAAGGTAAAACATCTCTATAAAAAGATGAACCGGCAAAGCCTCCAACATAAAAAATGCAACCAGGTAGCATATGAAATCCGGTTTTGATGAACTAGAACTTGGTATGGAGATGAACACAATCTCTAAATTCTCACATGGATAAAAGCCAAATAAGAACCAAGAAAGATGATATGTCAAGTATGCAAATGTTTGAGCTCTCCACAAAGATGCGATCAAGTTACTCACTTGAGAGCCCCTCTTGATAGTACGTCATCTATCCTATAACCCAGTCTCCCACTAACACCATGAGACCGTAAAATAGAAACCCTATCAAGATCATACCTTTGCCTTCGCATTCCACTTGAGTTAGATGATGACGATCTTTACTCTCTCATGTTGGAACACCTTTCTTGATTGTGTTTGCTAGCATATGCTTGATGAAGACTTCTCCAAATACTCCTCCATACACCATTATGGGAGAGCCTCGCTTAGCTCCGGCTTCATGTATCCACTTGCAGTCCATCTTCTTCTCTTGATATAGATGATGGCTTGGAGATAAACATGAATGTTCACTCAATCTTCTTTTCCAAGCCATGCTTGCAATAAGCTCAACTCTAGATGACCATTCTTCATATGAACTCATTGGGTTCATCATATAATCTTCTAGAGTCCAACACATGAACTCCAATCTTCTTCATGGACAAGATCTATAAAGATATCTCAATGCAAACATTAGTCCATAAAGATTGTCATTAATTACCAAAACCACGCATGGGGCACATACACTTTCAATCTCCCCATTTTGGTAATTGATGACAATCCCTTTTACGAGGGTTTATATAATGAATTAAGCAACCATGCAACGCAATAAGCAAGGATGCAAGAGAACAAAGATCAAAACCATATTCCCTTAAACCCTCTAAACTCTCCCCCATTGGCATCGATTGCCGAAATGGGTGAAAAATTAAGAAGGCCAATATAATAAGAGCTCCCCCATAAAGTGTGCATTTCTCATGATATGAGTGAAATCAAATGCACATCTCCAATGACGAATAGAAGAAGGGAGATCAAACTATATTAAGGATTCAAACAAAAGAGAAAGATACTTCAAAGAAAGAAGCAAGCAATAAAAGGATCCGAAAAATTTCTAAACAACAAGAGGGAACTCCCCAAGGTACGTGCACAAAGTAGATTTGCAAAGCAATATGGAGTGCACAACATGGAATCCTCACTCCCTCTTAGACGATGTTGAACACAAACAAGTGCAAGAAGGCAAAAATAGAAAAGAAGCAAAACAACTTGCAACAAAAATGTTGAGCAACAAGAACAAGAAGTGACAAATAAAGACTTGCTCAACCGAAAAGAGATGGATGTGACATGGAGACATTTTAGGAGACTAATGCAAGGATAAGCAATAGCATTATCATAGTCTTTCAACATAAGAGGCACATAGTGCATATCATGTCTTTCCAATAAACACAACCCAAAGAAGATGTAGCACCTAGGTCCACAAGCTTATTAAGATGCAAAAGAGATACCAAGTGAAAAACAAAGCTTGTGCCTTTTAGAAACCACCAAAGAATCAAAAGCAATAAAAGGTGGTCACTAACAAAATGGAATACCAAATAAAGATGTAACTACTCTCATGTGTATAAGTTTCTAAGTAGACATCAATCATGAAGATATAAGTCCACAAAGAAACATGCACACACAAAATAGATACTACGGTGAAGAACATGATATCCAAGAGGAAGTCATAATATACCAATAAGATCTTTGCTTAAAAGCATAGCACAAAGCTCAATTTTATCTTAAAAGGATATAGATGAACTTCCAACACAATCTCATCATAGCATCAAAAAGTCCACAAGGGAAAAAAGATAGATGGGATGCTCCGAGAAAGATAACAAGTATCACAAAGGGCAAATGAATTTGCAAATTCATCAATATTGCATATGAGAGACTTTGAGAAGAAATGCTAGATTAACATATTTGGGATTGGTGAATCAATAAAATGATTATGTATATTCCCCTTGATATGTAATCATCCCGGCTTGCTCACATTTGCAATAAAGATGTTTTGATAAAGGCTTTTCAAGAACACATCAATTGCAACAAAAGAGATTCATGCCAAGATACAACCTACACAAGGTTGAAAGCTAGAAAGTATGCATGAGGTAGATACTTGTTACCGAGATAGCATTGGTGATGTAGAAGATAAGAGTTCACGATCATCCGAGCTTGGCTCCAATAAGCACATGGTGATAACACCTTCCTTGTAAATGAGACAAGCTTCCAATGCATCTCCATGTACCTAAAACAAATTCAAGTACAAAATGGTACCCAAACTCATTGGGTCCAAAGTAGTTAGAGCAACTACAATACATAGGACAAACTCCACATAAATATGTGCATATTGATATGAAATTGAATTTCATGCACATCTTAGCCATTTAGGATTTGATGGAGTTTATCCTATATATTGGATCAACGAAAGTAAGCATGCCATAAGATATACATATAGTAAATATGCATGCACAAGACTTCAAGAACCAAACGAGATACAATTTGGACAAAACACCAATTAAACCAAGAAAGCACACAAATGTGACAAGAAAAGAATTGTCCAAATTATATCAAAACCCAAATCAACACATGATTGAAGATACCACTTTGAAAAGCCAAATGAAAGTAAGATACCAATTGATGAAAATACATCAAGGAATAAACCAAACCCTCTACACTTTCATGATGGCACAAAGTACCAAGACGAGAAATGTTTGTCTTCCAAAGAGACACGTCATCGGGATCAAATACCAATTGAAGACAACTAATGTTCAAAAGCATATAGGATTGCTCCCCCAAGATTTGTGCATTATTTATGATCTTGCATTTGAATACAAAATGCACACAAATGGGATCATCACTCTCCATACATATTATTCAAACACTAGTCATGTTCAAGGAAAGCAATAAGATGCAAAACCAATTTAAAGAATGATGTTCTACTCAATGTAGGATAGCTTCCCAAGAATAGTGCATTATCAAGAAGTATGACTTTGAATGTAAATGCACAAGAATGGGATCATTGCTTTTCCTAACACAAGAAGCACAAAAAAATTTTGAGTAGAGCAACAAGGATCCAAAAGATACAAAAGACAAAAGAGTTAGATCAAAAAAATCCTTGGCAATAAAATAAGGCAATTCAAAGCAAGAGCCAAAGTGAAGATGGTCTACAAATTCCACCACAATTATGAGTATCACTTGTCATGGACAAGGAGTATATAGAGATATTCTCGGTGGTATATAGAATGATATTGAAGACCAATTTCACAACAAATAAGCATATGGCAAAAGATAAGATTTAAAGGCCAAAGCTTAAAAGATAGATATTCTTGATAGCTTCAATATTCACGCGATCATGCAAAGCACTACAAAGAGTAGCTTGAAGCAATCGATTTCCCAAAAGATATGCGAACATATTTGGGGAAAACCGTACCAAGAATGTCCATCACAAACAAGATCCAAAAGAGTGATAAAAAAATCATTTAACAAAATGGAACTTGTTTGAGCAACATGCCACATAGGAATAAGATAATGAAGAATATCAATTCTAGGTGGCAATACCTCACATGTTCACATTTTCTAGGCTTGTAATATGCACATAGCTTATTACTCCCCCATAATGTGATAATCCAATTTTCTTAACAAGAGGCAAACAAAACCAACTAGAGATAATTAATGGACATTATAGAATTTGAATTTCTCATGAGAAGATATACCACATAGAGAGTAGATAATATTAATATATCAACACTAAGTGGTATTCCTCATGTATACACATTTTAGGATTGTGAAGTGCACGAAGCATATCACTCCCCCAAAATGGATAGTCCATTAATCTCTCAAAAAGAGAGCCAACAAGATAAGATATCAAATAAAAGCAATAAGGCTCAACACAAGTAAATGGTGTGCAAACCAACATACACATACTTGATTACTCAAGATAAGTAAGTAGAGAGCACAACACATACAACACTAGCAAGGTACAAAACCTAACACATGCAAGGGTGCAAGCAACTTTCAATGTATATATGATTTAAATAAAAGTTACCGCAAGGAGGAACATTGGATATGAGATAGAACAATATAATCCAAATGACTTGGCTTGAGATAATATAATTGATGAAGATCCCTTAATTCTTCATGATGTAGCCAAGTCTCCAATGCCCTCCAACAACACCTATTGATCAAGTTTTAGCTTGTTGGTCCCCAACCAAGTTGGGTCCTAAGAGGTTAGTCACAATAGGCTTGGCAACCCAAATGGTTCTTTTCTTGACACCACTTTGAGTACCAACATATTTGGCAAACACATTGCCAACCTTATCCTTCCGAAGAGAATAAACATCATCAATAATAATGGGGTTGGATAAGGTACCATTAGTGCATGAAGAAGCAAAGTGGCCCTTCTCACGGCATAGTAGCAACATTGCTTCCTCCTTTCTTCTTAGTTGGAATCTTGACTTGAGGAGGGGTAGCTTGATTCTTCTTGGGAAGAGGCCTTCTTCAACTTGAGGAACTTGAGTTTGAACTTGAGGCCTTCCCTTGTTGCTTCTCACTAAGAGCTTCTTCTTCAAAGGGCAAGATCTAACATGGTGCCCTTCAACTTTGCACTTGAAGCAAACAATCTTGGCCGAATCTTTACTTGTTCTTGGCCCTTGTTCTTCTTGATATACTTGGACTTGTTCTTGTTATTGGAGTTGAATCCAAGTCCACTCTTGTCATTGGGGTCTTTGAACACTCAACACATTGTCAAGTGTGACCCCAACATGACGCTTTTCCAAGTCTTTCTTCAAAGAAGTGACTTGGGCCTTGAGCTCATTTAATTCCTCTACATGGTTAGTATCAACACAAACACTAGAGGAAGTAGATGCTTCATTGTTAGAGCAACAAGGCATGGAAGTAATTCATCACAAGATTTAGCAATAGTATGTGATGTAGAATTACTAGGACTAGCACATGGCAATAAAGCATTTGAGAAGTTGTGCCATTGTCCACATGAGGCTCACAAGATGTTACCTTTGACATAATAGCCTCATGAGCTAACTTTAGCTTAGCATAGGATGCTAGAAGATCCTCATTAGAGCTAGAGAGCTTTTCATGACTTTCTTCCAATTTCCTATACTTGCTAGTTAGCAACTCAAGTTGAGCCCTTAGCTCAACATTCTCCTTCAAAATAGATGCTTCACAGAAGTGGAGTTAGTAGCACAAGCATCATCAATATTAGAAATGGAAGAAGACAACTTGGCAAGCTCATCATTTTTAGATAGTTGAGTTTGGAGTTGATCATGAGACTTGATAAGGAGAGAGTGTTCACTTTCTAAAGCCTTGTGAGCTTTGTCAAGTCTCTCTATGTCCTCAATTAGTCTAGCATTGCCAACACCAAATTCAACTTTTTCCTTTTTAAGCACTTTATATTTAGCAATAGCATGATCTCTTTCCTTAATGATTTTAGCAATAATAAGATCATTTGATCATCAAGAGATTCAAGTTTCTCCTCAAGAGACACTCGAAGCTCTTGCTCTTCCTCAAGGCATTCTCTAAGGATGCTTTTCATAGCATCCTCTCTCTCAATTTTACATTTCTCATCAAATTGAGTTTCCAAGTCCTCAATGATTTCCCTACTCTTAATAGCATAAACAATGATTTCACATAGAGGAGGGATAGCTTTGCTACCTTTGGGGAGAGCACCAAATACCATCTCACCCTTCTTTGTTATGGATTCAACATCCATATGTTCTCCATAAGAATCCTCATCCACATCATCACAAGATGTAGAGGGTTCCAAAGGTGGAGATACCTTTGAATCTCTAGCCATAAGGCAAAAATGGTAATGGACGTTGATGATGGAGAATTACTTGAAGCTCCATTGAGATCCATGTCTTGTTCCAACAAATGTTGGGATTCCTCTACATTGTTAGCCACACAAGAAATAGAGGATATGGAAGTATTGTTTTCATGGCAACAAGAAAATGAAGCATATCATCATGAGATTTAGTTAAACAACTATTACATGATATGCAAGGACTAGCAACACTAGCATGTAAAACATTTGGAGTGCTAGAAGTGTTTAAGTCCAAAGATAGAACATTGCAATTTTATCACCACTCACCATATCATTACCTTGTGACAAATCACATGTTGGTGAAGTGGAAGAAGTTGTGAACTCGTCACGGCCGGAGGTGGAGGGAGAACAATCATCCTAAAAAATGTTGGACACTTCATATTTATCTTGAAGCTTGGTCCAAAGCTCATGAGCGCTCCGAAAAGGTATGATTGATGCAAGAACTACATCGCTCAAAACACATATAAGACCATTAGATACAAGAGTATCGAGATAAGAGTTTTCTCATCCTCTAAAGATAACTTTTGGGAGTCCTTTGGAGGAGAAAAACCCATATCTACAATTCTCTTAAAATTTGGGTCTATGTCCCGAAGAAGGTTAAGCAAGCGAATTTTCCAAACATCATAATTTGTGCCATCGAATTTAAAAATGGGATTGTGCACTAATTATCTAAACGACATCTTTACTCTCTAGGCGGTAAAGCCCAAAAAGAGAGCCCAGGCTCTGATACCAATTGAAAGGAAAATGATGTCGCCTAGAGGGGGGTGAATAGGCGATTAAACTTTTCCGGTTTAGGCTTGATAATTGCGAATAAAACTAGGTGTTTAAATTAACAAGCCAACAACCTAAATATATAGGCTCACCTATGTGCACCAACAACTTATGCTAAGAAGGACAAGCAACAAGGTGATAGCAATAGAATACTTCAAGCACGAAGGCTATCACAATGTAAAGTGCATAAGTAAAGAGCTCGGTATAGAAATAACCGAGGCACACGAAGACGATGATGTATTCCCGAGTTCCTCCTTTTTAGGGGAGTACGTCTTGTTGGAGAGGTGTGAGGCACACAAAGGTCGATCTCAACGCCACAAAGGCTCACCCTATTCTCCGATGAACCACACCACAATGGATTGGTTCACCTTCCACTATCGGAATCCTTCAAGGCGGAATCCGAGCCTTTACAACAACAATCCGAGGCACAACTCACAACAGGATTGGGGGCTCCCGAACGGCTACAAGTGACCACAAAGGTCTAACCACCACAAAGGCGTCTAGGGTCCAAAGACCCAAGAGTAACAAGCTCACAAACTTCCAATTCCACGAATCCTCGTGGAGAGCACAAACCGATGCACAAAGCAATGACAAGAGCACAAGTGCTCAAATCCTTCACTCTCAAATCCCACCAAAAGCAACTAATGCTTATGGGGGAGAAAATAGGAAGAACAAAGTAGGAGAAACACCAAGAACTTCAAGATCAAGATCTACTAGGTTCCCCTCACTTAGACGAGAGATGGATTGGTGGAATTGTAGATCTAGATCTCCTCTCACTTTTCCCTCAAAGATATGCAAGAATCATGGAGGAATTGAGAGGGGGCAAACTTTTCCAAGGTCAACAATGGAGGAGAGAGAGGGAAAAAACGTGTAGCTGCAAGGAAGAAGAAGGGGAGGGGTATTTGTACCCCTCCCTAAAAACTAGCCGTTGCAGACTCGGAGGCCGGATATTCTGGCTTAAGTCAGCACCGGAATATCCGGCCCCCCCGGCAAAATATCCGGCCCAAATCTCTGGGGGACTACAGAGAGCCGCACAATGCGACGTAAAAACGAGTTTCGCCAATTTTCTAGGGGGCCGGATATTATTATCCGTCTGCTGAAAACTGACAGAAACAGCAAAATAAAAACTGTAATATATTTTTCATCCGGACTCCGATTTTTATGATCTTGGTCTCGTTGGAATCGCAACGAAGAGATCTTCAAGATTATGCAGAGAAACATCATAGTCCATCATGTGAGAAGGAAGACAAATGTTGAAAGGTAAAACCTCTCTATAAAAAGATGAACCGGCAAAGCCTCCAACATAAAAAACGCAAGCAGGTAGCATTTGAAATCCGTTTTTGATGAACTAGAGCTTGGTATGGAGATGAACACAATCTCTAAATTCTCACATGGATAAAAGCCAAATAAGAACCAAGAAAGATGATATGTCAAGTATGCAAATGTTTGATCTCTCCACAAAGATGCGATCAAGTTACTCACTTGAGAGCCCCTCTTGATAGTACCCCGTCTATCCCTATAACCCGGTCTCCCACTAACACCATGAGACCGGTAAAATATAAACCCTATCAAGATCATACCTTTGGCTTGCGCATTCCACTTGAGTTAGATGATGACGATCTTGACTCTCTCATGTTGGAACACCTTCCTTGATTGTGCTTGCTAGCACTTGCTTGATGAAGACTTCTCCAAATACTCCCCCATACACCATTATGGGAGAGGCTCGCTTAGCTCCGTCTTCATGTATCCACTTGCACTTCATCTTCTTCTCTTGATATAGATGATGGCTTGGAGATAAACATGAATGTTCACTCAATCTTTTTTCTAAGCCATTCTTGTAATAAGCTCAACTCTAAATGACCATTCTTCATATGAACCCATTGGGTTCATCATATAATCTTCTAGAGTCCAACACATGAACTCCAATCTTCTTCATGGATAAGATCTATAAAGATATCTCAATGCAAACATTAGTCCATAAGGATTGTCATTAATTACTAAAACCACGCATGGGGCAACACATACACTTTCAGCAGACAGCCGGCAGGTCGAGCGGCGACACGTCGTCGACCGACGCGGCGACTACCGCCTTCGCGATGTCGTCGTCATCCTTGCCCGCGTGCGCCTGGATGAGCTCAAGGAGGAGCGGTGACATATCTGGCTCCAGCTTCGCCTTCATCGGCTCCGGCTTGGGCGTGAGCAGTGGCGACGAGCGGGAGCAGGAGGACGCCGTGCACGATGTGGAGCGTGACACCGACGACGCCGCAGTGCCCAGCGGCTCGCCGGAGGAGGAGGAGGAGGAGGCGTCGTCGGTGTCTGGAGGAGAGAGCCGCCGTTGTGGATGTGGTCGAGAACGAACTGGAGCGTGCGCCCCGGCACACCCCAGAACGCGTCGCGGCCGGCGGCGTTCCAGTCCCGTGGAGCTGGCCCCGGGGCATCCCACCGGTTGATCTCCTCCTCGTACATGCGGCAAAACGCCGCCTCGTAGCGAGGGAAGTTGGCCGGGTTCTCCGTATCCATCGGGGATGGGCGCGATCATCCGGCGTCAACTCCCTCCAGTAGTGGGCGATGACGGCGGCGCAGAAGTCTCGGTTGGAGACGGTGAGGGCGTGTGACAACGGGATGCCGCCGACAAAGAGCGACCACCTCCTAGACGCGCGCATGTCCGGCGGCGCCGGGTAGCCATTCTCCCGCAGCGCCTCCGCCTGCACGCGGTGGGGGAGCCCCCTTTTATGGTCGCCGGAGGGCGATGGCATTAACACAGCTGCGCTGGAAAAGGCGCGCCGCATTAATGCCACCGTGCAGCTGCAGCTGCAGCGAACAGGCGACGCGACGCTTCACTGCGGCCGCAGGCTGGGAAACCGAGGAGACAGACACGACTTTGACCAATGTGGCGACGCGGCCGTCGGTTGAGCGATTTGTGCCACTGACAGGCATGGCCCACGCGTCGGAGGCCAACGTGGCGACACGCACGGTTTCTTCCGGCGCAGCTCAGCGGCTCCCCAAGTGGAGGGCGCGGGCTGGGTGTGCCAGACCAAATTTTGGGCCACGTCGGACAAAAACAGTTTGGGCTCACGTTGGCCGCCGCGAGTGGGAGCCGTTTTCGGTCTGGCGTGTCCCAAATCCCTTTTGCCGGCCGTTTGGGCGCCCGAGTGGAGATGCTAAGAGCATTTGGGATACCCTAGAATATTTAGACCGCCATAGGCCCGGCCCGCTCCAGCTTCTTCTTCCGCCCGCTGTTTCACCTTCCTCCATCACAACTACGGCAAGGAGAATTCAAGGAGACAAACTGCGGGGGGCGGGCAACGAGCCCAAACTAGGCTAGTTCCTCCAACCCGCCGCGCCGCCAGCAATGCCGAAACCAGGAAAGCGGAAGGCCCCGCCGACGCCGCGCCGCCCGCCGTCCCGCCTGGAGTACCAGGCGCGGTCCGACGGCGCGTGGTACGACGTGCGCCTGGTGGTGCAGGGGGGCTCGCTGCGCGTCATGTTCGAGAATTTTCTCGAGGAGACGGACGAGTGGTACGACCCAACCGCGCCCGACCTCGCCTCCCCGCGCGACGTGGCCGCGCTCCGCGCCAGGTTCCGCCTGGCGAGCCCGCCCCTCGACGACGCCCGCTGCGGCGACCTCCGCGCCAGCCAGCGGCTCTGCGTCCTCTGCGCCATCTCCGACGCCGACCTCAAGTACTACGATGCCGTCCTCGATTCCGTAAGTCCCTTCGCTTCGTCCTCACCGCGTTTCGTCGCACATTGATACGAGCGCCGGCCAAATGTGCAGGTAAAAAGAGCGGCTCACGGCACCGAGGACGGCAAGGAGCGGTGCGCATGCCGTTTCACAGTGCGATGGACGGCGGGCCGCGCCGCGGTGGCTTGGAGGAGGTCGGCATCGAGGGTGTCTACCGCGTGGAGAACTCGCCGGTTCAAGATCCGGTGCTGAGCGAGTTCCTGGACTCTGTGACCAAGTCGTTCGGCAACGGCAACGGGGACGCGACGGCGGCGCCTCAGGCGACCGGGGCCACGTAACCACGTTGCTCCACTGACGGCGAGGGGGAACCGCGCCGGTACAGGCTCACCTACTCAAGTAGCCCGTCTCATGCATTCCTGCTGTTATGTTTCGATGTATGCATGTACTCCGCTCAAGATTTGGTGCCGTTTAGCATTTGTGTTGTTTCCGTGTGTTGTTTTTATTCGGACGCGAAATGGACACCATCATCGGTGCAATTCTGAAATCTCTGTTCGTGTTGTCAGTCTTCCCCTGGAATGGAATGATCATGGAGCATATGCCTGGAAACCAAGATAGGAACCACAATGTTGAAATAACAATGCACCAAACATGAGGTGTGAAGTGAGAGGCTACATTTACTGGCTAGGGGAAAGTGAAACTAGAATCCCATTAGACCTAGTGTTATGTGAACATTGTTTCCCACAGTTGATGGACAATCTATTTGAGGTGCATGGTGCAATTAACGGACAACATCGAATAGCTTCTCTTGCAGTTGCAGGACAAATGTAGTGGGCATCAGAACCAGTCCACATATTGCTTCCATACCATAAACCACTAAATCATGTACGAGTTTCTATAGGTCCAAATTTACTCGTCAGGGCAAGTTTCGATAAATCAGACTATACCCAATCCCTTTGGGTTTGGCAGGAAACTTGAAGTCTGAAGAATGAAATTGTTCAGAACATGATATTGGCTCCAACAATCCAAGCATACGGCCTAAAGGCCTCCTTATGGGCCAGCCCCTCACATGTTTAAACACACCAGGCAAAGAAAACTATCTCATACAAACATAAACAATGCAAACAGGAAATACAAAGGATTCAGTTTTCGAAAGTAGATAAAGCATATGAAAACGGAAATCCATTAATGTATTAACTCCATGAATGTACTATAATTTAGTCATGCTACAAGGTCAAAAAATAATTTAGTCATGCTATGGGCGGAACGTCTGCTGAATATCTCAGCAAGCATGTCAACTCGAAGGTTACTTCCCTTATGCCACACAACGAGCATGGCGTGCTATGAAGCACAAAGTTGTTAAGAGTTTCCCTAAAAGCGCAATGACAGAGTCAAAAAACCTAATACAGCCGCTTTCAGCTGTCAGAGGTTCCACAGTGGCATGCTAAGTTGCTAACTTGGAATTTCCGAAGACACACCACGGCGCGAATCAAAGAACCTAATAGAGCCACTTTCGGCAGTCAGAGGAACCACAGTGGCAAGCTAACTTGACAGCATTGCCATCTGCACCAATGATACTGTCCAGGCAATACCCGTAGTCATAGGCGAGTTCCTGCTTCAGGTACAGTCAAATTAGCAATCCATAGGCAGATGAAACAGCAGGAAAACAAAAGGTGTCGTGTGGGCTCACTTGCACAATTGCTAGTATAATAAATTGTGTTTCAGTATTCTACTAATACTACACTTGACATCAGTTTGCGGAATCAATGCACAAAATACATATCACCTTAGTATGTGTATGATCCAAATTTCCAACTTTGGTTTCTAGTGACCTAAAAATAGCTGGGTCGGCAGGATGAAAGTAATACTGTAGATTTGTCTCCAAATATTTCACGATGTTAAAATAAATTTATTTCATAAGCTTTTGCAGACTTATTTGACATAAGCAGTTGTCAAATTCTGTTGTGGACTACCAGCAGGCAATTGTATTGGGGAACTCATAGTACTGTATTAAGAAATCTAGGATTGAAGGGGTCTAATCTATTAGGAGTTCGTATCGTGTTAGAAAAGGTCAAGGTCCTAATCATCCAATATATATAAGGATGTCATGTATCTATGTTTGAGGCAAGCAAGAAAAAAACCAATCTATTTTCCTCTCAAGTTATTCTCTCACCTAAACCTATGTCTACCCAATGCCTGACAGCCATGACGTCTGGCTATCTTAATCACCTTATTTAAAACATGCATATTTTTAAACAGGAGTAGGAGCTCATTAGTAAAATAAACGGAAACTACCAAATATGGGAAGAGCAGTTCAATTTTCTTAAGAGCAAAAACACGGCTGATTAGCAAAATGTTACATTTTTTTTTGAGAAAACGCAAAGGAGTCTTTGCGCTTTATTCATTGAAAAGATAGAGTTCATTACAGTCCTCCTAGGAGGTGAAGTTTATGCTAGAATTGAAATCAATGTACATCCCAGGTGGGCGGCAAGATGACTCGCAGGCCATGCGCACCGGCTCTTGCCCACTGCTTAGCTTCTTCCTTGATCTTGTCGACCAAAACATGGACTAGGGGCTGGGCACCTTCAAAAATGCAGTCGTTGCGTTGCTTCCAAACCATCCACGGTGTCAAGAGGGTGATGGAGGCAAGACCTTTTTGCAGCTGCTTGGGGGTGT
Source organism: Poa pratensis (assembly GCA_947311845.1). Classification (NCBI taxonomy): domain Eukaryota; kingdom Viridiplantae; phylum Streptophyta; class Magnoliopsida; order Poales; family Poaceae; genus Poa; species Poa pratensis. The sequence continues at coordinate 71,614,386 of CAMZMU010000035.1, read as the reverse complement.
CCTGCTTGGCCCGGATCCACCAGTCCATGAGGGAGCGTTCTTGGTTCGGAGCAGCGACCGTCATCCTCAGCCAGGCAAGGATTTCGTGCCAAGTTTGCCTCGTGAAGGGGCACTCCAGAAGGAGATGGTGCATCGTCTCAGGGGCTTGATCACAGAGCGGGCAGCGAGGCTGGTGTTGGAGGCCTCGACGAGCAAGTCGATCAGCGGTCCAGCACCTGTCCATGTTCGCAAGCCAGTGGAAAAACTTCACACGTGGCGGCGCCCACGTTTTCCAAATGAGCTTCCAGGAGAAGCACAGCGTGGAGCCATGGAAGGTGGCGAGGTAGCAGGAGTTGGCAGTGTAGACGCCGTTGGCAGTCCAAAGCCAGATCAGCCGGTCCGGGTCCTCTGAGAGCTGAGTGTGCTCGATCGAGAGCCAAACTTGCAGGAATTGGCCTATCTCGTGTATGCCCAGCGTCCCTTGAATGTCTCGAGCCCAGGCGTGGTTCTGCAGTCCGTCGGCGACAGTCCTGACCTTGCGGCGGCGCTTGGGGATGCACAGGTATAGAGAGGGGGCAATCTCGCGTATGGATTTCCCGTTGATCCAGCGATCCTGCCAGAAGCGCGTGTCCCTGCCGTTTCCAACGAGCATCTTGGTGGAAGCGAAGAACAGGGCTCGTTCCTCTGCAGAAAACTGCAGGTCGAGGCCGTGCCAGGCGCGTCCGCTGTCGGTGCGCGCAAACCAAAGCCAGCGCATCCGTAGGGCGATGCCTGCCCGCTCCAAGTCCTGGACGCCGAGGCCGCCATAGGAGATAGGGCGGCATACCCGGCGCCAATTGACATGGCAATGCCCGCCATTGGCCTCGGCGCGAGCGGACCAAAGGAAGCCACGCTGTATCTTCTCAATTTGGCGCAATGTCTTCTTCGGCGGTGCGTAGGCCAGGAGCTGGTGCACAGGTATGGCTCCGAGCACGGACTTCACCATGGCCAGCCTCCCAGCCTTGTCCATAAGGCCAGCCTTCCAAGCGGGCAGCCGCCCTGCGATTCCGTCGACGAGCGGCTGCAATTGAGCAGCAGTAGGTCGTCTCAACGTGAGCGGGATCCCAAGGTAAGTGATTGGGAGCTCAACGATGGGGCAGCCTAGCTGTGCCAAGACAGGAGATGCATCGTCGTGGTCGCAATGGATCAGCGCAGCCGCGCTTTTACCGTAGTTCACCACCAGGCCGGAGGCACGGCCAAACAGCTCCAGAATTGCCTTCGCGGCTGCAATGTCGTCGTTGGAGCAGTGGCAAAAGAGCACCACATCGTCCGCGTACAGGGAGACATTGGAAACCGGTCGTGTCGGGTGCAGCTGCGCCATGATCCCAGCGGCGATCGCGTGCTTGATTAGCCGTCCCAGGACATCGACCGCGAGCACGAAGAGCTGTGGCGAGAGTGGGTCCCCTTGTCGAAGCCCACGGCGATGCCATATGGGAGGGCCGGGTTCACCATTGATCATCACACGCGTATTAGCGGAGGAGAGGAGGATCGCGAGCCACTCCAAGAATCTGTCGCCAAAACCATACTGTCGCAGCACCTCGAAGAGGAACGGCCAGGCCAGGGAGTCGAAGGCGCGGGCGAGGTCCAATTTGAGCAGGACTCGCGGGGCGCCCAGCTGGTGTAGAAGCCTGGCCGATTGCTTGACGAGGACAAAATTGTCGTGCAGGCTCCGTCCAGAGATGAACGCGTTCTGGCTGCGGCTGACAAGGCTATCGAGCTTGGGGTCGAGGCGCAGCGAGAGAACTTTCGCGAAAATCTTAGCCACCAGGTGGATGAGGCTGATCGGGCGATAGTCGTTTAGCTGGCTCGCATCCGCCCGCTTGGGCAGCAGCGTGATCAGTGCCTGATTGAGCTTACAGAAGCCTCGGCCGCGCATCTCGTAGAGTTGCTGAAAAACATCCACGAAATCTTGCCGCACGGTGCCCCAGCAAGCCCGCAGGAATTCTGCAGTAAATCCGTCAGGCCCGGGTGCCTTGCGCGCAGGCAGGCGCTTGACAGCCTCCCAAATCTCATCGGCACTAAAAGGCGCGTCCAGGTCATGCAGGTCATGCGACTCGATCAGCTGTGGGAGATTGATCGTGCAATCGCGGTCGACGGCGGTGCCCAGGAGAGCGTCATAGTGCGTGAAGGCAGCCTCCGCCATGTCCTCGTGCTCCGTGAGCACCTGCCCCTCCACCGTGAGACTGAAAATCCTGTTCTTCTGCCGGCGGAACGAGCACTGCCGGTGGAAGAACGAGGTGTTCGCGTCTCCGTTCTTCAGGAAGGCGATCCGGGCGCGTTGTCGGGCATAGGTGCGCTCCATGGATGCTAGGCCAAGGTAGGTGACTTTCAGCTGCTTGCGGAGCAGATCCTCGTGCGGTGTCAGAACCCGGTCCTCCTGGGCCTTGTCGAAGCGCGAAATAAGTTCGCGCGATATGGCCATCTTCTGTCTAATGTTCCCGACTGATCGGGAACTCCAGCTTGTGAGCTTTCGCGCCGTGGCTTGTAGGCGCAGCATCAGACGACGAAACGGGTCTGCATCATGGACTGAATTCCAAGCTGTCGTCACCGTGTCGTGAAATCCATCTAGGCGCAGCCAAAGATCCTCAAAATGGAAACGGCCGGCGGCGGCTGGCACTGGGCAGCAATCTAACAGCAAGCGGCTATGGTCGGCGATCACCGATGCGAGGCATCGAAGGTGGCAGCCACCATGAGCATCCTCCCAGTCCGAGGTGCAGAGCACCCTGTCGAGCCGCACTAGAGTGGGAGGGGAGCGCTCATTGGACCAGGTGTACCGGCGTCCATTAAGATAGACCTCCTTAAGAGCGAGATCATTGATCAATCGCCTGAACTTGCCCATCATGCGCCTGTTAAGGTTGTTGTTGTTCTTGTCCTCATCACGGTAGATTAGGTTAAAATCCCCGCAAAGCATCCAAGGACCTGGGCAGGTTGCTCGCACATCACGTAGCTCCTGTAGGAACGCGATTTTGTCCACGTCCTCTTGCGGCCCGTACACCACAGTCATCCACCACGGCGCGCCTGTTGCAGTCACCACCTTGGCAGTGAGCGAGTTTGTGGAGAACGAGGGGTCCGTGATAGTCACAGCCCTGCTCTTCCATGCGAGGAGGATCCCGCCGCGGGTGCCGATCGCAGGAAGGTAAACGTACTCGTCAAACTCAGAGCCCAGCGTTTCAAGGACAACCGGCGAGCAAATCAAGTTCATCTTAGTTTCCTGAAAACAGACGATGGAGGCTGTCGTGGTGTCCATCAGTGATCTGACGGCGAGGCGTCTCGCTCGTGCGTTTAAGCCGCGCACGTTCGCTATTACAATCTTTAGGCCGTGATCCATGGAGTAACTAGATCGACGGGAAAAGATCGCGGCCGGAGAGCTAAGTCTCGCTGGCAGCAGCGGTGCCTGGCGAGGCACACGTCGGGGCAGCAATGGTGGCCGGAAGCTCGCGGTCGACAAGGGCGGCGATTCCGGCAAGCACGGCGCGCGGGATGGGTACGGCGAAGATGCCGTCGTAGAGCTTCATCTCGGCGGCCGTGATCTTCTGGTCGATGCCGACAATGCCCAGGGTGCGCAGGAGCTGGACCTGCGCCCTTCGCTCGGCGGTGGGCGGGAGCTACACTGCAACAGGCGAACGGGTCGCGGCGGAGCGGCCACGTCGGGGCTTGAAGTTCAGAGGCCGGCGCTGCTTTTTCCTCGGCGCAGGCAGCGTGGCATCGATCTACTGCGTGGCGGCAGCCAGGAACTCCCCCAAGGTCCACTGGTGGTTGGGCGTAGTGCGCTGCTTGGCGCGCCGGAGCGTAACCGGCGGCGTGGCAAAGCGGCTGGGCGCGAGACGTAGCAGAGCACGTTCGTCTGGAGTTGCAGGCTGCGTGTTCCGATCCGCGTTCATGGGCGACAAGGGCCTTTGCGTAGCGCGCATAGGCGTGACCAAGCTGCTGGGCTCCAGATGGGCTTCGGTGGGGGCCTGCTGGGTTTGTTGGCCTCGCGGGCTGAAGGCAGCTTCATGGGCCTGATCCGAGCCGCTAGCAGGCTCGGGCTCGCGCTGCACGTCTGCGCTCGATGCGGTCCCCAAGGACTGGTCCGCAGTAGGCTCCAAAATGGCGCCAGGCGCTGACGGAGGTGGAGCATCTCTTTGCCCCGACAAGAGATCGCCGTTGGGCAAGGCAGGCGCTGCAGTGGTGGTGGTGGGCGAGCCCGGCTGAGAGTCTGGCACCTCGCTGGTGGAAGCAAAAGTGGACGGATCCCGACAAGGGCTGGCGCAGGAAGGGCCAGAACTGGACTCCGCAAAGGCGTCCTCGCGCGCACTAGGCGACGCAGAGTTCAAACCTCGGGTGTGCTCTGGTGTCTTCTCAGCCAATGGTGGGCAGCCAGCAGACTTCTCCGACAAGTGGCCTGATCTTGCTGGCTCCACCTCTGCATCGCAAGCAGCCTTAGAGGCAGTGTCCCCCCCCCCCAAAAGCTGCTTGGTCTTCCCTTTTGACTTTCCTCTTTTGGCACGGCGACGAGATTGGCGGGCCCCTCGCTGTCCTGGCCAAGGCAGCATGTCCTTCCCAGTCCGGCGTACGGGCGGCGGCGCGGCCGCCCGATTGGAGCCCCATGTGGTGGCCATGGAAACACCATCAGCTCGTAGCGTCCGAGCTCCGGCGCGCCATCCGATTGTGTCCACCTCCATGCCATCAGCACGCCCGGCTGGCTGATCGGTGCGGCGGCGCTTGCGGCTGCGGCGCCGGCCGCGACCAGGATCAGGAGCAGGGCCGTGGTCAGGGCCTCCACCGGCGCCAGCATTGCCATCGTTGCCGGGGGCGGTGTGGGTCTCGCGGGCACGGGCGCGGTCGATCTCCGTTCTTGTCAAGGCGATGGAGATGGGGTAGGTGAGCGTGCGGACCGTCGGGGCGGAGGAACCAGAGCGGGCAGGGATGAGCTCGACGATCTCCAGAACGGCGGCGGGGGGGATGCCGGCAGGATCATGCGTGCGGCCAGCTAACCGAAACGTAGCGAGGTCCTCGCGGGAACGCGTGCGCGGGTGGAGGCGCTCAACCCAGACACTAGGCCCAAGGATATGCTCCACCGTCGCGACGTGCCAGGCGTGGGCAGGGATGCCGCGGACCTCTAGCTCGACGCGGTGCTCGAACCCGCCGGAGCCGGCGTGCGCCAGCTTGCACCATGGGCGAATCGACAAGGTGAAGCTCGGACATTTGACGAAGTGGTCGCCGTTCATGCGAGCCTTGGACGCCCGAGTGCCAAAGACAATAAGGAAGTCCTCGGGATGGTGCACATGAATGGTGAAATCTCCCTCAGCGAACTCGAACCTTGTGTACAGCACGTTGGCGACGTCGTCGGCGGTCACCCTTGGCCTGGTACCCGTGATGGTGGCCACCATGGCGCGGGAGAGCACCTCCTCTGCCTCTTCCATCTCAACGGTGCGGGCCATAATGACGCGCGCTGGTTCAGCGGCAGGCGTCGGCGCAGCCGGAGCTGGGGGCGGAGGCGGTGGTGGAGGGGTGGCGCGGGGAGAGGCCTGGGGCGTCGGCGGGGGATCACGACCGATGCTGCGGTGGTAGGCCTCGCAGCCACGGGAGTCATGGCCGGAGATCAAGCAGCGGCGGCAACGGATGTCGTTGGTGCACTCGCGGACGCGGTGGCGGTGGTCAAGGCAGCGGAAACAGAGCCCGGCGAGCGCCTCCGGGGAGGGGCTGCGTGGACGCTGCTGGGAGGGGCCTAGTGCAGGGGCGCGGCGAGGACGGCGCCTGTTCCTGCGGCGCGGCTGCTGAAAACCCTCGTCGTCGACCACGGGGCCGCCGGAAGCGCGGTGAACCTCGGAGCGCGGGCCGATGCGGGACGCCACAGGCCCTCGGGTGGCCGCCGCCGCGGGGCCCGGAGGCGCCGGCGCGGGGGGCGCAGCCCGGGGAGCCGGAGGTGAGCGTGCGACATCGCTGTAGGAGCGCGTGGAGCTCTCGCCCTCCGAGTCGAGCCAGCGGTCGCCGTAGGAGACACGGTCGCCGGAGAGGGGGGAGGAGGTTACATTGAAAATGAATTAATTACTAAATAATAAATATAGATAACTGAAATAACCGAACGATAAGCTTTAATGATTATGATTCAACTATCTCACTGAGTTTTAAAGTAACACAAATTTATCTTTCTGGGAGTTGGTGCCACTCTAAAACATCTAACTTTTTCACAGATATAGCAGTTCATTAATGAAATAAGTTGTACCTATCAATTATGGGGAGCAACTTTATTTACTTGAGATGGCCAAGAAAATGTGAAAATGTAACATGGGATAATGCACAAATTACTAACTAATTAAGACATTTAACAGGTCAAATAAGTGAACAATAAAGCTTCAATAGTTATGATTCAACTATGTCATCGATTTTTATGGTTAACATTTTACAGAGTTAACTTCTCCTTAATAAAGAAAATTTCAAATTTTCATCACGAAGAATCACCTGAAGAGGGGGTATAGTGTCAGCTGCAAAAAGCATGATTTTTGCTAGCTTGATATCTCTATGTGAGCTCAATACGCACTGGATGAAAAGGTTAGGTTCGCAGCTATGATTTATGAACCTTGCAATGTTCCCAACCGAACCAGCATCAATGCAATACTCTGGGCTTGAGAAGCCTCTGAGTCATGCTCGTCTTGAAGAGATGCCATGTGCAGTTCTGAGCCAGACCTTTGCTGTAGAAAAAAAATAGTAGATATCATGTGATGTGCTAATAATGTATAAATAACAATGTAGCAAGGAAGAAAATGACAGCTTCAGGTGAAGGACAATGTAGTAGATCACTTAAAAGCATATGCTGCTTCATTTGTCCTAATAAAATCTAGATTGGATACCGGGTTCAAGAAAGATGAACAAATCAAACCTTCGTTCATTTTTCTACAAGCCAGTATAAAAGAAACAAATCAAAGCTTCAAGCAAGAAAGGTAAATAACAAAATCAACATAGTAAAACAATTTTACTACTCATATAACCAAAAGTTCGAACTGATGGAAAGAAGGTGGGCAATCCACATATATTGTAACACAATCCACCTCCAAAGTTGAACCAGCAAACGGAAGAGAAATGTCCAATACCTTCCTCCCATCCAGGCCTTTAATGGTCTGAAGACAGTCTATATCAAATATGTAGTTGTTCTCATGCAAACCTTCAACTTCCGCGTTCCTCCTCAGTACCCCAGTGTATTCACAGATAAGTGCCCCGGGAAGAATTGTGTCCCACGTTCTTACCCCCCAACCTTTTAATTCAGTCTTGAACACCTGAATTTACAGTGTGATTCCTTAATCTATATGGCAGTGCAATATAAATATAGCACATAAAAGAAAATAGGAGTAAGCAAAGTACTAACCTCTAGGCGGTATTGCAATCCTTGCTGGGAGGTTCTATTTACACAGTTACAGTGGCAGCTACAATTAGCACCACACTCAAACACTACTGCTTTGGGCTCCACTAACCTAAGGATTAAACAACTGATTAAATAAAATGTGCAACCCAAGAACAAAGAGAAAATGATAGACATTCTTTTTTGTTCCCTGATAACTTAAAGCGCCACCACCACCTTCCGTTTGAGGTGAACATTAGCATGAGCGAGTTGCTTGACGTTAAAGTATGCTAAAAAAACGATGATCTTCAACACGAAATTTTACCTTCCGACATTCTTATATGTAGCATGCTTAGCACTCAGTTTCCTTTGTCTGGACACATAAGGTAGATCAGAACCATTGCGATCAGCGCACAAGCAGTGTTTAGAGGTAGAACAATCTCCTTTGCAATTGCAGCCAATACTGTCAGCTGGTATCTTGATATATTCTGGAATTTGGAGTGCCTTAGAGTACACAAAGCCTACAAAGTGTGAAAGGCATGAAGCAGATAAAATAGACCATTAAAGTGTATGTACACAATTTGTAAAAACCGAAACTTAAAGTAAGAGGAGGTATAGAGGGCAAACAGATCAACTAATGTAAAACATTAAAAGCAACAAGCAATCGTCCGACATAAGCAGCAGAATAGGAACCAAAATCACATGTGATTAATACAGGTAAAAACAATGGACAGGAGAGCTATGAAGCGGGTGAACAGAAGTTTGTGTACATACCAAATGGAGGAACAGGTGGATTATCAATTAAATTTGTAGCAGGAATTGGAAGGTTCTCCTGCCCATAGGAGATGTCCCGACAAACCAACCTATCGAGAAAAATCAAAGACAAAGAGTAAGACTCAGAGAGAAAGGTGGCTAGCTAAACAACTCAACACAAAACAAAGTATGAATATTGAGGATACTGAAACATATTATGGTCAGTGCTCGAGTAACAGTGTAACACACCCAGGTAATTCAGAAATTGGCATGTGAACATCTCCACGTTTAAATAGCACCTGCACATATAATCATATATGTGTAAGAACCTCAAAAGTAAGAAATACTAAAGGAAAGCATCAGGATCAAAGAAACTAAGTGGAACACAGATCACTCTTTACACATACTCCCTCCATTCCAAAATAGTCTACATTCTGGCTCCTTGTTAAGTTCTAAAATACTCTACATCTTGGCTGGGTCCCACGTAGTACTAATTAAGTTGAGAGAGAAAATTGGGTAATCAAGTACGAGGGAGTAAGTCAATTGGGCAAATTGCATGGCTACCATTAATTAAGCTATGGGTAATTGGTACAAAGGCTTTGTTTTCTGTGATCAATTAATGCACTGCATGCTTTGTGCTTGACTAAGTAGTACTAATAAATGTTTCGCTAATTTGTCTGAATTTTTCTAGGATGTAGACTATTTTGGAATGGAGGGAGTATGTTTCAAAACATAAGCACAACAAGCGGCCAGCCAAAGAGAGTCGATATTATATAATTTATAGAGGGTAAGAAAATTCAGGGGGCGGCATATCTTTATTAACAGACTACAAACAGCATCAAGTACTGGGGAATTGCTGAATAACTGAACTGAAAGATCCATGCACAGCAGCAGATTCTAATTGAGAAAAATACAAACAGTAGAGAAACAACACAAACCAAACATGCAATCCAGGATTCTAAGAACGATAGCAGTAGAAAAACGGGTATAAACTACAGTTCCCATGTTCACACTAATCAAAGACTTTTCCCGGTCAACTCGGTTTTTCCCAGTTTCTTTATTTTCTTTGCATTATTTTTGCTTCATACCCATTTCATAACTCTTTGAACCAAATATCTGAAGGGTTCGACCAAAATCCAGCCACAGCGCTGACATACAACGACTCAACGAGGATCATGGAACCTACTCCAGTCAATACATAGTACTCCCTCCGTTCCACAATGTAAGATGTTTTAGCTTTTGTCCACATTCACATATATCCACATGTATTTAGACATGTTTTAGTGTGTATGTTCACTCATTTGTGTTTGCACCTAGTCAACATATGAGATAGCTAAAACGTCATATATTAAGGAACGGAGGGAGTACTTTAGTAGATTTGGAAGAATAAGAATACGGGGATAATCTAAAAAGAAGATAAGGGGCTGAAATTAGCTTCAGCTAGTTACTAGTATAGTTACCCGGGAAGTTGTCAAAGGTGGTTGACCTTCAAGACGCTTCAGTTTGAATTTGAAAACCAAATGCCCACGCATTCCTTTCTCCGACAAGCAATCCACAACCTATGCCATTGGTAGTCATAAAACAAGTTACTCAAGATGCAACTATGAGCCATGTTCAGTTTCACATGTAGTAGAGGTAAGACATATGACAAGAGGCAAGACCTACTTCGACTATTCGGTGATAAAACAATTCAATTTGCTACATACTAGTGTGTAAAGTTAATTGAAGAAATCTTCCAATAGATACAGATATACTTGATAGTAAGATCATGCTAAGCGGCATTTCGGGAAAAAAATGTCACACCAAGCGGCCAGTTTGGAGGGTTGTAGTTCAAAACAATCAGCCTAAATACACTGGTGTTAGACAGATATTTGATAGTAAGATAATTTTGGAGATAAAACCTTGTATAATCCATCATAGGTGTAAACTTTTCCAGTGTAACTGTCCTTTTCTACATGGCCACGAATGACCCGTATAGGGTTGCCATTATCCTTGCTATTCTGCAGAATTGTAAATTATTTCAATCGAGGGACAGCAGAAAATGTTAATGAAGAACAAAAAGTGAGGGAAGTAAATTGACAAAGAGAACTGGTAGCTGCTCTGGATGCTATCAAACCTTCAGTAGAAGTAGGAGACAACTATCCAAATTAGGAGAGCTAACTCTTGAGATGGAAAAGGAAGAAGATGAGCTACTTCTTAACTTAGTGATGCAAATGTTCAGCATACTTGAATAAGATTCATCATATTCATGCGAGTATAGAAAAGAACATTTTACATGATAAGGAAAAGAACATTATACTCCCTCCGTTCACTAATATAAGGCACTGGACATATCATTTCAATTTTCCTGATTCAAATTTATCTAGACTTACTTTATACATTGATTCACTCATTTTAGTATGTATGTAGTCAAAATTGAAAGTAGGTCCAATGCCTTATAATGCCTTAGATTAGTGAACGGAGGGAGTAACTGAAGTGTGACTATAACTAACACAAAAGAAAGGAAACAAGATCAAATCTGAAATAGCAAGATGGTTTTGCAGTAAATAAAAAACATCAACGGAACTGCCGGAACTAACCTTCAGTGCCAAGTTTCCACGAAGCAACGTTTGATTAGTTTTCTGGTGACTGTTGCCAAGCAAATTGTTCCCTCCTTTGCCAGTGTAAATAATTTCATCAGCTTTGTCAAAATCATCTTCGTATACCCCAGACATTACAATGCAGGTCGCAAGAGGGAATGTTAAACCCTGGTACCCGGTCTGCTTAATCAAGAGATAACACTATCACATAAATCAAATTTTCTTATGGAATAGTAGATATATGAAAAGACAATAATATCAGGTTTGTATATCACAAATGAAGCAGGGAGAAAAATTACAACAAGATATTAATAGCTAGTCAAACTCTTGTGATTTTACAAGAAAATTAACATTAACTTACTCAGCAAACAGAACATAATTCTAAGATCAAGCCATTATTTATCCATTCTAACCACTGCACGTTTACCCCATAAGAATCTAGTAACAGTGCAGTTGACAATTATGCAGTTGATGTACTCCCTTTAACCATAACATACGATGTTTTAGCTATTCCAATACGAACTACATACGGATGTCTATAGACGTATTTTAGTGTGTAGATTCACTCATTTTGCTCCGTATGTAGTCCGTATTGGAATACCTAAAACATCTTATATTATGGTATGGAGGGAGTAGTTTAAACTGCATTTCTACTGCATTTTCTCAACTGTGCCATGTGTTTCAAGTGCATTTTTCGCGTGTTTAAACTGCCATGAAGTCTTTATCACACTCCGTGGCCAACGAGGCCGGAGGTATGATTTGGTATCGAAAAATATATGTTACGGTGAATCTATTGATATTGATTTGGTATTATAGAAGTTCATGTTTTGTGTCTACAAACTTGGTAAAACTTAGAGAACGTGGACCTTTGACTAAATTTACATTCCTTGTTTTCTTGAAACGGAGAGAGTACATTATTTTGCATTATTACAAAAACCAAATACGTGTTTGGTAATCGTGGGATTAGCATTTTGCTTTTGTTTTACTAGTTTGGAAGATTTTATGCCATATAACAGATGGATGAAAGTTTCTCATTGAGCCGTTTCCACTGATCACGTACACATGGAAATGGTTCTAGTACTATCATCCTTGCCCCCTACAAAAATAGACTGGCCCTAATCGCAGATGATGAAGAATGGTGACCAATTTCTCCGTATGGTTAACAATACATGTATCATGAATAAAATTCAGAATGCCCAGCTTGCACAAACATCGGAGGAAATAAATATACCAGAGCACGAGAGAAAGAGCCATCTCTCGGTTTTTAAAAAAAGAGGTATACTCCAGAAATACTACAATGTTGACAATACCATGGTAAACAAGACTACATTTTTTTATTTTATCCAAACACACGAAGTATGCAGAACTTTGAAGGTTTGAAACCACCTTAAAATTGGGGGCTACGGTTTGGAGGGTGGTTTGTCAACGTTCCACAAAATAAAAAAAAATCAATCATGGACGTGGAGAATGCTATAAACTGAGAACAAGCAAAAATTCATCAACCAATATGATAATGTTTGTTCCATACAAACAACACAAGAGATAAATGAATTTATCCTGTCATTTTTGCACGTGACACAGATATTCATATTCATGGATGAATTTTTGCAGGTTATTGTTTCATAGACTGCTCCGCAGCCCTAAATTGTTCAGATTCTTTAAAGGCCTTTAACAATTCATCGGTTGAATGTCACTTCTAATATTATCAAACAAACCGAGAGCATACCGAGTTGAATGTCAATTCCAATATTTAATGAATTAGTGTGAGAGGGTCATTGTAGAACTATCAAATGTGCTACTGTGTTATCAGCTAACTTTAAATAACCGTTCCACTAGCCTTACCGTATCTTGATATTTTGAACCCATATAATCTATACCCTTCATCCAATGGCCATGTAGACCTAGCACAACCATCTCAGCACGTGAGTAGAACTGATCACCAACGTCAACCCCTAAGAAAGAACACAACCAACAGATTTCTCTTGTTAACTTTTATAAAGTGAGTAAGAAAGTAAGCAAAAACTACTTTTGATAATTCAATAACATTTTTCTCTCTTTGAGAATCAATGGAAAACTAACCAGGAAGGTGCCCTATCCTCTTCTCTCGATAAAGTACGGCATTAGTCGCTTGCATCTGTTATATTTTCAAGGTTCACATGAATTTCCAATATTTACAATATAAAATTCTAATAAGTATCGTTTGATGAAAATATACCTTTGTTAATGCTTTCAAATCAGGGCGCTTTGATGGCCGTTTGACTTCTTCAGAACTTCCGTCATCTTGGTTGTTAGCCTTCCATTTTCAGAATATGCAAATAAATAAATTTATGAAAATGAGCCAAGCATTCCAAAGATAAGATAAGCCAACTTGCAAAATAGAAAGGAAACCAAACATATGGCAATGCCTTCTTTTGTGGAATTGAGAGCTGGGTGGGGTTGGGGTGTATATTGTAAAACTTTATATTTCAACCATCCAGTTATGGCCCCTAGTATTCCCTGATCTTGAGCTAATGCTTTGCTGAAGGCTTGATTTTCTCATATTTAGTTATTTACCAGAATCTACTTTTCCATAAGTGATAAAATCAAACATATGATTGAGGAAATAAACAGAAATCATTGACAGAGACATCAAAAGTAAATTTTACACGTGAGAAAATAAACAATTCTAGCAGTGTCATAGTCATAAACACATTTTACCTTCTAATAAAAACCAGAGCACATTTTAGCACAAAGAGCCGGTGTAACATATGGAAACCAAGTAACCAACAAGCATTTATAGAAAACTAGTGGCTAATATGCTTTCAGCATAATTAGCACATTAGTATATTATGAGTTCTGATGGAAATATTATATTATGTTTCGAATATCGTGAGTATGAAAATAAACAGATGCATCTACAAAACCATTTTGGTGGAAAGACTAGCAGCAGGAATAACAAAACAAAATTACTTAAAATACACATGGCACATTTCTGAACGAAGATATGCTCAAGTTAAATAGGAACAAGGCACACCTCAGTATATATGCATAAAGGCTACAAATGACCTATGGTGATTACGGTTTTATATGTATATAAAAATAAGGGAAATTTGGAACCATTTCACCGGAAATTAGATATTATGTTTTTAAATGCCATTGGATGTGCGAATGACATGCGGGTCAATGTCCCACACATGCAGTTGAGACACCCTGTGGTATTATTCAAGGCTACAAAATTTATAATGGCATTTTACAAATTTTCTTAGATTAAACATGCATACCTACAATACCATTTAGAGGGAAAAAAACTAGTAACACAAATATTATAACACAGTTTAGAATGAAGTATGCAAAAGTAAGTAAGTAAGTAACAAAGGACATAAATAAGCAATGCAGCTATAAGATCAAAATGCACCTAATTTATTCCTCGCAAGCACAACGGCTACCATTAATAATATATCGGATTGAGGTATACAAATGATAGAAACAAACTGAAATAGAAGCATATGAAAAGCGTTTTAGAATAAAGACCAAAACACAAACGTAAATACATATTCTAGTACATGTTATAAAGTGTCTTTCTAAACAGACAGAAGCCAGTATAACACAGGTTAGGAAACAACCAAATTAAAACCGTAAGATCAGCCGAGCAATATGCTTCAGGCTCACAATGGCTGCAAAACATTATAGGAGCAAAGACCTGGTGGCACAAACAACATAACACATTTCAGTATGCACGTATGCTCAAGTAACAAACGAAACAAACAACAAACTACAAACTCATTGCGCCTTACTACGAGTACAATCAGAATTAGAGGTTCAAACTGAGCATTTCAAACATAGCCCATTGCCATAACATGGGTTAGCAACAGATAGGCAAACAAGCAAACAAGATCAAACTGAGCATTTTAAATTAAGATGTTCTCAAGTACTATAGAATCAACACATCCTTATGTGCCCCACATGCACAATGGCTGCAATCAGTATAATGTAATTAGGATTTGAGATGTACAGAAAGTCAGAAACAAATAGGAGCATCTTAAAAACCATTTAGAACCGAAGTACCTTTCAATAACAGACCCTAAAGGGTCCAAAGTTTGCATATACGATCAAGGAGAATGTTAATCAAATGACGATGAAACATGCAGCGGCAGATTCACAAATCATGAGATAAAAATATTTGTAGCTAATCCCCAGTTCTCTTCGTCTAGGATAAGTTGGCCACCTAGCTAGCAAAAACTGTTGTCTAGTCTAATTCATTTATTCCTAATCGAAAACGCAGAGAGCCTCTGCCATGTAATAAAAACATTTAGCAGAAAAGGTCTGTCACTGTCAACACAAACCACGGAAAGGCCTGATCAATACCCAGATCCTCATCACTTCACCAGCACCACACTACATACGACATACATACTAGAGTTGCAGTAGTGTTGAACTAAAATTGCACATTTTCAGGACTGTAATTTTACTGTTAATAATTGTGCAACTTTAGGTGACTGGTACTTATAAAGCGTGGCGAAAGCCTGTTTCGAGGTGACCAGTATTTATGAAAAGTTTAGGCAACTGAAAATTGCAGGACCACTTATGAGCAACATCCAACATTAGAGGTTACTAACTGAATGTCGTGGAAAAACTGAATGAACTTCATATTCGTGCTCCCTAACCAATATATTAAGCGGTGTTTGGTTAGGCTTTTTTTGGCTTTTGGAATTGGCTTATAAGTCACAAAAATACCTAAATAGGTGCTTTTGGCTTTTGGCGTATGCTATCATGCATTATTCAGTCAAAAGCTAAAGGCCAAAGCCAAAAGCACATATTTAGCTGTTTTGTGACTTAAAAGCCAAAGTCCAAAAAAGTCATAATAAGCCTCTTTCATGGACAAATAGACCCTAGTTTCACAGCATGAACTGTTTCACTGATCATAGAAGACACATAATCCCTTTCGAAAGAACTAAAAGACACAGAATGCCACACCTGACGCTTGAGAGCCCTGGACGCCTTCAGTTCTTGCCTTACAGCCTGTTCTCTTTGTTGTTCCTCCTGTGACAGTTGACACAAACAACCATGTCAGGCCTTAAACACAATGTCTACAGGAAGAGCAAATCAATCCTTCATGAACCTATCTTCAGAAATATTTTCTATTCAACGAGAATTAAGGAAACAGGGCGACCTGCACAAAGTGGAGGTAGTAGCTGCTGAACGCCCGCAGCGTCTCCTTGACACGCAACCGAGCGCTCTTGCCGCCACCTTCACCGCCGTCATGCTCATCGGCTCCGCCATCCACGGGCAGCACCTCCTTGTTGTCCGTGGCCATGGGTACGGCGACCATCGTGCGCCTCTTCCTCCCTTCCCGCGCCACCAACTCATCGCCCTGAAGACACGGGGAAACCGAGGCGATCACCGTCTCCGTCGCCTTGGCAGCCGTCCTACGCTTCCTCCTTTCGTAATACAACACCGGCTTCTCTACCGGGACGCCTCCCTCGCCCCACTCGTGCCCGCGGCGCCTGTCGGATTCTGCGTCGTCAGGGATCCCCTTCTCGGTGCACGGCGCGCTCCACGGAATGCACGGCGGCGCGGAGATGGCGCGGACGTCGGGCCCCGCGTAGTCGGCGTGCCCCTTCACGGCATACGGCGCGCTCCGCGGACGGCACGGCGCGGAGGGGGCGCAGACGACGGACGGCTCGGCGTAGTCGGGGCACCCCTTGTCGGTGTACGGCGCGCTCCGTGGGCTGCACGGCGCCGCGGAGACGGCGCCGCGGACGTCGGGCTCCGCGTTGTCGCGGAACCCCTTCTCGGCGTACCGCGCGCTCCGCGGACGGCACGGCGTGGCGGGGCCGCAGAGGTCGGGCTCCTCCGCGTAGTTGGGGTACCCCTTCTCCGCGTACCGGGCGCTCCTCGGGCGGCACGGAGAACCGGCGACGCGCAACACCTCCATGACGGCCGCTGGGTCGATCGCGGCCTTCCGCCCTAGCTCCTTTGGGTGGCGGCGGCGGCGGCGTGGGACGTTAGGTGGCGTGGGGTTTGGGAGGGATTTTGGGTAGGAGGGGAGAAGCCACGACAAACACGGGACGGGAAAGGGAGGGGTGGCAGGTGGACGAAGAGGCTATGCTCACCATTTCCGGCAAAGCCGGGGAGCGGATGGGGATTTTACTGGACTACCCCTCGCGATGCTGTGGGTGCCGTTAAAGATCGTTGCGGATGTCTGAACAAAACTGGCCACGTTCGGATCGGACGGCCGCCAGCGCTGTCGCTTAACCGTACAGCCCTGCATCGCCGTCCAGCTCAAAATTAGGGTAGAGTCACTCATTTGCTTTTTCTTACTCTCCATGTTACAAGAGAAGAGGGTAAAATAACCCCGATATAATGAGTTGTGTCCTGACTACAAAATTGTTAGCATTAAATGATGGTGTACAACTGTAACAAGATCTACTCTTAGTTGTCTCGACTATTGGCTAAGGGCAACTCCAACGGCGCCCCCTCCCCACTTGGCTCATCCATTTGTTCTATACACAGAGAAAAATCAGGCCCAAAGATCTCCGTTTGTGTACTTGCGGCCTGTTTCGGCCAAACAGATAATATCCGAGTTCCCCGCGCCCGCTCTTTGTTCGCCCCTGATCCGTCTGCCAGCCACAACGCAACACACACTCACTCCACAATCTCTCTGCCTTCCTCCTCCCCGAATCGAGACGACACGACGTTGCCCAAGCACCAACTGACGCCATCGTCAACGCGCCGTCTCCACTCTAGTCTGTCGTAGCTGATGTGACGCCTCCATTCTCGTCTGTCGCCACCGAAATGCCCATAGCCGTGAAGAAGGAACAAACCAAGGTGCAAATCCAGCAGCGGGCGGCTTCCGGTGCAAGGCAAAGGAAAACAAAGGAGTCGAAGACCACTACCAAGGCGCAAGCCGCAGCCGCCACCCTGCACCCCAAAGTCACTGCTCAAGCCCACTCTGATGCCCAAGACGCACAACAAACAATCATCATGTTGGCCGCCACCGCTGCGGTGAGCCAACACTCGGGATTCTCGTAGAACCGCCCATCCCGAAGCTCGTCACCCGCCCCCTCAACGTCAACGCTGACGTATGTCTACCTCCGGCAACGTGTGACATGATCAGAAAGGTCGACTAGATTGGGGTGGACCTGCGACTACAAAATTTACTTTTCTTTTAGCAAATTAGGGATAACTCAAATATAGGTTCTCTAAATCATGCAAGTAGGTGAGCAACCTATGTGATGAAAAGTATATATAACTAGCCGTACAAGTAGATAAAAATAAGTAAATAGGTTAAGAGATAACCACACAATGAAAGTGGATATTTATCCAGAAATTCAGCTCCTAAGTAAAGTTAGTCTCCGTTGGAGAGGTATGAAGTCACAAGGATCCAGAATAGCCAAGTCTCACATATTCTCCATGTACTTCCATCAAGGCGGAGTGCCATGATCCACTAATTATTGTGCTTGAAGGCGACAAACAAAATCTTTACAAACAAAGTTGGGGCTAACTCCACAACTAACTTGAGGCTCCCAACAATATATATCCCAAAAATCCTTACCGCCAAGGCCAAGCTCCGAGACGACTACTTCCGTATAGGGTTTCAAGAAACACAAGAGTAACAAAATCCACCAAGAATGGCAGTGGATCAAATTTCTTTGGTGAAACCCTAGATTTGGATATCCTCTCTCACTCCTCAAAGTTTCAACAAGATTGGGGGAAAGTGAGTGGGAGATATCATCGTTTTAAGCTTTGGAACAACGGAGGAGAGACATGGTGGAAGTCATCCCTTCCTCTTGGAAAAAAGGTCTTTTATAGGGCCCCTCAAAATTCAACGTTAGCAGCTCCCCATGCCCCGATACAACTGAGGTACAGGGCTAGAACAATCGGGCCTAGTTCCGGTCCCAAGTATCGGGCTCCCCCTTGTGATTTCTACGAATAAAAATTCCACGGGTGCCCCAGACACATAACCCATCACAGGCTCGTGTTGGGGAACGTGCTATAGAAAATAATAATTTATGTGTGCCTGCACATAGCCAAGATCACTATAAAGGTGTAGGCAACGATAATGTACCCTTGTCGACTATGTCTGTAGTCAACGCCAGCCGATTTTCTTAGCTAGGTATACCTCCCAACCGCGAGAATCTATCCTGAGGCGTATAGCTTCTCACTTGTTATGGATTGCCTTTTATGGAGCATCTCGGTGCACATACTTCTTTTTTTCTGTGTTTTCAGAGAGACAGAATTCATATACGATCTATTTGAAGTTGCCACCGGTATGAAAGCTCCCATGATCAATCATTGTCGGTGTTTTGTATCCGTCTAGTAGATTTGTATCCGCTTCGCTTCGGCCCAAGTCTCCCGGCGACGGGTCTCGCTTCGCTCCAGCAGAAGTTGGCCTCTTATCTGCATAGTATTCAAACTAAATTTGAACCACAACAAAATAATAGGAATATACATCGGTCAGAGCTTTGGAGGTAAAATACATCACCGTCGGTCACCCCTCAAGGATCCATTAACCCTATGCGAGCTTTCCGTCTTGTGGACACATCAAGCTCTGTGTCCATTTAGTTACGATTCAGATTACAAATCCAGTAATTCGGCCGCGTGCATCTTTTTCTTGAAGGGAAGGTTGCATCTTCAATTGGGTCCCGAGATCGGTGACGAGGTCAAAGTGCATTACACGGGCACCCTCCTCTATGGGACTAAGTTTGATTCGAGCCACGAGCACGGAACCCTGTTCAAATTTAATCTCGGGCAGGACCAGATGATCAAGGGGTGGGACCACTGAAAACAAGCTCAAACCCACTGAAGCGCTGGCGTGGCCGAGATATCACCTTAGCATGCGTTCAAAATCACTGAAATCAAGCTCGATCTAGTTGCGGTTCCTCCTTATTCCACTATCTTCTATGAAGTGGAGCTTGTTTCCTTCAACAAGCATAGAGAATCCTGGGATTGAAGAGCAACACTGAGAAGATCAAAGTAGCTGCCTAGAAGAAGGATGAAGGGATTGTTCGGTTTAAGATAGGCAAATATGCCAAGGCCTCCAAGAAACATAAAAAGGATGTGAAGTACATTGAGTATGTCAGATATTTCAATGAGGATGAGAAGAAGGAATCAAAGGCACTGCAAAAGTGAAGATTAGCAGCAAGCTCAACAATGCAGCATGCAAGCTGAAACTAAAGGACTACAAAGAAGAAGAGAATCTCTGCAGTAAGGCACTTCTACAAATGAAGAATACAATGGCACTTCTAACAATAAAGAATACAATGTGTTCAACATTGGACTCAAAATAAAGTCTTGTCCTCAAGAAAAAATTAAATTAATAAACGTTTTGTGAGAAGTTATCCTTTTAAAGTAATTATTTTTAAATTGTGGCTAAAATGAAATTAAAACCACTTGCATAGCCAAGCCGCACAAAATGTTAACTCTAGTGTAATTATTCAATTCGTGTTGAAGCACGGGCACTGTCTTCGTACTATCATAAAAATTGGAGTCGGTGATTGGTTAGTTCATTCTCTAATCGTCTGCATTGTCTGATTTAACCCCATGGTTGTTGTGTTTTTTGTCGACAAGTGGTCCTCATTCATCCCATCGTGCCCATCTCTATTGCAGTCTGTTCCATCTCGCCCTCCGCTCTCAAACTCTCCGAAACATCACCGTTTCTCCAACAAAATTGAGGAGGTCTTTTTTTCCATGATCCCGTCTTCACAACGATGAGGTAACCACTTCCTCGCTCTAGCCATAAAGTGCCCATTTTTTGACACAAATATGTTGATTGAGAGTAATAAAAGCCTTCCATATATGTAGCCACATACCTAAATTAAAGTTAACAGGAAGTTGCGAAACAAAACTTTCATGGGACTTAACGACCTAGGATATGGCTGCACCCGACCTTACCACACGTCCCTACAACCCCACGCATCGTCAAATATTTTGATGCCGTGTCATCAGATCCTCCAGATAATGAACATAGAAGCCGCCACACCAGAAGCAATACCAAAAACCTCTCTCTAGAAGGGATCCGGAGGAGAAATCAGTAGGAGAGTTGTCATATCCACCATAGCAGCGATCTTGAAAGTCACGACATCGATCTCCATCATCAACAACATCATCTACGTCTTTATCAACGATTTCTCCATCCATCTCGATGTAATCCCAAACCCGAGTGTGATTTACACATGTACTCGTATCATTCATCCCCTATTCATTGACGATGATGATGGTGAAAGTGCATGTGTTGCCCCATGCGTGGTTTTGGTAATTAATGACAATCCTTATGGACTAATGTTTGCATTGAGTTATCCTTATAGATCTTGTCCATGGGAAAAGATTGGAGTTCATGTGTTGGACTCTAGAAGATTACATGATGATCAATGCTCTATTCAAGGGTTTATATGAAGAATGGTCATGTGTAGAGTTGAGCATATTGCAAGTATGTCTTGAAGGATTCAAGACATCATGTTTGTGAAACGAGCTTAGCGAGGCTCTCCCATAATGGAGTATGGGGGAGCATTTGGAGAAGTCTTCATCAAACATGTGCTAGCAAGCACAATCAAGAAAGGTGTTCCAACTTGAGTGAGTCAAGATCGTCATCATCTAGCTCAAGTGGAATGCGCAAGGCAAAGGTATGATCTTGATAGGGTTTTATTTTACCGGTCTCAGGGTGTTAGTGGGAGACCGGGTTATAGGATAGATGGCGTACTATCAAGAGGGGCTCTCAAGTGAGTAACTTGATCGCATCTTTGTGGGAGCTCAAACCTTTGCATACTTGGCATATCATCTTTCTTGGTTCTTATTTGGCTTTTATCCATGTGAGAATTTAGAGCTTGTGTTCATCTCCATACCAAGTTCTAGTTCATCAAAAACGGATTTCATATGCATATCTTGTGGCGTTTTTTATATTGGAGGTTTTACCGGCTTATCTTTTCTATAGAGGTCAAACTCTCTCCTTATGGTTTCCTCCTCACATGATGAACTATGATGTGTATATGCATGATCTTGTATGGCTTGTGATTATCTTCGAAACAAGTCAAAGATCATAGAAAACGGAGTCTTGATGAATATCTTGTTGAGTTTCGATGTTGGAGGATTTACCGGTTGTTCTTTTATAGAGAAGGTTTAACTTTCTATATTTGGTTTAATCCTGCCTTGTTAGACTATGATGTTTCTCTGCATGATCTTTAAGAGCTCTTCGTTGCGATTCCAATGAGCCCAAGATCATCGAAATCGGAGTCCGGATGAAAAAGTTATTTCAGTTTTCGTTTTGTTGTTTCTGTCAATTTTCAGGAAAGACCGGAATATCCGGTTCTGCGCAGAAAATTCGAGCACTGGAATTGGGCGGAAATTCCGGTCCAAACTTGGACCGGAATATCCGGTCCGCCCAGTTTCCTGCAACGACTCTATTTCGTGGGGCCCTATAAAAGCCCTCCTTCTTCCCCAAAGAGACATGCTTCCAAGCACGAAATTGCCCTCCATTGTTGACCTCTTGAAGCTTTGATTTCTCTTTATTCCTCCATGATTCTTGCCTCAAATTAGAGGGAAAAGAGAGAGGAGATCTAGATCCACATTTCCACCAATCCATCTCTCCTCTAAGTGAGGGGAACCCTTTGGATCTAGATCTTGGAGTTCCATTTGTTGAGTTCTTCTTTGTTCTTCCTCTCTTCTACCCCCATAAGCATTAGTTGCTTTTGGTGAGATTTGAGAGTGAAGGATTTGAGCACTTGTGCTCTTGCCATTGCTTTGCGCATCGGTTTGTGCTCTCCACGAGGATTCGTGGAAGTTTAAAGTTTGTGAGCTTGTTACTCTTGGGTCTTTGGACCCTAGACGCCTTCGTGGTGGTTGAGACCTTTGTGGTCACTTGTAGCCGTTCGGGAGCCCCAAATCCATTTGTGGGTTGTGCCTCGGATTGTTGTTGTAAAGTCTCCGGATTCTGCCTTGAAGGATTCTGATAGTGGAAGGTGAACCAATCCTTTGTGGTGCGGTTCATCGGAGAATAGGGTGAGCCTTTGTGGCATTGAGATCGACCTTTGTGGTGTCTCACACCTCTCCAACGAGATGTACTCCCCTAAAAAGGAGGAACTCGGGAATACATCCTCGTCTCCGCGTGCCTCGGTTATTTCTATACCCGAGCTCTTTACTTATGCACTTTACATTGTGATAGCCTTCGTGCTTGAAGTATTCCATATCACTATCACTTTGTTGCTTGTCTTGCTTAGCATAAGTTGTTGGTGCACATAGGTGAGCCTAGTATATTTAGGTTGTTGGCTTGTTAATTTAAACACCTAGTTTTATTCCGCAATTATCAAGGCTAAACCGGAAAAGTTTAAATCGCCTATTCACCCCCCTCTAGGCGACATCCTGATGGCGTGTAGTTGACGGGAAAAATATTCTGCAGGAAGCTTCGTATCTTCCCCTGCAACGGCGCCAGAAAGCAATCTTGATAGCCCTTCACGTAGTTACCTGCGTGAAAAGTAAATGGGTTAGGTTGAGACTCCAAGTGCAGAGTGTGTAGTAAGTGGAAGACGTGTTTTCCCCACGAGGGATGACTCGAGGGTTTAATATCGAACTCTCGGGGAATCAGTAGTGAAGATTTATCTTTCCTATCCTTCTTTTGGTTACCTACAAAACAAAGTAAATGTTTTGGTTCTCAACCTCACCTAGTGGTTGTCAAGCACAAGGTGTGAGAATGATATCAAGATAATATGCAATGCAAACAAGAAATAAATATGCAATGGTAGTAAATAAATATGCAAAGATGGTGGTAGCAATGATAAATGATATTTTTGGGTTTTATATGATGAATGCAAGATGTAAAAGTGTTTTTGTATTCTTGGATTTTTAAATGGCAGAAAATGGAAAAGTGGTAAAAGTGGTTGGAAAGGTGTTTCTTATGATTAAAAATGGACTGGGGTTCATGGTTTCACAAATGCACTCTCTCTTTAATAAAGTGGTAGATAATGTAACACTAGAGTTGACATATGAGATTGCAACACAACAGTTTAATGATAAGTTATAATTATATGGGCATCACGTCCTAACATAGAGACCTTTTGGTTATTAGTCTCTCTTATACTCCACCAAGATGCGAACTAAATCATAACACCTCAGTAATTAAGATAACTCGGAGTATAGCAATAAGTATCATGACATGAAGTTAAAATAAGAACATGCTAGATCTAGTCATGGAGTAGTGGCAATGGTCACACCCACATCTCCGGTAGCATGGTATTTCTTTTTATCCCTATTGAGGCAACAAAGTAAGGTAAAAATACCCAAGTGGATCGCAGAACTTTCTCTCACGTTCACTGCACTAGCCACCCCCGTTACTCCAACTAATGCACACGTTCCCCCTCACGCGCTCTCATAAACATGCTTGATCATGACAAGTAAATAAGAACGGGGTACATAATATGCATCTACTTTCATAACTGAAACAAAACCATTGCAATCTCAAACATATATTAACTCATGAAAAGATCCACCACAAAGGTATTACATAGATGACCGTAATCATGTTCAGCAACTCATACGGTACTAATTAGTGAAGCTCAAGAGAGAGAGAGAGATACATAAGTTACTTCCACAAACCCATAGTCCAGAGGTGGACTACTACCTCTTCATCATGGAGACGGTGGAGAAGTCGTTTGGAGAAGATGGAGACCACACCGGCAGCGCCCCGCCAGAGTTTTCCCCCTCCAATCTGCAGCTCCAGGTCTCTGTTTCGGTGTTTCTGTGTTTCTGCGGCGCTCCTTCCAGAGAACGTCGGGGGACTATTTTTATAGGAGGTTTTAGGTCAAAACCGAGTCGGTGGAGGAAAGATAGACGGCAGCGGAGCTCCGAGGGACAAAGTGGGGGGGGGTCCCACGCGGCCCATGTACTTGGCCGCGTGGGCCCACTCATCTGGGCCCTCGGGCCTCCGCTTGTTTGCTTCCTTCGCTCCCACGCTTTGTTCCTTCCAAAAAATGATGCTCGTAAATTTCCAGGTGATTTGGACGTCGTTTGGGTCCCTGAAACATTAAAATATAGAAATAGAGTTTTCTGCCTGCTGATGGTCCCGAAGAGCAAGGCCTTGATACCTGCAAAAGTAAACGGGATTAGGTTGAGACTCCAAGTGCAGAGTGTATAGTAAGTGGAAGACAGTTTTCCCCACGAGGGGTGACTCGAGGGTTTAATATCGAACTCTCGGGGAATCTGAAGTGGTAGATTTATCTTCTTATCCTTCTTTTGGTTACCTACAAAACAAGGTTAGATGTTTTGGTCCTCAACCTCACCTGTGGTTGTCAAGCACAAGGTGTAAGAATGATATCAGGATAGTTATGCAATGCAAACAAGAAATAAATATGCAATGATGGTGGATGCAATGATAAATGATATTTTTGGGTTTTTGAATGATGTATGCAAGATGAAAAGTATTTTTGTATTTTCGGATTTAATGATGGCTGAAAATAGAAAAGTGGTATATGGTGTTGGAAAGGTGTTTCTTATGATTAAAAATGGACTGGGGTTCATGGTTTCACAAATGCACTCTCTCTTTATAAAGTGGTAGACAATGGAACACACACAGTTAACATATGAGATTGCAACACAGGGTTTGATAACAAGTTACTTAGATATATGGGCATCACGTCCTAACATAGAGATCTTTTGGTTATTAACCTCTCTTATACTCCACCAAGATGCGAACTAAATCATAACACCTCAGTAATTAAGATAACTCAGAGTATAGCATTAAGTATCATGACATGAAGTGAAAATAAGAACATGCTAGATCTAGTCATGGAGTAGTGGCAATGGTCACGCCCACATCCCCGGTAGCATGGTATTTTAGTTTATAGGCAACAAAGTAAGGTAAAGATACCAAAGTGGATCGCAGAACTTTCTCTCACGTTCACTGCACTAGCCACCCCCCGTTACTCCAACTAATGCACACGTTCCCCCCCACACGCTCTCATAAACATGCTTGATCAAAACAAGTAGACAAGAACGGGGTACATAATATGCATCTATACTCATAACTGAAACAAACATTGCAATCTCAAACATATATTAACTCATAAAGATCCACCACAAAGGTATTACAACGGTGACCGTAATCATGTTCAGCAGCTCATACGGTGCTAATTAGTGAAGCTCAAGAGAGGAGAGATACATAAGTTACTTCCACAAACCCATAGTCCAGAGGTGGACTACTCCCTCTTCATCATGGAGACGGTGGAGAAGTCGATGGAGAAGATGGAGACCACGCCGGCAGCGCCCCGCCGGAGTTTTCCCCCTCCAATCTGCAGCTCCTGATCTCCGTTTCGGTGTTTCTGTGTTTGTGCGGCGCTCCTTCCAGAGAACGTCGGGGGACCTTTTTTATAGGCGTTTTTAGGTCAAGACGATGTCGGTGGAGAAAGATCGAAGGCAACGGAGCCACGAGGCCCAAATGGGTGGGTCCCACGCGGCTACAGTACCTGGCCGCGTGGGCCCCCTCGTTTGGCCCTCGGCCTCCGTTTGCTCGCTTCCTTCGCCCAGGTCTTCTTCCTTCCAAATATTGACGCCCGTAAATTTCCAGGTGATTTCGTTGACGTTTGGGTCCCTGAAACATTAAAATAAGAAAACGGGGTTTTCTGCCTGTGCAGGGTTAATTCCATAAAAATAGGAAATAAATGAATATTCCCAAAATCATTATAAAACATTGATATAACCCTTATATGATGCAAATATGATTGGAATATAAGCAATTAAAGTGCAAAGTTCATGTATGCATTTTACATGCATCAACATCCCCAAGCTTAATCCATGCTCGTCCTCGAGTATGAAGATGATAAAACTAACATGGACTTTGCAATTTAATACTTAACAATGAATATCAAAGATGATTACTATTGCTACATATAGTCAAATGATTCATTCTTCAAAGGAGTAGCAATATGCAAATAGTTTATGAAGTGATATCAAGTATTCAAGACAAGGATGTTCATTGATAGTTCACAAAGTGTAACATGGTAGCAAGTAATATGGAACACATGTATGCATAATGATAAGTAGAACATCCTACAATGGTCATAGAGTGTAGATGAAAATCTGAATATGATAGGTGTACACTTTGGAAAGATGTATATGTGAGTAGAGGTAAAGCATGCATAAGTTTCATCCAACTTCCAAACTCTTCTACTTAAGTTAATGATTGCAATAAGGTATTCATTGGTGTCAAGCTCTCATTGCCCCTATCATAGCATCTTGAATGATTAAGGTTAAAGTGAAAGCAAATATGAGTAGTGTGCTTGATAAAGAATGGGTTGAATGTCTCATGCCCCTTGAATACAAGTACTTACACCATGTGTTACTCAACTTGGGAAACAAAGCAAGTTCAATTAAATATCATTGTAAGCATAATAGTATCATCAAGAGCGTCAACTGGGGTACCTCTTGTCCCAAGATATGGAACAAGCCCATATCAAAATGACAAGACAAACAAACAAAATGAACAATCTCAACACCCTTTTTATTTACCATTTGGAATAGTTTTTTATTGCAAGGTGTATCACAGAAGGTTCACCATAGTATGTAAGTAAATTTCCACCATGAATGATGCATGGCTTAGATTAGCGGCCCAGGCGTCTCTCTAACCATTTACACAAACTCATTTAAACTCACTTATTTCCACATTTATTTCAACATGATAAGCATCCATAGACAAAAGCACATGATATCAACTAAATGAGATGAAGAGCGTGTTGAAAGCTTGCCATGTGACAGCACATATGGGCTAACTTCCAACCCAAAACATTCATCAAGCCACAAACATCATAATCTTAATCACAATGGGTCAAGTTTTATTATGCAAATAAAAGAACATTGTGCATCAAGTTCGTGAGAGCTATATAACCAATTTTTTCCATTGCAATCAATAACATAAACATTTTCATTCAGAGGTAAGATAACACAAACAACATGTTAAACATACTCGGAATAGCATAAAGCCAATAGGTAGATATGGTGGACTCACTGGAATAACTTTGGTTGAAGGTGTTGGAAACAAGTTTTTGCTTGTTGGAGTTTTTGGGCTAGCAAAAGGGAGAAAGTTGACCATCTAGATGCATGCATGAGTGTCCATAGAACTAACTAATCCATGTTAAACCAAGTGAAATAACAATCAGCACCAAAACATGAATAAGTGATAGCTCTACAAAAAGAATTTGCAAACTATTACTCATAAACAAGCTCATGAATCATGCAACTATATGTATCATTAAAAATCAAGTCAAACATCCCTTTTCCCAATCTTATAAAAGCATCCAACATATTTCAACCCATATTTCCAGTAGCTCTCTCATATATAATTGATAGTGTGGTGGTCTCTCAAGACTCAAACAAAAACAAAAAACGACGCTCCAAGTTTATGCGATAAAGTGTTTCGATCGAAAAACAGAAGTTGGACGTGTGCAAACCGAGAGTGTGTAGGTCCAGCGGGGTTGTCTTCACATCCCCAAGCTTATGGTCTTCACCATCCTTGGATAGCTCTTGGTGCATCTCCTCCAATCCCTGTGAAAAAACTTCAAAACACCGTTTCTCCCATCTCTTTTCTGTGGGGTGCATTAATAGTGATAAACAAATAGGTTCCTTGCTGCATATAATCCTTGAACAAAAATTCATATGACATGTCCAGAAAGTGTATAATGTTGTATGCCTACTCATAAACTCAATTGGATCAAAAAGATTCAACTTAAAAGCTCAAAGCATGCATCAAACAAAATGGGACAGAATCTGTCCAGAAAAACAGCAGCAGCAAAACGTATTTTTCTACCCTACCAAACTTTCTCGAAAAATTCCGAAAAAATTCATGCATACAGAGGATGAAAAGTTGCAACTACAGTTCAAATATGAGCTCATTCGGAGTTACAGAATAAGAATTAAAAATCATACCGTGCACTGATTCGTGCAGGAATAAAATCTCCGAACGCTATAAGCAACTTTTTCAAACCAAAAAGGGTAAAACTTGGCACTTTATTAAAACTCCAGAACCTAACTAGACACAAAATCTCTTGTTACAGCAAGAGGACACAAAGAAAAATCACACACAAAAATAACCGGGTTGCCTCCCGCAAAGCGCTTTCTTTATAGCCATATAGCTAGGCTTCTTACTTGTTGTTTTATTGTGGACGAAGCTCATGAGGGAGCTTGAACTTTGGTGGTTCCCTCTTCCTTGGAAAGTGTTCCATGCACTTCTTGTGTGGAAACTGAAACTTTACATTCCCTTCCTTTGAATCAATGATAGCACCTGTGGTACGAAGAAAAGGTCTTCCAAGAATAATAGGACTAGAGGTTTTACTCCCCATCCATGATTAGAAAATCCACAGGCACAAAAGTCATATGTAACTCTACCATAACATCACTTACTTTTCCCAAAGCATTAATAGCATCAGTGCTAGTTCAATAGAGCATTTTTCAAGATTTTTCAATTCAAGCACTTCATATAGTTCTTTAGATAAAACAGAGACACTAGATCCTAGATCAAGTATGGCATGGTGTGTCTCTTTTCCAATAGTTACTAGTACCTTAGGTATCCACATATCCCCAAGCTTAGGTGGTATCATAGCCTCTTGGTTGTACCTAGCAATCTTTTCTTTCAAGACATGATTAGCAATATAAGAACCAAAACCTGCTTGGTTAGTGTTGATGGAAGGATCACTTGCAAATTTTTGTAAGATAGATATTAATTCATGCAAGCTACAATTTTCTAAGTCAAGCAAAGGATCCTTGACTTCATTAAGCATTTTAACTTCCTCAACTTCTTCCCAAGCAAGATTCTCATTCCTTTTCTTTAAAGCAAGATTCAAGGCTATTTGGAGGTCATCCTCCTCTTCAACATGATTCTTAATATCCCTATCTAAAGGTTCCAGCATAGAAGATATTCTTTCATTCAATTCCCTAGTCAACTTCTTTTTAGACTTGGCATAGTTCAATATTGTTTCCATTTTCAAAGAGATTCCAGAAAGAGTGTTATTTGTCTTTTTCATCCTAGACTTGGTATGAAGGATAAATGAATGCAAATCATTTTTAGTAGGATAGTCCTCCACATAAGTTTGTAGACATAAAGTTGACCTATCCATAGAAGCTTTTAGTTGTTTGATCCCAGTTTCATATTTGGATTCTATAGAATTCCCAAATAAATTTTCCATCAAATTATTAGCATGTGAGGGATTTCCAGAAGCAAATTTTCCACTAGTCAATGAGTCTAGAAAACATTTCGACCAGCCATCTATACCTTTATAGAAGTTTCTTATCACAGTGGCAGGAGTATATTTAATGACACCATTTTTACTAGTGTCCTTAATTCTATACCAAGCATCCATCAATGACTCTCCATAGTATTGACCAAAGTTGTTCATTCAGCACTAGGATTCATTTTAGCAAGTTTTTTTTGGTATTTTTAATTTTTTATGCAAAACTGAAATAAATATGATATGATATGCAATGACACTAACAAAACAAATAAATTGCTTTGTAAGTAAAGATGGATAAGATGGTGCTCACGTAGGTGCAACCTCCCCAAGCTTAGGTGTTAGCACAAGTTGGTGACGTTGACTTTGTTGTGAGATGAATGCGATGATGCACACCCTTGGATAAATCTCTCAGCTACGATTCCCCGGCAACGGCGCCAGAAAACGTCTTGATGGCCCGAAGAGCAAGTTTGATACCTGCAAAATAAACGGGATTAGGTTGAGACTCCAAGTGCAGAGTGTATAGTAAGTGGAAGACAGTTTTCCCCACGAGGGGTGACTCGAGGGTTTAATATCGAACTCTCGGGGAATCTGAAGTGGTAGATTTATCTTCTTATCCTTCTTTTGGTTACCTACAAAACAAGGTTAGATGTTTTGGTCCTCAACCTCACCTGTGGTTGTCAAGCACAAGGTGTAAGAATGATATCAGGATAGTTATGCAATGCAAACAAGAAATAAATATGCAATGATGGTGGATGCAATGATAAATGATATTTTTGGGTTTTTGAATGATGTATGCAAGATGAAAAGTATTTTTGTATTTTCGGATTTAATGATGGCTGAAAATAGAAAAGTGGTATATGGTGTTGGAAAGGTGTTTCTTATGATTAAAAATGGACTGGGGTTCATGGTTTCACAAATGCACTCTCTCTTTATAAAGTGGTAGACAATGGAACACACACAGTTAACATATGAGATTGCAACACAGGGTTTGATAACAAGTTACTTAGATATATGGGCATCACGTCCTAACATAGAGATCTTTTGGTTATTAACCTCTCTTATACTCCACCAAGATGCGAACTAAATCATAACACCTCAGTAATTAAGATAACTCAGAGTATAGCATTAAGTATCATGACATGAAGTGAAAATAAGAACATGCTAGATCTAGTCATGGAGTAGTGGCAATGGTCACGCCCACATCCCCGGTAGCATGGTATTTTAGTTTATCCCTAGTGAGGCAACAAAGTAAGGTAAAGATACCAAAGTGGATCGCAGAACTTTCTCTCACGTTCACTGCACTAGCCACCCCCCGTTACTCCAACTAATGCACACGTTCCCCCACACACGCTCTCATAAACATGCTTGATCAAAACAAGTAGACAAGAATGGGGTACATAATATGCATCTATACTCATAACTGAAAGGTATTACAACGGTGACCGTAATCATGTTCAGCAGCTCATACAGTGCTAATTAGTGAAGCTCAAGAGAGGAGAGATACATAAGTTACTTCCACAAACCCATAGTCCAGAGGTGGACTACTCCCTCTTTATCATGGAGACGGTGGAGAAGTCGATGGAGAAGATGGAGACCACGCCGGCAGCGCCCCGTCAGAGTTTTCCCCCTCCAATCTGCAGCTCCTGATCTCCGTTTCGGTGTTTCTGTGTTTGTGCGGCGCTCCTTCCAGAGAACGTCGGGGGACCTTTTTTATAGGCGTTTTTAGGTCATGATTATGTCGGTGGAGCGAAGATCGACGACAACGGAGCCACGAGGGCCAAACGAGTGGGCCCCACGCGGCCAACAGTACCTGGCCGCGTGGGCCACCCCGTTTGGGCCTCAAGCCTCCGCTTGTTCGCTTCCTTCGCCCCCAGGTCTTCTTCCTTCCAAATATTGACGCCCGTAAATTTCCAGGTGATTTCGTTGACGTTTGGGTCCCTGAAATATTAAAATAAGAAAACGGGGTTTTCTGCCTGTGCAGGGTTAATTCCATAAAAATAGGAAATAAATGAATATTCCCAAAAATCATTATAAAACATTTACAAAACCCTTATATGATGCAAATATGATTGGAATATAAGCAATTAAAGTGCAAAGTTCATGTATGCATTTTACATGCATCAGTAGTGTGTTTTCTGATGACATTAAGAAACACAGTTACTTCGTTACTAAAATATTCCCTTTATCATTAAAAGATGAAGCTAAAACTTGGTTTAATAGTTTATCTCCTGGATCCATTAAAAGTCCTATGGAATTGGTTAATGCTTTCTTCCTGAAATATTTTCCTGCTAGTGCTCAACATGTTCCTTACAGAGAATCTTTAATTTCAAACAATTGGAAGCAGAGAAATTGCCTGAATCTTGGGCAAGGTTTTGTTCTTTACTTAGGGCTCGGCCTGGACATCAATTAGCTAAAAATGAACTTCTTGATATATTCTATAATGGACTAACTGTTGAATCTAGGACATACCTAGATAGTTGTGCTGGTTGTGTTTTCAGGAAAAGAACTCCAGATGAAGCTGAGGAATTAATGGCTAAAATAAGCCAAAATCATGATGATTGGACTATACCTGAGCAGACCCCGATACCCACACCAAAAAAGAGAGGAATTCTTGAACTAAGTGATGAAGAAATGAGAGAAGCCAAGAAATCTCTTAAAGAGAAGGGTATTAAATCTGAAAATTTGAAGAATCTACCACCAATAGAAGAATTATGTAAACTAATTCCTCACCCATCCTTAGTTGAGGTACACTCTCTCCAACATTTTGATGATAGGGATATTCCTTATTCTAAAACTCCTGATCAATGCTTAGATGAATTTGATAATTACATCATTAAGCAGGATAACTTTAATATGAGAGTGCAGAATCATCTGATAGAAAATTCTAGAGCTATGAGTAAATTGCATGATATTGTGGAAAGAACTTCTAATGATGTTAAAATGCTTATTAAACATTTCCATATGGTTCAAACTCAAATAGATCAACTCACTAAGGTACAAAAAGATCTGCTAGTTAATGCGTCTAGAGAAAATGAAAAACATGCTTATGGAGTAGGAACTAGAGGTGGTGCTTCTACTCAGGATCCCTTGTATCCTGAAGGACATCCTAAAAGAATTGAGCAAGATTCTCAACTAGCTAATGAAACTGGTACTCCTTCTAAGAAAAAGAAGAAGAAGAAACATAAATATGTTGAACAATCTCCTGAATCAATTAAAGAAAGTGAGCATGTTAATGATCCAAATAGTATATCTATCTCTGATGCTGAAACTGAAAGTGGTAATGAACATAACAATGATAAGGATAAAAATGATGCTTCTGATAAAGAGGAGAGTGAAGATGAACCTGAAAAGCATACTAAGAATAAAAAGTATACTAAAGAAGATTTCATTGCTAAAAAGCATGGTAATGAGAGAAAACCTTAGGTCCAAAAGCAAATGCCTTTTCCTAATAAGAAACATAAATCAAAGGAAGAGGAACACTATAATAAATTTTGTGATTGGATGAAACCCTTGTTTTTGCAAATTCCTTTGACTGATGCTATTAAATTGTGTTCTTATTCGAAATATATGAAAGATATTGTCTTTAACAAAAGGAAAATTTCTAATGAGGAAATTTCTACTATGCTTGCTAATTACTCTTTCAATGGTAAGGTTCCAAAGAAACTTGGAGATCCAGGTATACCAACTATCCCATGCTCTATTAAGAATAATTATGTTAGAACTGCTCTATGTGATTTAGGAGCAGGAGTTAGTGTTATGCCTTTCTCTCTTTATAAGAGGCTCTATTTAGAAAAATTGATACCAACTGATATATCTTTGCAAATGGCTGATAAATCTACTGTTGTTCCTGTTGGCATATGTGAGGATGTTCCTGTTCAAGTGGCTAATAATTGTTTAATATTAACTGACTCTGTTGTGTTGGAAATGACTGAAGATGATAATATGTCTATTATTCTTGGGAGACCTTTTCTTAACACTGCAGGGGCTGTTATTGATTGCAACAAAGGAAAAGTAACCTTCAATGTTAATGAAAAGAGCATAATGTTTATTTTCCCAAAAAGCTGGATAAGATATATGGAGTGAATACAATAGCCAATCTTAGAACTATCAAAGTGGGAAGTATTGATTGCCCTATTTATGAACCTCAAGAAGGATTTCAAAGTATTATGATTGGATCTATTTCTATACAATTCAAGGTAACATGATTGTCTCATGTGGTTTAATTCTTTTATGTCATATAAAATTTATTTGGTGACAAGACTTGATCAACCTTGTTAACAAATATGTTTTAAATGCATAGAAGTACTAAACAACATTTTATTTCTCAACCTTGTTTTACCTACTGTTGTGTTACTGAACTTGCAAAATTTTAGTTGAAATTGGTCTTTATAAAATCTTATTTCTGCCTTAAAGTTTATTATTTAAATAACCAGAAAGTGTGAAAAATGAAAGTTTTCAAAAATTTCTAAAAATTATATCAAGCATTCTAGTTTTTAAAGAGGAACATGGGAGCACCTGGGGCTGACCAGGGGGACCCACCATGCCCCCACACCATATGGCCGCGCGGCGTGGTGTGTGGCCGCGCCATGGTGTAGTGTGGGCCCCACCTGGCCCTCCACTTACCCATCTTCCTCCCCTTTCTTTCTCTCTCCCGACCAAACACTTCACCATTGTTCAAACCCGTGTTCTTGCTGCCCTTGCTCGAATTTTTCGATCTCCTTGCTCAGCCCATCTTTGTTGCTGATATTTGGATCATTTGTTCTCCGGTATGTGACTCCTCTGTTTATCCAAGTAGAATTTTGTTTAGTTGTGTATTTCTTGAGTATTTTGGTACTGTAGGTGACATGTTAAGAGAGTTTTCATGCTTGTTATATGCTTAGATTAATTAGTCTTGATGCATGTCTAGCCCTCTTGCAAGTCTCTATAGTAGTTTCTTTGATCTAATTGCTCCAAAATCATTTTTATGAGGTTTTGTTAAAAATTTCAGAAAAGGAAGATGCATAATCACACTTATGGAGAGATTTTTAAGAGGGAAGCACAAAGAGCAACAAGGCCTTCAAGGTTTGCTGCTCGATGTAGGCCCTCCTACAATGAGGACCTTATGACACTGAGGATTGGTGATGAGGGGGATGATGGTGTTGCACATGCATCTATCTTCCCTTGTACTGACTTTTTGAGAGATGCAGGGATCCTTGATGATTTCCTATTCCTTGTTAACAAAGTTGGTTTGATGGAGTTTATGCAGGATGAGAGTGATCAATATGCAAGGCTCACCAAGATTTTTGTTGAGAGCTTTACCTTCAATAACACTCCTTTCAGTCCCTCTGTTGCATTTAAAATTTATGATAGATCTTACACCATGGATCTGAAAAGATTTTGCAGAGTCATAGGTATTGCTCCATCTGGGACAGCAAGAAGAATTCAGGGGCAACGTCGCGATCTACTGGAACTTTACCGGGAGGTGACTTATGATGATGACCGTACAACGCAGCGTGGCAAGATAAGGAACATTCAACTCCCAGCCATTAGATATTTTACTTATTATCTTGCCACGAGTGTTCTTTCTAGAGAAAACACTAGTAACATTTCAAACTACCATTTAGTTTTCTGGCTGCTGCACTTAAGGATAATTAAACTTATAACCTCGGTGCTTTGATTGCTCGTCGCCTCGCCGCAAAAGGACCAATATTTGGAGGAATTATTGCTGCACGTGTTTTAGCTGATCTAGGCCTTCTTGTTGATCCCACTGATGAGTTGTTACCCCCTCAAAGGCTTGACTTGCTGCTATGAAGCTTCATCATTTTGTTACTACTAACTCTTGTGCAGGATGTCTAGTTTATAAAATTTTGTTTACTGACGGGTCCGTAAAGGAAGTTCCTTTGCCGCAGCCTTGTTTGTTCAGTATTTTCAGGAGGCCTCTGTCATTGTCAAAGGAGGAATTGGATGAGCAGCTAGGTGCGCTTGCTTTCCACTCGCAGCACTACCCCGGGCAGCAGCAACCCACGTATGAGGCGCCCCCTGAGGATTATACCGTCTACTACACCGGTGCAACCTCAAGCTCATACCAGGACGAGGAACCTTCTTCGTCATACACTGGAGGCGCCCCTGCTTGGCCCACATGGGATGATTGATCTCCACTTAGGCCAAAATCCTAAGCTTGGGGGGAGGTACACCGACATCTCACTCACTTATATCATATTATGTTGGTACTTTGTATATCCATGTTTCAGTTTCTTTCTTTTTCATTGTTGTTTCTTGTTTTGATTTTATCCTCCAAAACCCAAAAAGACCAAAAATATTTCTGTTATTTCTCTTTGTTTACCTCTTGTGTACTTTTAGTACTGGTTTGCTTTATCTTTTGACTTCGGTTTAGTATTCAAAAATCCAAAAAGATTTTGCTTTATTTGTTTGTTCCTTTCTCTGTTCGTTTCAAATCGAAAACCCAAAAATATTTGTTGTTCTTCTTCGGTTTTGTATAGTTGTTGCAGAGTTCAGCAATCTTCCGTGACTCCATTGGAGCTTGGTTATCATTTCATATCATTCAAGCCACAAAAGTGAAAAGCAATAATGACGATTTATGACAACTTGAGTTGTGGTGAGAGGCTGGTATGAACTCTATTTGTTTTCATTTTGTACATATACTCGCTCATGTGGACATGCTTAGCTGATTCGTATGAGGGGCAATGTTATTTAATGGATGCTTAGTAGTTCATGTTTTTCATATGATCAGTTCCAATTCACTAATAGTATATAACATGTCATATAGATATTTGCTTGCATTGTTCTATTCATAAAAGGGTATGACATGGTGGTATCCTCCTCTGAATGATTCACTTGAATTGACTTGGCACATGCTCACGCATGCTCATGACTGAAAAACAAAAAGTCAATTAAGCCTTGATGATTTATTTTGCCTCAGAGTTCTAGTATCACTTTTATGCCTCCGTTAATTTTATTTGTCGCAAGTATGATTATGACGGTTATTGCTCTCTTGATTGTTGCTTCCCAGTCTATTGCTAGCCTTCACTTGTACTGAGCGGGAATGCTGCTTGTGCTTCCAAATCCTTAAAACCCAAGTTACCCCAAAGAGTCCACCAAAAACTCCTATACATGGTATTTCGAACCATTCCAAGTAAATTTTCATGTGCTACCTTTAAAACCTTCAAAATACTTCTCATTTTGTGACACTGTTTTTAGCTCATGAGGAAGTAGTAGTTGGATTTGTTATCTTCCATACTAAATTAAGTTCACCGACTTGCATGCTTCATCTGCTCGTCACTAATTTTGCAAAGAGCTGGTTAGACCATTATAACATCTAAAAGTAAAATAAAAATAGGCACTCCTCCATGGTATGTGATTGTTGGTAGGCACCCGAGGATTCGGTTAGCCATGGTTTGTGAAAAGCAAAGGTTGGGAGGAGTGTCATACTATATAAAAGTGCATGCTATAAATGCCTAATATCAATAACTCGGAACCGCTCTCAACTTGTTTAGTATGGAAGATAACAAAAACTCTATTGCCATTCGTTGACAGGAACAACCACCTCCCAAAACATATTTTTACCTCTGTTTTATAAATAAAAAGCTCTAGCACATGTTAATCCCTGCTTCCCTCTGCGAAGGGACAATCTTTTATTTTTATGTTGAGTCACCATCCTTTCTTTGAGCACCCTCTCGAGAGCATAACTGTCATTCTTAGTGTAATGTGCTTGTCCTAGAATACGGTTAACTGTGGTATAACTTTGATGCTCTTATCTTTGATATTTTTACTTCTAGTCTTCACTTGAACTTCAGAGGTGCGTTGGCATTTATGTTTTGCTCTACAAATAAAGGCAAACGAGATACCACTTTATCATATCTTATTATGAACATTGCAATCCTGCAGATAGACTTATTTCATGTTATTTATTCTTAGTGTGTTGGTATCTTTTCATAGTTCACATAGCTACTAGGTGGCATTATCTACATTTCCTTATTATGAATTGCCTAAGTACTTGATCATATAGTGAGAATATTTATATCATATGAAGCAAATGTGTTCATAAAAGTGTCTTTTATCGCACTCAGTTGTTAACTGAATTGCTTGAGGACAAGCAATAAGCTAAGCATGGGGGGAGTTGATACGTCCAAAACGTATCTACTTTCTCGAACACTTTTGCTTTTGTTTTACCTCTAATTTGTGTGTTTTGAAATCAACTAACACGGACTAACGCTGTTTTCAGCAGAATTGCCCTGGTGTCTTGTTTTTGTGCAGAAAGTCAAGTTTCGGGAAAATCCCCGGAAAATATCCAGGAGCTCCTATTTTTCCAGAAGACACGGGGAGCCAGAAGATGAGACGGAGGCGGGCCACAGGGGCCCCACACCACATGGCCGCGCGGCCAAGGGGGGGGGCGCCGTGGTGGGGTGTGGCCACCTCAGTCACCCCCTCGCGACCCCTTTCGACTACTTAAAGCCCTTGACCTAAAAACGTCAGGAGGATCGACGGTTTTTCCCCGAAACACTCCAGAGCTCCGCCGCCACAAAAAACCCTAATTCGGGGACCAGAAACTCCGTTCTGGCACCCTGCCGGGACGAGTAA
Source organism: Poa pratensis (assembly GCA_947311845.1). NCBI lineage: Eukaryota > Viridiplantae > Streptophyta > Magnoliopsida > Poales > Poaceae > Poa > Poa pratensis. Next base: position 71,575,957 of record CAMZMU010000035.1, on the reverse strand, counting down.
TTAGAGGAGATCATCGCCATCATCATCACCGACGCCTCTCCATCAACCATCCATGATTCCCCCATCCATGTGTGTTGGGGGGATAATAACCCGGTATACTCACGACCAAGGAATAATCAGTCGGACGGCCCAAGGCCTGGTCCGAGTGATGTGTACAAGATATGAGCCGGGTTATAGCTGGGCCAATATGCCTAACGTGACTCGTCTCTAGAAGGAAGGACCTAGAAGAACTGGAGTCCGACTGAAGGAAGGAACCGGGTGACTTGGAGGCTACGGAAGGTCAAGAAGAACCTAGAGTAGGACTCCGGGCTCGTATGTAACTCGATATTCATTGTAAGTTCGCGAGACCCGGCGTCTATATAACGGGCTCCCAGAATGTAGAGAGACAAGTTAAAAGTTCTAAGTCTTAACCCTAGTTCGATATCACCGCTATCAAGCGAAACCCTTGTAACCTGTCTCGTAACCCGGCTCTGTTGTCGTAGCCGAGTTATCGAGACCTCGAGATCAATAACATAGAAGCAGGAAGTAGGTCTTTATCTCCAATGGAGAGGCTGAACCTGGGTAAACCCTTTTTCCCCAATGAGCGTGACAATCTCCTGAAGGACCAAGGCGCCTTGCCCCAATCATCAAGTTACCCTATGGTAACATCTGCCGTGTTAACCCCACGACAGTTGGCGCCCACCGTGGGGCCTGACCAAAGCTGTCCTCATCAAGGGAGAAGCTCTGCGAGGGATGGAGAACCTCGCGATCGGCGAGGTCAGGATGGATCGGCACGGAAACCGCATCGTCGACGATTCCGGCTGGAAAGAAGCAGATCTGCTGGATACCGGCCGGGTGATCCCGTTCGGTCGGATCAACGTCTTCGTAGGTATTTAATGCAACTCAGCAAATTGATGACGAGGTTATGTGCGACTCCGTTTCAGGGGCAGCCACCATCGTCCAATCTGATGGAGAAGAGTCAGTCGGAACAGGAGGTTTCGAACATCAGTCGGACATCCAGGCTTGCGAGCCGGAGTGCCGACGTGAGGAAGATTTGGATACAGATACTGAATCGATCTTACCGTTGTTTGACGAGAGATTTGGGTACGTGGCTGATGAGGAAGATTATGAGTCGGAGCCAAGGACCATGAAGCATGCGTGGTGTATACTCTGAGGAACCACAATGATGGGACAGAAACTTCAGTGAGCGAGGACGATGCCACGCGCGGCCAGAGAAAACAGAGAAAGAATTCAGCGTCTCACAACGTTTCAACCGGGTGAAGGCTCGGGACAGCCGGTTGTGATGGAAATCCCACCAGTTTTTAGGCCCTTGGACTTTGACGCGCAATAGTTACCACCCCAATCACACCAGATAACGCAGCAACCCGGGCGCAGCAATTGGATACGTTACGAATCACGCTGGAGAATCAACAGAAGGCTTTATTGGCGGAGCAGCAGCGCATGTTTGATGAGCAACAAGAGATAGAACGGGATCGAGCCCGTGTGGAGCAAGAAAGGATAACAGTGCAGAATCGCCATGAAGATCTTACAGCAGTACATCGGAGGAGGCACGAACCCGGGTGATGCCAGGCATGACCTTAGATCCAACAAGATTGAACTTTGCATCACCAAACGGAGCTCCCAATGTCACTCGGCCTGAGCCAGCGCCGGTTGGAATTGGGCATGGAATCATGGTTAGAGCAAATCAGGGAGGAAACGGGGTGCCACCCAACACTCGGGCTGGAGCTCAGCAAAATCAGAACACAGCGGCTGCGGGTGATATGCCACCACCAGCAGATCGGTTCCACACGCCCAGTGGTCACTACTCAAATCCGGCTGATAACGTGTACGCAGCAACATTAGCATTATGCCGCATGCCGATTGATCAATCAGAGGGAGACGAAGCGCGCAGGGCAATTGAGATGTTGAAAACGCGATCACGCAGCAGGGAAACATGCCGGATAAGAGTGGAGCGTTACATTCAACACCATACAATAGCCGAGCTAACCGGAGTCATCACGGAGAAACACCAAGGCCAGCCGGATCAGGCGTCAGGAACGGACAGCAGAATCAAGGTCACCCGGCGCCGCAGCCTCACGTTCGGGACATCATCAGCAGAGGCCAGCCAGAATCAGCCGGCGCCGAGGCCGCATCAACCGGCCCCGGCCCAGTCTGTGGCCCAAGCAATTGTCAACAGTTCAAGAGCACGGCGTGCGGCGAGCGCAAACCCGGCTTTAGGTGTCGCCGGAGGAGCCGGAGGACAACCTGAAGCAGGAGTGATGGGCCACGCACCAAATACCGGGTCAGGTTTGCCGTTAGTTTCTTCATTACTTAACCCGGTTGGAACTAAATGTCTTTCAGATGCTATTAAGAGCGAACCTTTTCCTGAGAAGTTTAAAGAGCCAAGCAAGGTGACGAATTATGACCCCAGCATGGATCCAGAAACATGGCTCAGCAGTTACGAGATGGCGATGAGTATTCGCAATGCCACGCCAACTTGTGCGCGAGATACATGTACCTGATGATGAGTGAAGGAGCAGCAAAGTTATGGTTCAATGGATTACCCGAGAAATCTATCAATTCTTGGGATGAGTTGAAGGCATTATTTGTCAAGAATTTCAAGGGCACGTGTGAGAAGTTGTTCACTATAGAGATTTGGAGCGATGTTTCCAGAAGAAAGGCGAGTCAGCGCGTCACTGGATGCGCCGGTTACAGCCATCATTCACTCATCAAAGGGAATTACACCAGCTGCGGCCGTGTCGTCAATGGAGAAAACCTGCAGATATGACCCGGTAATTCAGAAGATGGGTCGACTGAGGGCCACTGGCGAAGCAGAAACCATCACCATGGGCAGCTGATGGAAGCGGCTCATAAGCACGCATCCACAGACAAGACCCGGGATGATGATGAAGATAAGGGAAAAGGAAACGTCAACAACGGAGGAAAGAACCACAACAACAACGGTAACAACAACAATGGGAACAATAATCACAATGGTAACAATGGGAATAACTCCAAAAGGCAGCATGAGGTGGTTCAGATTTGGTGGCAAACACAAACACCGGGTATAACAAGTTTCAGCGGCGAGATGATAATTATCGAGGCAATAACAACAATGGCAATTACAGGGGAAATTTCCGAGGACCGGCTAACCCCCAGGAAGCATTCAACATGCCGTGTCCACGTCATAGTAGGAACGGTAAACCGGCAAATCACTCTTTGGCCCAGTGTGTTGATCTTCAGAGATGGAAGAACGAGGAGTTTGCCAGGATGAAATGGGAGGAAACGGCCCGAGGCCGGGTAATGGAAATAACCCGGCCCACGGACCACAAGCTGGAGGAAATAATGGAGGACCACCCGGCCCGGATAATGGACCAGCCGGGTTAGGTTTCCAGCAAAACCCCAAGAGTTAAATCGAGGACAGTATCATATTACAGTTTCCAGCACTAGTCGGAGAGATCAGAAATTGAAGAAAGAGCTGTCAACGCCGTTCTTCCCGCAGTTCCGAGATATTTGAAGTGGTCCGAGTATCCGATCACTTGGTCTAGAGAGGATCACCCGGCCGAGTAGATGCACCTGGAGCGTTGGCTTTAGTTGTTGCACCTCAGGTTTCGGGTTATATTTTACACAAGGTTCTTATGGATGGAGGTAGTAGCATCAACATTCTGTATTGGGATACATTCATCCGGATGGGTTTCACAGCCAAGCAGCTTCACCCTTCTGTACTATCTTTCATGGTATTGTCCCTGGAAAGTCAGCAAGACCAGAGGGAACAATAACATTGGAGGTCGCGTTTGGAGAATCAAAGGATAATTTCAGGTCTGAGATGATTTGTTTTGAGGTGGTCAAATTGAAGAGCCCTATCATGCTCTCTTTGGCCGCAACGTTTTTGCTAGATTCATGGCGAGGCCGTGTTATGTGTACTAAAGATGAAGATGCCAGGTCCAAAGGTATTATCACAGTCAATGGCAGTCGTGAGTTGGCGTTACAATGTGAGGAAGGTGATGCTGTTATGGCAGAACAAGCCTGTGCGGAAGAGGAGTTGAATTACTACAAAGCTACCACAAACCCGGATGATGGGACAATTTTGAAGAAACCAATGACCGAAGAGAGGGCGAAATTCAAAGCGGCTCAGGATACCAAGATGATTGACTTCGTGCCGGGTGATTCGTCCAAGCAGTTCTCTATCGGGTCAAATCTGACTGACAAATAGGAAAGCGCGCTCATCGAATTCATCCGTGAGAATCGGGATGTCTTTGCATGGAAACCTAGTGACATGCCAGGCATACCGACTGAATTCGCTGAGCACCGCTTACATGTTGATCCTAAAGCAAGACCGATTAAACAGGGATTGCGCAGATTGAATGAGGAAAGAAGAAGGATTGTAGGAGAAGAGATAGCTCGTTTACTCGCCGCAGGATTCATTATGGAAGTGTTACATCCAAAGTGGTTGGCTAACCCGGTTTTAGTGTTGAAAAAGAACAATGAGTGGAGGATGTGTATTGATTTCACAAGTTTGAACAAGCATTGTCCGAAGGATCCGTTTGCGTTACCAAGGATTGATCAAATCATAGATGCTGTGGCAGGTAGTGATCTTTTGTGTTTCCTGGATGCATATTCAGGATACCATCAAATCAAGCTTGCAGAGGAAGATTGGGAGAAGACATCATTTATCACCCCATTTGGAGCTTTTTGTTACAAGAACATGACATTTGGACTGAAGAATGCTGGAGCAACTTATCAGAGGTGCATCCAGAGTTGTTTTGAGAAGCAGATAGATCGGAACGTGCATGCGTACGTTGATGATGTGGTGATCAAGACAAAGAAGGCTGAGACATTTATTGATGATTTGAGAGAAACTTTTGCTAACTTAAGGAGGTTTCAGATGAAGCTTAACCCAAAAAAGTGTGTGTTTGGAGTTCCATCAGGAAAATTACTCGGCTTTATTGTGTCCGAGCGTGGGATTGAAGCAAACCCGGAAAAGATAGCAGCAATCAATAGGTTGGGAAAGCCGACTGAATTGAAGGAAGTCCAGAAGATCACGGGCTGCGTGGCTGCGTTGAGTAGGTTCATATCCCGACTGGGAGAGAAAGCAATTCCTTATACCGACTCTTGAGGAAGTCAGATAAATTTGTTTGGGATGAGGAAGCTGATAAAGCCCTGGAGGCATTGAAGGAAACATTATCGAAAGCACCAATCTTAGCTGCTCCAGCTCCAAAGGAGCCCATGCTGTTGTACATAGCTGCGAATTCCCGAGCAGTTAGTGTAGTTATTGTGGTAGAGCGAAAGGAAGAAGGAAAGGAGCATCTGGTTCAAAGGCCGGTTTATTATGTCAGTGAGGTTTTGACTCCGGCTAAACAGAGGTATCCCAGTGGCAGAAGTTAGTTTTTGGCGTTTTCATGGCCAGTCGGAAATTGAAGCATTACTTTCAAGAACACCCCATTACAGTGGTAAGTGGAGCACCATTGGCAGACATTGTGTGCAATACTGAAGCTACTGGAAGAATTGCCAAGTGGGCGATTGAGATGGGTGATTATCACATCAAGTATGAGCCTCGCACAGCGATTAAGTCACAAGCCTTGATTGATTTTGTCAATGATTGGACGAGTTAAGCACGGCACCACCCAAGGCGCCGAGTTATAAGTCATGGGTTATGCATTTTGATGGATCCAAGCAGTATGAGGGATCAGGAGCAGGAGTGGTTCTCACTTCACCCAAAGGGGATAAGATGAGTTATGTTCTTCAGATTCACTTCGATTGCACCAATAATATTGCTGAGTATGAAGCTTTGTTACATGGTTTGCGCATTGCCAAGGAGATGAACATCAAAAGGATCATGTGTTTCGGTGACTCGGATCTTGTAGCGCAGCAAGTTTCTGGGACTTGGGACAGGAAAGATGAGAAGATGGCGGCTTACAGAAGGGCTGTTGATGAAGCAGCTGGATTCTTTTCAGGATTCCAGGTGGATCATATTGATAGAAGGAAAAACGAGGCAGCAGATGCTTTGTCAAGATTGGGATCACGTAGAGAGCCAGTTCCACCTAATGTGTTCCTGGACGAGTTATGGAAGCCATCAGTCCAACTTCCGGGTGAAGAGGAAGATGAAGTCCAGATCAAGATTCCGAGTTAGTAGCAGCGTTGCATGAGATTCCTGAGTGGACTGAACCATATCTGGATTATATGATAAGGAAGATTTTGCCGAGTAATGAAGTTATGGCGCGACAAATTGTCAGAAGATCACTCGGTTATGCAGTAATTGATGGTGAGTTGTACAAGCGCAGTGTTTCTGGAGTTTATCAGCGATGTGTTTCATCAGTCGAAGGAAGGCAAATTTTGCAAGAGATACATGCTGGGGACTGTGGTCATCATGCTTCATCTAGGTCTCTGGTGGCCAAGGCATTTAGGCATGGATTCTTTTGGCTCACAGCTTTCAAGGATGCAGAGCAGATTGTTAGGGCATGTGATGGATGTCAAAGATATGCAAGACAGGAGCATGTGCCAGCTCAGGAATTGAGGACAATACCAATCACTTGGCCGTTTGCAGTTTGGGGTCTTGATATGATGGGGCCCTTTCAGATGACATCGTGCAAGAAAACTCATCTCTTGGTGGCTGTTGATAAGTTCACTAAGTGGGTTGAAGTAGAGCCAGTTACAAGTTGTGATGCTTCCAAAGTTGTCACGTTTCTGAAGAAAATTATCAGTCGGTTTGGTTATCCTCACAGTATCATCACAGATAATGGGACCAACATGTCACTCGGTGAAACAGAGATATTCTGCAAAGAGAAGGGAATCAGATTAGACCTTGCTTCGGTGGCACATCCACAGGCCAACGGGCAGGTAGAAAGGAGTAATCAGGAAATATTGAAAGGAATCAAACCAAGACTTCGAGTTCCGATTGAAAAGGCGTATGGAGCTTGGGTGAAAGAGTTACCGCAGTGGTTTGGGGGATCAATACAACCCCGAATAGATCAACCAACGTACACCGTTCTTTCTGGTGTATGGAGCAGAAGCAGTGTTACCGAGTGATATAGTCCATGACTCGCCAAGAGTGGCGGCGTATGTGGAGTCAAGCAATGCAATTGCAAGGGAGGATTCGATTGATGCCCTTGAAGAGGAGCGTGAGTTAGCATTGGAACGGTCCGCAGTTTATCAGCAGGATTTGCGGCGCTATCATAGTCGCCGAGTAAGATCAAGAACTTTCCAGGAAGGAGATTTAGTTTTACGGCTCAGACAGAATCAGGCAGGGATGCAAAACTAACTCCTCCATGGGAAGGGCCGTTCCTATCAGTCGGAAATTGCACAATGGTTCATATTATCTGATAGATGTGAGAGAGAAAGGTGAAGAGAACAACACGGACCATGCTATCCTTCCTATGGAAGAGACGAAGCGGCCGTGGAACATTGCTCATCTTCGCCCATATTATACCTAGTGAACATGAACCTAGGCCGAGTTATGTAACACACGATGTAACCCCCAGCAGGTTTCAGACGCGCTCTTTTCCTTACCAGGGTACCTAAGGGGACTGGAAGGTTTTTAATGAGGCGGCTTGCTGGTGTATCTTTAATAAAGAAGAGTATTGAGAAGAAATTTTTCTGTGTTTTACTTTTTATGCATAGTTTATGTTTAAAGCTTGCCCAAAGGAGTGCTTAGCAAAAAGTCCTATAGCTGTTGCCCAAGAGAGCACGCATAGAGATGTTTGAGATCAGGGGTAATGATGCATAGTTTAAGCCTTTACTTGTAAACATTGATCCAGGGCTTGGGGACTTATGAATTATAAATTCATAAGTTTTAATCCTAAGACCCGGCTTTTAAGCCTTAATTTTGTTCTTGGTTAAACTTGCCTATCAGTTTGATGTTACTCACAATTTTATGACCAGATTGCTTACTTGTTAATTCAATCAACTATGATGCCCATGCTGGGACTTAGTTTGACCCTGTTTTAGCAAAGGAAAAAGTAGCAACTGAGAAAGTCATGTGAAAGCCGACTGATAAGAAGCTAAAGATAAACCAAAAGGGTCATCTAAACCATAAAAAGTATAAGTTATTACAAAATATTGAGTATTTCATATAGTGCACAGACGCACCATCAAATAAAAGGCAAAGTATTTCAGAGCATATTACAATGCCCATTGGCCGAATAATTGTTTTGCAGGAAAAGGTAAATAGGAAAACTGGCTCAGATAGCCGGGTTATCGGTTGAGGTTCCCTTGGCAGCTTCAGCTTCGGCAGAAGCCGGGTTATCTTCAGGAGCTTTGGCCTGGGACTTAGCTTGTGCAGCCTTGATCTTTGCAGTCCTTAGCAACATCAGCCGGCTTTTCCATGATTGGCTGGTAGGAGCACGGCTGGGTGCAGGGACAACTGGAGTAGAAGTACTTGGCGCTGCAGCTTTCTTCATCTTTGCAATGGAGTCTCTCAGCTTGGCCAATAGATCAAAATGCTTGGGTTCAGGAGTGGGGATTGGAGTGTTGTTCTCATCCACTGCATCTTGGAAAACCGATAGATTGAGGCCCTCAGCTATTTTGCAAGCAATAGGCCGGGTTTGGGCAGAAATTTCCTTGAACTTTTCCCCAAACTTGGTGCCATCAGCGTTGTATTGAGGGAATCCTTTGACAAAAGGAGCCGGGTTAAGGCGTGGGTTGTAGCTTTGGCTAAAGCTAAACTGCGCATTGCGCCAACCCGGCATGCTGAGCGCGTCCAGAGGTCTAACCACTCGGGGATCGTGGAAAGCTGATGCAGGGACTCGTATATCACTTGGGGAGGAGCACAGTTGCTCTTAACACGCTTCATAATCTCAGCAGTGCCAAACTGGAACTGCCGAATGATGGTGTTCAAGCAGTTCAACTTCTCTGGATAGGATCTCCTGATGGCAGCATTCTGTTCACCTGAAAAGTATGATGTGGGTTAGTATGTGAAAGCCGAGTAAAGAAGAAAAAAGTGAAAAGAGATGGTGTTTACCAATGAGTGGATTGAGGATATCCTTGATATGGTCTTTCAGGGTGTCCAAGTATTTCTGGACACTGACCATCTTGTCAAAGCAGACCTTGTACTTATCTCCAGCCTCTTCCAACTCCTTTTCAGTTTGGTGTTCTCTGCAGTTAGAGATTCAATTGTTTTCTCCAAGTCTGAAGCATGAACTTCAGTTTCTTTGCGCAGCTTGGTTTCAACTTCAAGGAGTTGGTTGGTCTTGGCAAGTATCTGGTCATTATGGGACACATACCTCTGAAAAAAGAATAGCAAGTTAGAAACATGGGGCTGAAATGTATTTCAGTCGGCAATTGAAAGAAAGAGCAAGTTGACAGTAAATTATATGCAGGCAGAGTATTTATACAAGTTCCAGTGACTGAAGAGCAGATCACCGGCACTTGGGGACTGGTATGTCTTTTAAAGTTTTACAAGTTATTCAATAATGCATTTTCAAAGTTCCAGATAAATTGTGAACATATTACCCGGAACTTGGGGGTTATGAGTGTCGGAGACTAGTCCCAGGAACTAGGGGTGTCTCTCAGAAGCCAGGAAACGAGTAAGGGGCTGAACACAACGTCAAACAGATCCTCAACAACCTCGGCGACGGTGCTCGTCGAGCTCGGTGAGGGACATCACGACAGAGAGGAAACACGAGCCGTTACCCAGGTTCAGGCCCACCGTGAGGTGTAAAAGCCCTACGTCCTGCTAAGATGTATTGCACTGCTTGAAGAGGTTCACAGTACAAGGGTGCTTGCCGAGGGCACAGTTGTGGCTATGGTGGACTATGGTGGAATGAGCGCTGTCTTCTCCTTCAGACGTAGCTCCTTGGTTGTGGAATGAGTTGGTGAATGCGGGATCCCCCTCCTAGGTCGTACACTGGCTCCTTATATACTGGGCTTGGTCCTCTTCCCCGAAAACCTCCGGCGGGAAGGGATACCACAATGCCGCCGAGTTGGAGCACAGCGCACAGTGCCGGGGGCGTCCATGGACGCGGTCCATGGCAGAGAGCACGTCGTCTTGGCAGAAAAAACCACCGTCCAGCCAGGACGGTGGGCTGGCGCTGCAGAGCTTTGGGGCGTGCCCCACGGTGACGTCGCAGTTGGAGCGTAGCGGCGGCTGGCCGCTTTATCACCAAATTGGCAAGTCTTGGAGTCCGCTTTGCTTCCTCCAGCTATTTTGACCGCTTTATACACGAGAATGGCAACTGCGGCGTCTTCGTCATCGCGCGGAGGTGCGCGCATCACTCTGCGACGGGCGCAGAGCCCATGTGCGCTCTGCAGCGGTGCAGGAGCTTGCTTCCACTTGAAGGAACCCCGCGAGGGCCTGAAGCCTCGCCGAGGCTTTGTAGTCGTTGACTTCTCGCGAGGGAAAACCTCGCGAGGGTAGCGCGGAGACGCGCCAGGACCTGCTGGTCCTCTAGGAGAGGCCTTCCTGACGCAGGAGTACCTCTCGAGGCCCCTTAGGCCGAACGTCTGGTCCTTAGTAGAAATGCCCAGCCGAGCAAAGAAACCCTCGCGAGGGAAAATGCCTCGCGAGGCTCGTCAAGCTGAAAGCCTGGTCCTTAGCAGAATTTCCTGCGGAGCGGTTGAGGGCTGTGGCAGGCCGGCCCATGGTACCCTGGTTTCCACTGGGCCGACAGTAGCCCCCGGGCCCGCAATGGGCACGCTGGAGTTCCCCTAAGCGGAGGCGAACCTTCGTGGGCCCAAAGAAGCCTGCGAAGCCCGAGACACGTGGAGCGTCACGGCCAGACACGATCCCACGATCTCCTCTGAAGTAACGGGCGTGGTGGTGGGTCCCGCCATGTCCTGGTAACGGCTCGATGAGCCGATATAAGGCCAAGAGCTCAGCGCAGGCGGCCATTACTCCACTCGTTCCCCTTCCATCTTCTTCTTCCCAGCGCTCGATCCCCAATCTTCTCCTTCGCGACCTTGCTGTGATGGCGCCCAAGAAGGCCACCGCTGCCACGAAGGGCAAGGCAGTGGTGCAGGGCGGCGAGCCTGCCGTGATACAGCGGGACAGTGACTTAGAGCCAGCTCTGTCCGGCTCCCGCTTCGAGACGGAAGCGCAGCTGGACAAGGTGTGCCACATGGCGGCCTCGAAGACCAACGAGAACAGCGCCACGGTGCTCAAGCGAGCGGGCAACTCTCACGGCAGCTTCTACCCCATCTCCATGCACACTCTTTTCGCCGGGCTCGTTCCTCCCTTCTCCGATTTCTTCCTAGCGGTTCTGGAGCGCTACCAGATCCAGGTTCTTCATCTCCACCCCAACTCCATCCTCGTCCTCGCCATCTTTGCCTACCTCTGCGAGGCGCACATCGGCATTCCGCCTTCGGTGGACCTCTTCCGTAGCTTCTACGCGCTCCGGTTCACGGCGAACAAGGAGCGGTCGGGGTGCGTGTCCTTCCACATCACCGATGGCATGAAAGGCATCTACATCCCCATCGCGCGGAACGACGAGAAAATTGTGACCAGCGTGACGAAGAAGGTGGAGGACTTCCGCAAGCGCTGGTTCCTCATGCAGTTCGGGAGCCAGAGCGCCTTCTTCGAGCTGCCTGAAGCGCCTCCGACGAAGAGGGCGAGCTGGTCTTCCAAGGGGCTCAAGGGCGCGACACTTGGCCCTGTGGTGAGGCGCTTGAGGGACCTCCGTGAGGCTGGCCTCACCGGGCAGATGGTGGCCAAGGACTTCGTGAGGCGCCGCATTGCTCCGCTCCAGAGGCACGCGGACGCGATGTATTTGTACTCCAACCAGAGGGACAAGATGCGCCTGAGCGCTACCCTCTACACGCAGGAAGAGGTGCACGCCCTCATGGAGACCCTCTTCACGTCTCCAGACATCCTCGCGCCTACTGACCAGACTGTGCCGCTCCATCGGATCGATCTCGGGCATCGTGTCACGCACGTGCAGACGATGCCAAAGTTCGACCAGTGGGGCCTGGTGCCTAAGGGGCACGTTGGGCCTCGTGAGGATCCGGAGTCTGCGGCGCAGGGGGCACCAGCTGAGGGCGACGAGGAGACGACAGAGACGCCCGCGGAGTCTGACGCAGGCGCAACCGGCGCCTCGGGAGGCGCCGCTTCCTCGGCGGAGAATTCGAGCGCCTTGAAGAGTGCGGCGCCTAAAGCTGAGATCCATGAGATCTCCTCGGGCAGTGGCGGCCAGTTCGTGGTTACCCCCTTGCAGCGCATCGAGGGAAGGAGGAGAGCGATGACGACGATGCTTCGTTGGGCCACTGCGAGCCCCGCTCCAAGGCGATCCACGACAGGAACGCCGGAGCCCGGGAGGAAACGGATGCACGGACGAGCGCGGAGCCCAGTGCTCCGCCCGCGCGGCGGAAGAAGAGGAAGTGGGTCGACACCGCGGCGTAAGTTTTTGTACTCCCTTTCCTGTTTGATGTTGATCTTGTGTAGGCTTCTCGAGGGTTTTTTGAGTCTTTTCCTCTCCAGGCGCCCTGAGGAGCCAAAGAGGCGGAGGCTCCGGAGACTTGGAGAGATCTCCAGCTCTGCCGCGGCGTCTGCGGCGCCTACGGCTGAAGAGGTGCACCCCGAGGCCACCGCTTCCTCTCCCGAGGCTGCGGCGCCGCCTCCAGAGACAGAGGAGCGCCGCGAGGAGGAGGAGGAGGCAGAGGTGACGATGCCGTCTCCTGCGCGGCCTGACGCCTCTCCTGTGCGGCAAGAGAAGACGCCGGAGGAGGATGCGGCAAGGACCACGCCGCCGGCGAAGGAGGGCGCGGCGGAGGCAGTTGCGTCTGCAGAGGTGCACGCCGACGTCGAAATGGAGGAAACCCACTGCGCCGTCGCCTCCACCGAGCCCGCGCCTTGGAGGGCCTACGGCGGGCACTGAGGCTGCCGCGGGACGGCCTCAGCAGAGAAGGCCAACCCTGCTCCTGGGAAGAGGAGAGTGCTCCCCAGGGGCAGAAAGATGGTGGAGCTGATGGTGGGGGTGCCTCGAGCCCCCTGAGGGCTCCCAGCGCAGAAGGCGAGGGGGGCTCTCGCCAGAGCCCCCAGAAGGCCCCTAGCATGGAAGAAGGGGGAGGCTCCCACCAGAGCCCCCAGGTGCGCCTCGAGGACACTCAGAGCCCAAGGCACGATGCCCCGGAGTCCTCGGCAGGCGCTGGCGCTTCCAGGCCCTCTGGAGAATCACGGGCCCTAGTCCTGCGGGGTCAACGCCCAGTCGCAGGTCGCCGAGAGGCTGTCCTTCGCTCGGCGAGGGAGGTGCTCGATGGGCTTGAGGCCCAGCTCGCTGAGGAAGATCGCGCCAGGGCGGAGGAGGACGCCGAGCTTGCGCGGGGCTGGGCCTGCCTCCAGGAAACCGTGGAGCGCTGCCACCGGAAGGACGAGGCAGCCCAGGCGCAACGCGAGGCTGAGGAGACCCTTGCGGACCTGAGTGCTAGGCGCGAGGCTCTCGAGGCGGAGACCGAGGCCAAGCATCAGGAGTTGGCGGCGCGCGAGGCGGCGGTCTCCACCAAGCACAAAGAGCTTCTGGACCGCGAGGCGGGGATCATCGCCGAGTCGGAGACCGTGCGGCAAGGCCTGGAGAAGCTCCGTGAGGACCTGCGCGTCCGCGAGAACCAGATGGTGCAGCGCGGAGCAGAACTTGATGCCCGCGAGACCGAGCTACGCAAGCACGAGGAACAGGTTGAACAGATTGAGAAGGATCAATCTGCGCAGCGGGAGCACCTGGAGTCTCGCGAGAGCAAAGTTACTCAAGACGAGGCATTCTACCAGAAGCGCCTCGCGCAGACCAACGAGAACCTCCGCAAGAAGGAGGAGCAAATGGCGGAGGAGTCTGCGACCAAGGAGAACTGTTCCGCGACAATTGCAGGAAGGATTTCGCGGAGAAGGTCAAGAAGCAGGAGGAACGCTTCACGAAGAGACGCAACGAGCTTGAGGCTCGCATCAGGGAGCTTGAGGCTCAGAAGAAGCGATTTGACTCCGCCTTTAGGACGCTGTGGATGCTCGGAAGCACGCAGAGCAGGACCTTGCCTCCTTGACGCAGGACATGAATGAGATGCAGCAACAGGTGGGGCCTGTTGTGGAGCTCGTCGAGGAAGCTCGGCAGAGCGCTCTGGCTGCGAAGGTCTTGTCGCGCCAGGGGAGCGCATGTTTGCTTCCTTGGTGAGGCGTGCGCGGGCCATTGCGGGCCGCCTGGGGACCGAAGCCCCCAGGCTTTCTGTCGAGGGGAACTCCGACGTCGCCACCTACCTCGGCTTCTTCGAACAGCTTCTCACCAAGCTTGAAGAGGTCGTGACGAACCTCGACGACCTGGTCGACACCGAGAGCCGCGAGCTCCTTGGCGTCGCGGTCGGCCATGTCTTCGCCAACCTTGCGCACCTCCACCCCGGCTTCGACTTCGCATCTGTGATGGAGCCTCTGGAGCGGGAACTTGCCTCGAAGCTGGACGCCTCGGTGTGGGACGACGTCAAGACGTACATCAACGCTTCAAGAGGGTCGAGGTCGAGGAGAGCGACGATGAGGCAGGTGCTGAGGAGGTGGATGATGAGGTTGTCGACGGCGACGACGATAACCCCGCTGCTTAGGTTGCCCCTGTGGAGAGATGTGCCAAGGGCACCAGTTATCTTAAGACTTGTTGCTTTATTTTGTGCTGGTTTGTAAAGACACTTTTATTTTGTGCAAGTGTGAGTGCCCCTCGGGAGGCCTTTTATCTGTTCCCTCATGTCTTTTTCGCTCTACGTCGTTAGGACCCTGCTCTTAGCGCAAATAGCACCGCCGCTTCGGTATGCCGGAGTCAGGGCTCGACAAGGCCGGGGGTGCGTAAGGCTTAGAGAGGTAAGAGCCCTCGAGGCGCGATGCTCGGGGCTCCCCTTTGACGTGCAAGCAGCCCATGAGGCGTAAGAGAGAAAAGAGAGGCTCGAGGGGCGACAAAACCAGCGAGAGGGAAAAAGAGCTCATGAGGCGTAAGTTCTGGACTTAGCTTGGCGAGACGCCTGCTGTAGAGGGTGTTGTGTTCCTGGTGAGGTGTTCTCCCTCTCGAGGCTGCCTGAGGCTGGTTTGGAGCTTTTGGAGCCCTGCAAGGCGTCTTGTTCCCTGCGTTGGAGAGAGAGGCGAACCCACAAGCAAAGCATAGTTGTACAACTCATGCGCGCTCATAGATTTCCTCATGGGTATCTCACGAGGAGAATAAGCACCAAGGTCCTTGGTGAGGTGACGTGCATGGGAGCTAACCCACGAGTCAGAGCTCTTTGGTGAGATAACGGTCGTGGGCGGAGAGCCACGAGTTAGAGCTCGGATCCTTTGGATTTTACGATGCTGCTGGGATGCTCCCGAGACACAGGCACCGTGCTCAGCCCCCGCTCGCGAGGTGCGCATGGGGAAAAATGTGAGCGCGAATGAAATGTAAGAAAAAAACTCACCAAGCAATATTACATAACGGCGCCGAAGCGCAATAGGTTCATGATGACCTGAAATTGTTCATTACACTTGGCGAGGCCAAGACAAAGTCCGCCATGTCTGGGCATGGGGTTCCACATGGAGTGGCTGAGGCTTCCCGCGGCCCGTGGCGACGCGTTGTAGGAAACTCTCAGTGGAGATGGCCCTCGTGAAGGGAAAGCTTGGTGAAGCTGGGAGGTGAAGACGCGTGCTTCCCTCTTGAGACAAAAAATGCCTGCCGCGACGTGATCACGGGTAGAACTTGCGTAGGTGCTCGATGTTCCATGGATTTTTGATCGGATCGCCGTCTTCCGTCTCGAGCCGTACGCCAGGCCTGGCGATGTGCGCGACCCTGTAGGGGCCTTCCCACATGGGTGAGAGCTTGTGGAGGCCCTCTCTGGAGAGGATCCTCCTGAGGACGAGATCGCCTGTCTCGAGGGTGCGCGGCCGTATGTGGCGGCTGTGGTAGCGGCGCAGGTCTTGCTGGTACTTCGCCGCTCGGAGGGCGGCACGGCGGCGTAGTCCATCGAGCAGCAGCAAGTCGTCGTTGTGGAGCTCCTCTTGGTTGTCCTCGTTGAAAGCAAGGATCCGTGGGGACCCATGCTTGATCTCGGTGGGGAGGACTGCTTCAGCGCCATAGACGAGAGCGAACGGCGTTTCTCCAGTGGGCTTCGTGGCGGTGGTGCGGATGGACCAGAGCACGGAGGGGAGCTCTTCGATCCATTCTTGCCGTGGGCCTTGAGGCGATTGAAGCTTCTTGTCTTGAGGCCTTTGAGCACTTCTGCGTTCGCCGCTCAGCCTGCCCGTTGCTTCGTGGATGAGCCACCGAGGCGAAGCAGAGCCGTGTGCCAAGACTCTCGCAGTAGGCCCTGAAGATGCCGCTGGTGAACTGTGAGCCGTTGTCGGTGATGATGCGATTTGGCACGCCGAAGCGACAGGCCAGGCCTCTGATGAATTTCACCGCTGATCTCGCCGGGATGGTGCGCACCGCTTCAACCTCCGCCCATTTGGTGAACTTGTCGATGGCGACGTAGAGGTAGCGGTAGCCCCCGCTGGAGCGTGGGAAAGGTCCCAGGATGTCCAGCCCCCAGACCGCAAAGGGCCAGGAGAGGGGATGGTCTGGAGCCCCAGTGCGGGCTGGTGGACTTGCTTGGCGTGGAACTGGCATGCCTCGCAAGCTGGACAACGGTGGTTGCATCTTGAAGCACTGAGGGCCAATAGAACCACTCCTGAAGACTTTCCCTGCAAGGGTGCGTGATGATGAGTGGTGGCCACATTCTCCACTGTGTATGTCCTTGATCAGCTGGCGGCCTTCTTCAGGGGGGACGCATTTTAGTGCAACTCCATTTGGACGCTTGCGGTACAGGTCTCCCTCGTGAAGGCAGTATGACTTGGCCTGGCGAGCAACTCTCTCTGCTTCTGCATCCTCTTCAGGGAGGACTCCGTCCCTGAGGTACTCCTTGAGCTCATCGATCCAGCCCGTCTCTTGATGCGTCATGGCCAGCAGCAGGCGTTCCCCTGTGGGTGGACCGCAGCTGGCGCTCCAGATGTTGGTGGTGGTGGGAGCTCTTCGTCCATGTTCATTTCGACGCTTCTTTTGGCTGTTTCACCGATGCCCTGGTGAGTCTCTCCTCGAACACGCCCGCCTGCTGGGCTTCTCTGCGTGATGCTCGCCTGGCGATGTCGTCGGCCTCCTGGTTCTCCCTTCGTGGGATGTGCCTGAGCTCCATCCCCTTGAAGTGTTTCTCGAGCTTGCGGACCTCCTCGAGGTAAGCGGCCATGTGGCCGTCCTTAGGCGTATAGCTCTTGTTGGAGAAGTTGACGAGGAGCTGGGAGTCGCCCTTGATGAGTAAGCGCTTGATGCCGAGGGCGATTGCGGCTCTGAGCCCGGCGAGGAGGCCCTCGTACTCGGCGATGTTGTTGGAGACCTTGTCTGTCGTGAAGCACAGCTGGACGGCGTAGTAGAGCTTGTCGCCCTTGGGTGAGGTCAGGACGACGCCAGCCCCAGCGTTCTGGCATGCGAATGCTCCGTCGAAGTGCATGGTCCAGTGGCTTGGCGTGTCTCCAGCTGGCGTGGTTTCTGCCTCATGAGGCTCTTCTTGCTGCGTGTCTGTCCTGCCCTTCCCTTGATGACCCTGGTGGTGTCGAAGCGCAGGCCAAAAGGTTGCAGCTCAATGTTCCACCCTGCGACGCGATCAGTGGCGTTTGGATTGCGCAGGATCTGCTCCAGAGGGAATGATGTGACCACCGTGATGGGGTGGCCCTGGAAGTAGTGGCGCAGCTTCCTGGAAGCGATGAGGAGCGCGAGGAGGAGCTTCTGCTGCATAGTGTACCGCTCGCGAGCATCTCGCAGCACAGTGCTGACGAAGTAGACGGGATGCTCGACGAGGGTTGTCGATGGTGACGCAGCGCTGGGCTCCTCGGGAGCCTTGTCGAGCCTCTCTTGAGGTGGACCCTCGACGAGGGTGCCTTCTGGTTGCACGGGCTCGGCATGGGGCTCAGGGCCTGAAGAGGATGCTTCCTTGTCGGGGGGATCTGGGCTTGGCGTGGCAGTGTCCTTCTTGGCGAGGACTGGCTCTTCCCTTTCTGCCACCAAGGCTGCGCTCACTGTTTGTGGAGTGGCTGATAGGTACAGCTTCAGATGCTCGCCAGGCCTTGGGGCAACCATGACAGGTGGGCTAGCCAAGTACTTCTTCAGGTCTTCAAATGCCTTGTCCGCCTCGGCGTCCACTTGAACGTGCCAGACCGCTTCATGAGCTTGAAAAATGGCAGCGCCCTCTCGCCGAACTTGGAGATGAAACGGCCGAGGCTGGCCATGCATCCCGCGAGGCGCTGCATGTCCTTGAGGCGACGAGGTGGCTGCATCTCTTCTATGGCTTTGATCTTGTCAGGATTCGCTTCTATGCCGCGGTGAGACACTAGGAACCCGAGGAGTTTGCCTGACGGTACCCCGAAGACGCACTTGGCGGGGTTCAGCTTGATGCTTACTTTGCGCAGGCTGGCAAAGGTCTCCTCGAGGTCCTCCATGAGGGTGTGCTCTTCGCGAGTCTTGACCACGATGTCGTCGACGTAGGCTTCGTTTCTTCCCATCTGAGCCCCCAAGGCCTTCCTCATGAGCCTCTGGAAGGTGGCGCCGGCGTTCTTCAAGCCAAAGGGCATGCAGACGTAGCAATACACACCACAAGGGGTGAGAATGCTGTCTTCTCCTCATCCTCCTTCGCCATCTTGATCTGGTGGTAGCCTGAGAAGGCATCCAGAAAACAGAGGAGGTCGCAGCCGGCGGTGGAGTCCACGATCTGGTCTATCCGAGGCATGGGGTACGGGTCCTTGGGGCAGGCCTTGTTGAGGTCGGTGTAGTCGATGCAGAGCCTGCCGCCCCCGGTGTGCTTGGGAACGACCACCGTGTTGGAGAGCCATGTGGGGTGTGGAACTTCCCTGATGATGTGTGCTTCTTTCAACTTCTCTACTTCCTTGATGATGAACTCTTGCTTCTCTGGCGCCTGGCGCCGTGCTTTCTGCTTCACGGGGCGTGCGTTTGGACACACGGCTAAGTGGTGCTCGATCACCTCCCTCGGTACTCCGGACATCTCTGACGGTGTCCATGCGAACATGTCAGAGTTTGCCCTGAGGAAGGCGACGAGCGCGCTTTCCTATTTGGGAGGCAAGCCAGCGCCTATGGTGACGCTAGCCCCCGAGCTGCTGGCGTCCAGTGACACCTTCTTCGTGGTCTCGAGGGGCTCCATGTCCTCATCAGCGGGGAATGCCACGGCAGCGGCCTTGTAGGCGGTCTCGACAGAGCGCATTGCGTCCTGGACTTGACCATGGATGGCGATGGTGCCGCCGCTGCCTGGAAGCTTGACGATGTTGTACGCATGGTGAGTGACGCCATGAACTTCGCGAGGGCGGGGTAGCCGAGGATGGCGTTGTAGGGCAGGCCGATGTGTGCGACGTCGAAGTCGATCTGCTCGGTGCGGTAGTTCTGCGGCGTGCCGAAGGTGACCGCGAGCCTCACCTGCCCCAGAGGTGTGGTAGAGCCACTTGTCACCCCCGTGAAGGGCCTAGAGGGCATAAGCCACTCGTAGGGCACTTGAAGCTGCTCGAAGGTCTCGACAGAGATGACGTTCAAGCCCGCACCCCCATCTATGAGTGTCTTGGCGACGGCGATGTTGTTGATGATGGGAGTGCACACCAGAGGGATGGTGCCTACAGCCTTGGTCGACTTGGGGTGGTCCTTGGAGTCGAAGGCGATGGTGTACTGTGACCACTTGAGGGGCTGGGAAGCCTCAAGCCCGGAAGCGCTGCGTTGACCTCGCGAGAGAATTGCTTGAAGTGGTTGTTGGACTTGGGCGCCTGGGACCCGCCGAGGATGCAGGCTATTGCCCCCTGAGGGGCCTGGTAGCCCCCAGGGTTCTCGTCGGGGAGGTTGCCGTTTTGCCCAGCGTTGTTCCCCCGAGCCCTCTGCTGGAAGTTGTGGCGTCCACCTCCGCGGCCACCACGGCCTCCGCCGCGGCCGCCGCGGCCCTGGTTCTTCTCCCGCTCCTTGCTGAGCTGCTTGAGCTCCCAGCAGTCTTCAGTTCGTGGTTGTGCCTGTTGTGGTAGATGCAGTATGGGCGATTGTCCGCCTTTTTCTCTTCAGCCGCCGGAGAGGCCTCGCGAGGCTGCTTTGCGTCAGGCTCTGCCGCGAGGATGGCGGTGGTCTTGCGCTTCTCGGCAGGCTTCTTCTTGCTCCTGGACCCCTCGGAGGGTCATCCTCCACTTCCTTCTTGACGAAGAGGAGGCCCTCTTCAGCCTTGGCGCACTTGTCAGCCAGATCAAAGAGCTTCACCACATAGGAGAGGGTGTCGTGGATGCCGAGCTTCTCGAGCATCCTGTGGTTCGTGACGCCCTCCCTGAAGGCGGAGATGACGTGCGAGTCCGGGATGTTCGGAATCTTGTTGCGGACCTGGCTGAAGCGCTGGATGTATCTGCGGAGGGTCTCGTCAGGCTTCTGGCGCACCGCGCGAAGGTCGTTGTAGGTGAGCGCGCTTCGTAGGTGCCCTTGAAGTTGGCGACGAAGACCTTGCAGAGGTCCTCCCACGTGTCGATGGTGTTCTCGGGGAGGTTCATGAGCCACGAGAGCGCGGAGTCCTTGAGCGCCATGGAGAGCCAGTTGGCCATCACCTTGTCGTCGCCTCCTGCAGCCTGGATGGAGACGGTGTAGAGCTGCAGGAACTCCAGAGGGTTGGTCCTGCCGTCGTAGCGTGGAGGGAGGTCTGGCTTGAACTTCACGGGCCAGACGACGCGGCGCAGGTTGCGGGTGAAGGCGGTGCAGCCCGTGGCGTATGTCACAGCACCACCGGCAAGCACGCCACGGTTCTGGCGGCCTGCAGCAGCAATCTCCTGGACGACGCGGTTGTGGCGGTCCCTCTGGCGCTCGATCTCCACGTGCGCATCCGCTGGAGTCCGCTGCACAATCTGGCAGTCGTGCGGCGAGGATGCGTGCGACGCGGCGCGGTGGTTTGCTGCCGGAGCTGCAGCTGGAGGAGGTGGCAGAGGTGGAGGGGAGGAGGAGCGCCGTGCGCTATGTTACCCTCACATCCGGAGTGGCGCACCAGCGAGCGAGAGGGCGCTGGTGCTGCAGTGGTGCAGCAGGAACGGCGGCGGCGTTGATGAGCTCCTCGAGACGCCCGAGCCAGTTGTCGTGGCCCGCCTGCGTGGGACGGTAGCGTAGCAGCTCTTGCGTCATCAGTACGCAGTGGCTGGACTGGGCGCCGCTCGGCCCAGCGTGGAGGCGCTCTCGCGCCTGGATGGGTGCAGGGAGGAAGCTCCCTCGTCCTCGCTGTCGATGCCGCCGTCGTCGCCGCTGCCGTTGCCGCCGTCATCCTCAGGATGTTCGATGCGCGGCTCGGCGTTGCGCTCTGAAGCGCGGTTGGCGTGTGGGCGACCACGCGGGTTGTGGTTGGCGGCGGGCTCGGTGTTGGCCCTGCCGGACGTCCGTCGCGCAGCTCGCGTATCAGTCATGGCGCGGAGAGGTTGAAGAAGTTGAATACGCGCCTCAGCCCCCTACCTGGCGCGCCAAATGTCGGAAACTAGTCCCAGGAACTAGGGGTGTCTCTCAGAAGCCAGGAAACGAGTAAGGGGCTGAACACAACGTCAAACAGATCCTCAACAACCTCGGCGACGGTGTTCATCGAGCTCGGTGAGGACATCACGACAGAGAGGAAACACGAGCCGTTACCCAGGTTCAGGCCCACCGTGAGGTGTAAAAGCCCTACGTCCTGCTAAGATGTATTGCACTGCTTGGAGAGGTTCACAGTACAAGGGTGCTTGCCGAGGGCACAGTTGTGGCTATGGTGGACTATGGTGGAATGAGCTCCGTCTTCTTCTTCAGACGTAGCTCCTTGGTTGTGGAATGAGTTGGTGAATGCGGGATCCCCCTCCTAGGTCGTACACTGGCTCCTTATATACTGGGCTTGGTCCTCTTCCCCGAAAACCTCCGGCGGGAAGGGATACCACAATGCCGCCGAGTTGGAGCATAGCGCACAGCGTCGGGGGCGTCCATGGACGCGGTCCATGGTAGAGAGCAGGTCGTCTTGGCAGAAAAAGCCACCGTCCAGCCAGGACGGTGGGCTGGCGCTGCAGAGCTTTGGGGCGTGCCCCACGGTGACGTCGCAGTTGGAGCGTAGCGGCGGCCGGCCGCTTTATCACCAAATTGGCAAGTCTTGGAGTCCGCTTTGCTTCCTCCAGCTCCTTTGACCGCTTTATACACGAGAATGGCAACTACGGCGTCTTCGTCATCGTGCGGAGGCGCGCGCGTCACTCTGCGATGGGC
The DNA here is from genome assembly GCA_947311845.1 of Poa pratensis. Taxonomy (NCBI): domain Eukaryota; kingdom Viridiplantae; phylum Streptophyta; class Magnoliopsida; order Poales; family Poaceae; genus Poa; species Poa pratensis. The sequence goes on along the minus strand of CAMZMU010000035.1, from coordinate 71,553,818 downwards.
GCAGAGCCCATGTGCGCTCTACAGCGGTGCAGGAGCTTGCTTCCACTTGAAGGAACCCCGCGAGGGCCTGAAGCCTCACCGAGGATTTGTAGTCATTGACTTCTCGTGAGGGAAAACCTCGCGAGGGTAGCGCGGAGACGCGCCAGGACCTGGTGGTCCACTAGGAGAGGCCTTCCTGAGGCAGGAGTTCCTCTCGAGGCCCCTTAGGCCGAACGTCTGGTCCTTAGTAGAAATGCCCAGCCGAGCAAAGAAACCCTCGCGAGGGAAAATGCCTCGCGAGGCTCGTCAGGCTGAAAGCCTGGTCCTTAGCAGAATTTCCTGCGGAGCGGTTAAGGGCTGTGGCAGGCCGGCCCATGGTACCCTGGTTTCCACTGGGCTGACAATGAGGATTTGAAAGTATTGTTATGGTGAAAGGCAGAATTAATGAGGATTTGAAATCAGAAAGTAAAACAAGTTCCATGTTATCGTAGACTGATAACTCGGAACTTGGGGACTGGGATATTCTGAAGTTTTCAAAATGAAGGTAGAAAGAGATATGTATTTTCAAGTACCGAGTGACTGAGGACAGTTTACTCGATACTTGGGACTAGGTTTGGTATATAAGATATGAAGAGGAAAAGATGTGTACCTGATGTTCTCGGACAAGGGAATCCATGAGTTTGCCCTCAATAAGCTTCAGTGTGTTGTACTCAGTTAATAGACCTTCAAAGTTGATATGGCCATACTGTGGCACAGTGGAGGCCTCGCCTTTGTCAGTCGGTTTGGACTTCTCTTCAGAGGCAACAAACTTGGTTGCAGTTTTGAGGGGAGAGATCTTCTCAGTAAAGCAAGCTCCTGTGATCACGACTTCTGGATCAGTCGGTTTTTCAGCAGGAGGAGGAGAAACATTCCTCTGGTCAGTTGTCTGCTCCTTATCAGTCGGCTCGGCATGTTTTTCAGGGGTATTCTCCAAGTTATCCTCTTCAGCAATGGGAGGGCTTGGATCGCCACTAAGAGTAGCTTTCGCCCTGAAATTGCAAATACGAAGGTAATATAATAAAGAGCAAAAGAAAACAAAATTGATGAAAGTAAATATAAGTAACAGAAGAATATATGTATTACCCGGTATTGACTTGAAAGTCACGGGGGAGGTCGTTGCTGGAGCCTGAAGAAGCTGTAAGAGAGTATGATTTAGAAACTCGGATTTGACCAGCTAAAGGATAACTATCAGAGGGATGTTTTTGTGGTTCAAAGTTGGAAAAGGAGGTACCAGGACGGCGTGGAGATGGAATGTTTGGGATTCCCGGGTTAAGAGGATCCTCACCAGGGGAGGTCCGAGTAGCTCTCCTCTTGGTAGAGGGTACAACAGAACTCTGCGAAGATTTTTGAAGAAGAGTTTGGTTGAGTTTTTGCATAGCAAGATAAGAATATGGTTATGTGGATATGCGAGAGTATGGCACCTTGGCACAGATAGTGCGAGCCTTCCTTTTCCCGGTAGCAGCTGATTCAGTGGCTTCAGAGCTATGGCCGGGTGAAGGAGTGATTACCTTTTCAGTCGGTCCTGGTATTATAAAAGTGGCATCAGTGGATAAATTGGATTGCGTATCGTTCTCAAGTAAGCTTATGAAGAAGTGGCCGAGTGAATCAAGTTCACCTTCCTCTTTTTCTTCTTCTTTTTCTTCTTCTTCTTCTTCTTCTTCTTCTTCTTCTTCTTCTTCTTCTTCACTGGAGGACTGAGCCTCGTCATCATCATCTGCCTCAGGAGTGGCAGGGGGAGTCAACTTGCCACCAGTCATCAGATTCCTAGTGAAAAAGTACAAGTAAAATAATTAGTTTACAATTGAGAAAGAATATGTTATTGAGATTTTTTATCAGTCGGGACTTACTGGTGGTGCCGGGTTATTCTTACTAAATGGCAGAAGGCCATTGTCCTTGATTGTCTCAACCTTTTCAGCGAGGAAGGCCTTGATAGCCTTGTTCAGTGCAGTGGTGGGATAGGACTTCTCCGAGTAACGGAGGGAGTCAGTTAGATGACCCGAGTAATCGCAAAGGAGTTTCTTGCGGATACTGTTGGGTTGAATTCTCCAGCCCATCCAAGTCTTGATCAGGTCGGTTCCACGAAGTCCATGCTTGACCAGAACAGAGATTTTCTTGAGGAGAGGCTAGAGAGCTTCTCTCTCAGTGTCAGAGGCGAAGTAGTTCATGTTGTTGTTGATAACGAGAGGCTCAACCGAATAACCCGGTAAAGGCTGTTCACCAGAAGGTATTTTGGCTTTGCAGTAAAGTATGATTTTTGCCAATGCTTTACGTGAGTATGAAGTTCTAGAGAAGGCATAGCAGAGCCTTTGCGGCGTTGAATAGAAACACCGCCACAGACCAAGAGGGGGCCATTCTTGTGCTCACGCTGAGGTTTGCACAAGAATAGCTCCAGGAAAAGAGCTAAGCTGGGAGGAGTGCATAAGTACGATTCACAAAGAACTATATAGTTACTAATGTTCAAGATGGAATTGGGTCCGAGATCGAAGACCCGGAGGCCGTAGTGACGAAGAAGATCTCTAAAGAAAGGATGACCCGGGGGACGAAAACCACGGGTGACATGTTCAAGGAAACAGATAACTTCACCTTCCTGGGGGAGGGCCGAGTCTCTTCTTCAGTCCCTCTCCACTCGATTTCCGACTGAAGAGGAAGAACACCGGCTTCAGCCAGTTCTTCAAGCTTGGACTGTGTAGCCATGGATTTGGCCCAGTTGGCCGTAATTCCAGATCTGGGCTTGGTGGTCTTCTTGATCTTCTTTGATGCCGATGCGGTGGCGCCATCACCGGCCTTGGCCTTGGCCTTCAGCTTCCTCAGGTCCTTGGGTGCCATGAGATCTGAAGATCTGGAAAATAACAAGAAAAGAAATGAAAAGAACCGAGCTCAAGAACAGCCCGAGAAAAAGCAAGTCAAGATCCAGATGGAAACAAAGCGCCGGAGTGAAAAATTTACCAGAGCTTGTGGAGATCTGGCGCGGAGCAGATTCCCCGGCGTTTAGTTGCTGCAATGCAGAGCTTTGATGGCCGGCGGCGGCGCGGCAAGCTTGGAGGAACCCTAACCCTAGCTCGAGGAGAGAGAAAGACTGAGGTTGAAGATGAAGGGCGCGGTGAATGGGGAAAGTGAAACCCTTTTTACTGTGGTCCACTATTTATATCCCTGGGGTGAAACCCTAGGAGCGTGAAAAACGAGGAGATAAGATTATGTTTTGATTATGGGTCAAAGATACGAGAGAATGTGTCAGGGAATGTTCCCTGGTCGTTGACTAGAGGGTTACATGCGAGAGAAAAGCCGGGTCATAAGAGAACCGCCAAAAGGAGCTGGTCTGAAACGTAACCCAGCCTTTCAGTGTTAATGATCTTTATTTTGTTTTCAGGAGTTTAACTCGGATAATCCCATCAGCAGCTACCCTCGAGTAATCAAATCAAGATCAAGATTATCAAGTGAAGCAACAGATGAGCTTATGCAAGTCAAACTTGGGGACTACTGTTGGGGGGATAAAAACCCGGTATACTCATGACCAAGGAATAATCAGTCGGACGGCCCAAGGCCTGGTCCGAGTGATGTGTACAAGATATGGGCCGGGTTATAGCTGGGCCAATATGCCTAACGTGACTCGTCTCTAGAAGGAAGGACCTAGAAGAACTGGAGTCCGACTGAAGGAAGGAACCGGGTGACTAGGAGGCTACGGAAGGTCAAGAAGAACCTAGAGTAGGACTCCGGGCTCGTATGTAACTCGGTATTCATTGTAAGTTCGGGAGACCCGGCGTCAATATAGACGGGCTCCCAGAACGTAGAGAGACAAGTTAAAAAGTTCTAAGTCTTAAACCCTAGTTCGATATCACCGCTATCAAGTGAAACCCTTGTAACCTGTCTCGTAACCCGGCTCTGTTGTCGTAGCCGAGTTATCGAGACCTCGAGATCAATAACATAGAAGCAGGAAGTAGGTCTTTATCTCCAATGGAGAGGCTGAACCTGGGTAAACCCTTTTTCCCCAACGAGCGTGACAATCTCCTGAAGGACCAAGGCGCCTTGCCCTAATCATCAAGTTACCCTATGGTAACATCTGCCGTGTTAACCCCACGACAATGTGTGAGTAATCCCCGTTGTAGGCTGAAGGAGATGGTAGGGATTGGATGAGATCATTCATGTAATAGATATCCGATTGTTAGGGCATGGTGCCTAGTATCCGTTGTTAGTACTTTATGTCATTGTTACAACTTGTTATGCTTAATGCTTGACACTTAGAGCCCGAGTACCATGATTTCATATCTGAACATGTTATTGAATCATGAGGATAATTATTGCTTTAGATCATATATGCAAGTTGTTTACACATATGATTGTCCGGAACCCGAGGCCCCAAAGTGACAACAATTGGGATAACCGGAGGGGATGGCTGTAATGTGAGAGTCACATGTCTTCACGAGTGTTAATGCTTTGCTCCGGTGCTTTATTAAAAGGAGCACCTTAATTACCAGTAGTTTCCCTTGAGGCCCCGCTGCAAACGGGCTTGTAGGACAGAAGATGTTGTGCAAGTTTCTCATTGCGAGCACGTACGACTAAATACGGAACACATGCCTATGATTGATTATTACCTGGATACTTTATTATTATCTACCTGCAATTTCCCATGTCTTGACTATTATATGAATTATCTTATCCATGCAACGCCCGTTCATCCATCCCTATGCCTACAGTATTTTAATCCTGCTGTCTACTACAATTACTGCTACTGTCTTTATCTTATTACTGCTATTATTTCACTACTGCTACTGCTATAAAACTGTTGCTACTGATAAACTGTGTCGAGCAAGTCTATTTCCAGGTGCAGCTGAACTGACAATTCATCTGTTAAGGCTTATAAATATTCTTTGGCTCCCCTTGTGTCGAATCAATAAATTTGGGTTTTACTTCCCTCGAAGATTGTTGCGATCCCCTATACTTGTGGGTCATCATTGTCTTCTTCCATTTCCAATGTTAATGATGCTTATGCTACTAACTCCATTTCTTGTGAAGCATCTATTTTGAAGGAGAATGGTGAGCTGAGGGCTCAACTTGAGTTGCTAACTAGCAAGTATGGGAAATTTGAAGAAAGTCATGAAAAGCTCTCTATCTCTAATGAGAATCTTCTAGTATCCCATGCCAAACTAAAGTTAGCTCATGATGCTATTAGGTCAAAGGTAACATCGTGTGAGCCTCATGTGGACAATGGCACAACTTCTAGTTTAAATGCTTTATTGCCATGTGCTAGTCCTAGTAATTCTACATCACATACTATTGCTAAATCTTGTGATGAATTACCTTCCATGCCTTGCTGCTCTAACAATGAAGCCTCTACTTCCTCTAGTGTTTGTGTTGATACTAACCATGTAGAGGAATTAAATGAGCTCAAGGCCCAAGTCACTTCTTTGAAGAAAGACTAAGAAAAGCGTCATGTTGGGAAGTTCACACTTGACAATGTGTTGAGTGTTCAAAGACGCCCCAATGACAAGAGTGGACTTGGATTCAACTCCAACAACAAGAACAAGTCCAAGCCTATCAAGAAGAACAAGGGCCAAGAACAAGTCAAGGATTCGGCCAAGATTGTTTGCTTCAAGTGCAAAGTTGAAGGGCACCATGTTAGATCTTGCCCTTTGAAGAAGAAGCCTCTTAGTGAGAAGCAACAAGGGAAGCGGCCTCAAGTTCAAACTCAAGTTCCTCAAGATAAAGCAAGGCCCCTTTACAAGAAGAATCAAGCTAACCCTCTTCAAGTCAAGATTCCAACTAAGAAGAGAGGAGGAAGCCAATGTTGCTACATATGCCGTGAGAAGGGCCACTTTGCTTCTTCATGCACTAATGGTACCTTATCCAACCCCCATTATTATTGATGATGTTTATTCTCTTCGGAAGGATAAGGTTGGCAATGTGTTTGCCAAATATGCTGCTACTCAAAGTGGTGTCAAGAAAAGCACCATTTGGGTTGCCAAGCCTATTGTGACTAACCTCTTAGGACCCAACTTGGTTGGGGACCAACAAGTTAAAACTTGATCAATAGGTGTTATTGGAGGGCATTGGAGACTTGGCTACATCATGAAGAATTAAGGGATCTTCATATATTACATTCTCTCAAGCCAAGTCATTTGGATTATATTATTCTATCTCATATTCAATGTTCCTCCTTGCGGTAACTTTTATTTAAAATCATATATACATTGAAAGTTGCTTCCACCCTTGCATGTGTTAGGTTTTGTACCTTGCTAGTGTTTGTATGTGTTTTGCTCTCTACTTACTTATCTTGAGTAATCAAGAATGTGTATGTTGGTTTGCACACCATTTACTTGTGTTGAGCCTTATTGCTTTTATTTGATATCTTATCTTGTTGGCTCTCTTTTGAGAGATTAATGGACTATCCTATTTTGGGGGAGTGATATGCTTCGTGCACTTCACAATCCTAAAAATGTGTATACATGAGGAATACCACTTAGTGATGATATATCAATATTATCTATTCTCTATGTGGTATGTCATTCTCATGAGAAATTCAAATTCTATAATGTCCATTAATTATCTCTAGTTGGCTTTGTTTGCCTCTTGTTAAGAAAATTGGATTATCACATTATGGGGGAGTAATAAGCTATGTGCATATTACAAGCCTAGAAAATGTGAACATATGAGGTATTGCCACCTAGAATTGATATTCTTCATTATCTTATTCCTTTGTGGCATGTTTCTCAAACAAGTTCCTTTTTTTGCTAAAATGATTTTGTTTAATCACTCTTTTGGATCTTGTTTGTGATGAACGTTCTTGGTATGGCTTTCCCAAATATGTTCGCATATATCTTTTTGGGAAACCAATTGCTTCAAGCTACTCTTTATAGTGGCTTTGCATGATCGCGTGAATACTTGAAGCTATCAAGAACATCTATCTATTTAAGCATGGCTTTTAAATCTTATCCTTTGCCATATGCTTATTTGTTGTGAAATTGGTCTTCAATATCATTCCTATATACCACCGAGAAATATCTCTATATACTCCTTGTCCTTGACAAGTGATACTCATATGTGTGGTGAAATTTGTGGACCATCTTCACTTTGTTGAATTGCCTTATTTCTATTGCCAAGGATTTGGTTTGATTTAAATCCTCTTGTCTTCATTGTATCTTTTGGATCCTTTGTTGCTCTACTCAAAATTTGTTTTATGCTTTCTTGAGGTAGGAAAATCAATGATCCCATTTTAGTGCATTTTCATTCAAAGTCATACCTCTAGATAATGCACCATTCTTGGGGAAGCTATCCTATATTGAGTAGAACATCATTCTTTGAATTGGTTTTGTACCCTATTGACTTCTTTGAACTTGACTAGTGTTTGAATAATATGTATGGAAAGTGATGATCTCATTTATGTGCATTTTGTATTCGAATGCAAGATCATAAATAATGCACATGTCTTGGGGATCAATCCTATATGCTTTTGAACATTAGTTGTCTTCAATTGGTATTTGATCCCGATGACATGTCTCTTTGGAAGACAAACATTTTTCGTCTTGGTACTTTGTGCCATCATGAAAAGTGTAGAGGTTTTGGTTTATTCCTTGATGATATTTTCATCAATTGGTATCTTACTTTCATTTGGCATCTTTTCAAAGTGGTACCTTCAATCATGTGTTGATTTGGGTTTTTTATATAATTTGGACAATTCTTTTTTTCTTGTCACACTTGTGTGTGCTTTCTTGGTTTAATTGGTGTTTTGTCCAAATTGTATCTTATTTGGTTCTTGAAAGTCTTGTGCATGCATATTTACTATATGTATATCTTATGACATGCTTACTTTCGTTGATCCAATATATAGGATAAACTCCATCAAATTCTAAATGGCTAAGATGTGCATGAAATTCACCATTTTGTACTTGAATTTGTTTTAGGTACATTGGAGAGGCATTGGGAGCTTGTCTCGTTTACAAGGAAGGTGTTATCACCATGTGCTTATTAGAGCCAAGCTCGGATGATCGTGAACTCCTATCTTCTACATCACCAACGCTATCTCGGTAACAAGTATCTAACTCATGCATACTTTTCTAGCGTTCAACCTTGTGTAGGTTGTTTCATGGTATGTGTCTCTTTTGTTGCAGTTCATTTGGTTCTTGCAAAACAACTTTATTGCAAATGTGGGCAAGCCGGGATGATTACATATCAAAGGGCATATATATAATCATTTTCATGATTCACCAATCCCAAATATGTTAATCTAGCACTTTCTACTCTTTGTCTCACATATTCAATATTGATGATTTTTTACAATCATTTGCCTTTTGCGATACTTGTTATCTTTCTCGGAGCATCCCATTTATCACCTTATCCCTTGTGGATTTTTTTTGATGCTATGATGAGTGTGTGGTGGAAGTTCATCTATATCCCTTTAAGATAAACTAGCTGAGTGGCCCGCGCAATTGCGCGGCTAGCACATACATATTTTGTATTTTCATATCTAATGTAACTTGTTTCAAATTGATATCTAGTTTTTCATAATGTAAGATAAATAAGAAACCATAATTCGTATAGGAAGTACGCTATTCAATTTAGAGCTTTGCTATACTTCCATTTTTCAGGTGATAAATCTTTTGCATATGTGGACATGCAAATCCAGAGTAATTTCATTGTTTAATTAGGATTATAAATTCAATTATGTATAGTGGTGGCCATACTCTACCATTTAACTTGTATTATTTCCGCCGCCCTACCAATCAACTGTGTCTAATTGCACGTGGAGTAAATTTGCCATGTTCAATAACATGAACAAAGTTTGCTTGCTCATTATTGATATTTCTTGTGAACTATACGATATCTTTAGTACAATTAACGATTACTCTCAGTAACATAAGTAATTTTCTTACTGCTTTTGTATTCACGATGTAGGAGAGTAACTGGTATCGCTTGGACATCTACATCATCTCTGTGTCACTCAATTTAATTCGCTAAAGTTTGTTATAGGGCCATTTTTCTCTCGAAAGTCGAGGTAGGTTATCTTTGAGCAGTGACATCCTTTTTTTTCCTAGATGAGAAATCGTTTCAAAACGAAGTTGTTGGTTGGAGTTTGTTCTTATTTCACGTCGGTTCAGGGTTATCCAAGATCAAAGCTTTTGGCTTGGACAGAATCGCACTTGGTAATTTTGCTTTACAGGTCTTGCTCTTGTACATAATATGATTTTTTGTTATAGTTTTTTTCTCTTGATTAGTAAATTAACCATCAGGGCCACCCCCACGGTGTCCTGGTCAAAATAAATCATAGGTTTGGAAAGGTTTCCCAAAATTTAGATTTTATCACAATAACTTATGAATAGCTCTGGTGCCCCTATTTGAAATACTTCACCATGCGAAATTTGTGCATTACCGGAGGTCTCGGAGCACTCTTGTTATGCACCCAAATCATTTTGGGAGAGCCCAGTGCTCTTTTTTACCGATGAGTATAGACACGAAACTACTAAGTGTGGGACGAATAGTAGTATCTATTTTGGTATGGCAAAACCAATTCAATTTTTCTTTTTCAAATTAGAGAGAGGTTGCTTACGTGCCCAACTTCTAAATGGAAGGTAAGACCCAGAAAAAATTAAATGAAAATGCAAAGAGCTCTTGAAAGAAAAGTCAGAATATGTCAAGAAAAACATCAGCTAGAAAACGTAATTTTGAAGTACACTTAAACATCTCAGGAATTTGTGCCAATTGGTTTGCGCGCAGATGATTAGATGATACTGAATATGTAAAAGTTTCGTAATTTCTAGAGATTCCAGTAAAATATGGAAAAGCGCACAGTGAGCAGATGCTGAAAACAAAAATAACACTTTTAGATATGCATCAACTAAAGCCAATGATGGTGCTCCATGCATGCAGCACCGTGGTGAATGGTTCTGTTGATTCTTGGTACTCATATCGGACAGACGTTGTCGTAATCGTTCATATAAACTTCATTTGGTGCAAGGCTTCTGTGCTGCATAGAGGCAAAATTATTCACGTTAGGAAATCTAGTGACACCATTAGTCGAATGATTTTCTAATAACAAAACATGAGAGTGTACAACATGAAGCGTTCAATTCTGCACCTCAGGAACATAATTAGTAGAAAACCGATGAGGTAAATAATTAGTATTTGCCTCTATTTACAAATTTGCTTGCATACGGGATCTACACATATTCATCCATGTGTGAATAAAAGAGAGGAAAAAAGTCTGTGTTTTAATCTTGGGACCACAATGTGAACATGTGCATCTTCCAGTTGATTCTGATACCTGATAGACCGTATAGCACTTGCAATGAAGACCAAAAGCAATTGAAATGTCCATGATACTGAGACCATTTAATCACTCTGTTTCACCTAGGCTTCACTCAACCATCCATCCATGTCTTCAGCTTCAGGTATTGGTGCTCCATGCATGCAGCACCGTGGTGAATGGTTCTGTTGATTCTTGGTACTCATATCGGACAGACGTTGTCGTAATCGTTCATATAAACTTCATTTGGTGCAAGGCTTCTGTGCTGCATAGAGGCAAAATTATTCACGTTAGGAAATCTAGTGACACCATTAGTCGAATGATTTTCTAATAACAAAACATGAGAGTGTACAACATGAAGCGTTCAATTCTGCACCTCAGGAACATAATTAGTAGAAAACCGATGAGGTAAATAATTAGTATTTGCCTCTATTTACAAATTTGCTTGCATACGGGATCTACACATATTCATCCATGTGTGAATAAAAGAGAGGAAAAAAGTCTGTGTTTTAATCTTGGGACCACAATGTGAACATGTGCATCTTCCAGTTGATTCTGATACCTGATAGACCGTATAGCACTTGCAATGAAGACCAAAAGCAATTGAAATGTCCATGATACTGAGACCATTTAATCACTCTGTTTCACCTAGGCTTCACTCAACCATCCATCCATGTCTTCAGCTTCAGGTAGTTACCACTTACCAGCTTGTTGAACCTACTTGGAGTGCACTTAGTGATGAATATTGATTCCTTTCAAAGGCTTAGTAAAATTTATACGTTAGTGAAATGCACAGGAAGTGTTAAACCTATTCGAGTCAGGGATAACAGAACAAAAGAAAATTCTGCACAAACTCCCTTGCTCGCGCTCTTCTTCTCACCTGTGATCCCTTTATCCTTCAGCTTTTCCTGCAGTGAGACACCGATGGAGACGCGGTGGCGCATTATAATGCAGTTGAGGAAACCGCATCCTTCTAGCATGAACACGTATCCAGGACAGAGGACAGCTACATCCTGATTGGACCTACGTTCCTATACATCGACTTCATCCATACTGATCTGATTTCAAATCATCACCCTCTCGAGCAGTTCTCAACTCCAAAGAACTGCATGTCAATCGATCGTGACAATATGTGTAGTTGAAACTTCAGAGCATGTGGATCAGGTACTGACAGGCTGAGCTCGTTCTTGGAGACGTCGGGCAGCGCGAACTTCGTGGTCACCCGGCGGTGGCGAGCAAGCATAGTGCACGATTCGCCACGATTCACCATGCCACATAGATGAAGTAATTCCCCGAATTTAATAAATGCAATCGGAAGCTACATGCTCTGGGAGGAGATATTCTAGCGAGGAGATCCATCTACGTCGGTCAGAAAGGCATCAAGCTCGGTTTCCTTGCTAGGCCAAGCTGCTGTAGTTTATCGCAGACGACGACCCGCTTGCTGTACGACCATGATTGTAGGCGTTCATTAGCACACATATGCCGCTGCAATCTTCTGCCGCCAGCGCCATTACAGCTATCGCGGCGTTGATCCAGCCACCGTGCAATTCTGCTGGTCGACCACAGCCTGGACACAGAGTATCGTGAACTTCTTCCCGGCCTTAGCTGGTACCGGATTTGGCCATGCGAGGCCGCCGGCCGAGGTACGCACATTGCCAGAGTTCCGATGACCAGCATAACAATTATTCTCTAGACCCGATCGATCTAAGAATCTCCGGCCTGTCGAGGGTACAATCTTTCATCCGTCTGGGCCGGGGATTGGATCCTTGAACATGCTGGTGATTATGCTTGGGTGCATGGTGCCGACGGGATGTCGTGGACCTGCCCTAGTAGTGTCTCACTCGTAGCCTTGGTGAAGATGTAATCCCTCTACGACTGGGATCGATCAATCTAAAAAACTCAGACCGATCGGTGATACATCGTGGACAACCCGAAGTGCCCAACCCCTCAAGGTAAGCTCCTCCATGTTTGTGCGCTCCGTCCTGTGGTCGCCGGAGATAATGGGGTCGCCGGCCGGCGTCGTCTCGCAGCTCGTTGTTGATGTAGCCTACCAGCTGCACCTCGGATTCGATTGCTCCTTCGGTCGGCATCGTTCAATTTGTCGACTGCCTATTTGGTCGTCTCCAGGCGTCCATGATTTATATTGAGTCCGCGCGCATTGGGCCATCGGTTAGTGTCCACTTGAATCTACATATCCACGAACGTGGTCAGGCCAAACACCTGTCCATGTCTTTTTTCTAAGTCTATCCTTACGTATGGTGTAACTTCCTAACCATGGACTTTTTTGCTTTCCAAATTCTTGAACGTGTGGAGGCCGGACATCCATCCGTACTTCTTAGTTTCCATGTGGAATCACGTCGATCTATATCTTGTCCTAATTAATCTCCACCGTTTGTACATAATGGTTAACTTTTGACAAATCTCCACCGTTGGTTATCCTGTGTTTTAATTATATGATGTAGCCTACCAGCTGCACCTCGGATTCGATTGCTCCTTCGGTCGGCATCGTTCAATTTGTCGACTGCCTATTTGGTCGTCTCCAGGCGTCCATGATTTATATTGAGTCCGCGCGCATTGGGCCATCGGTTAGTGTCCACTTGAATCTACATATCCACGAACGTGGTCAGGCCAAACACCTGTCCATGTCTTTTTTCTAAGTCTATCCTTACGTATGGTGTAACTTCCTAACCATGGACTTTTTTGCTTTCCAAATTCTTGAACGTGTGGAGGCCGGACATCCATCCGTACTTCTTAGTTTCCATGTGGAATCACGTCGATCTATATCTTGTCCTAATTAATCTCCACCGTTTGTACATAATGGTTAACTTTTGACAAATCTCCACCGTTGGTTATCCTGTGTTTTAATTATATAATAGATTTGAGGTTTGTGCTATGCTTTTAAGCAAAGATCTTATTGGTGCATGTGTGACTTCCTCTTGGATATCATGTTCTTCACCGTTGTATCTATTTTGTGTGTGCATGTTTCTTTTTGGACTTATATCTTCATGATTGATGTCTAATTAGAAACTTATACACATGAGAGTAGTTACATCTTTAATTGGTATTCCAATTCTTTAGTAACCACCTTTTATTCCTTTTTGATTCTTTGGTGGTTTCTAAAAGCCACGAGCTTGGCCTTTCATTTGGCATTTCTTTTGCATCTTAATAAGCTTGTGAACCTATTTGCTACACCTTCTTTGGTTTGTGTTCTAGATTATCTAGGAGAGAGTGAGGATTCCATGCTGGGCACTCCATTTTGAAAAGCAAATCCTACATTGTGCACGTACCTTGAGGAGTTCCCTCTTGATTGTTTGATAGCAACGATTGTGCGGGATGTGTGACCGAGGTTTCATGGCACAACTTTATGTGGGACTCTGTCCGCGCATGAAATGCTTATAACAAAGAATATATCCACTCTATGAGAACACTTTTAGCCCTATTGCAGTTTCTATCTTATACACTGTCTTCTCTCTATTTATCTCTCTACTGCTTTTTAAATATTGGTTTGCTTTGAAATAGAATCACCGCAAATAGTTTCAACACTATTGATTTGGGTAAAAAATAACTTGCAAATACATTTTGATAGACTCACAACAGGGAGTACCATTTTCTCAGCTCTCAGTGCTTTCGATACTTTATTTCGAAAACAGCTAAACAAGTATAATCATTCCTCCCAGGTAAGAACATAAGGTATAAGGTATTTTCTAGTACATCCAATTTAGACCTTGTTTGATAATAGTGTACTTTTAAAATTGGTGGGATTATCCCGGTCTAACCCCAAATTCTCATTTATCCCCAAAATTATGTTTGTTTCTACAGTATTTGGTAGGTTTTATCCCTACTTGTTCCCCGAATTCTTCAAACGCTAGTGTATTTTTCTCAAAACCAAATACACTACCCCTCCAATCTCAAAAAAATACACTACCCCTCCATAATGGATTGAGAATAAATGAGGATTTGATGGAATTGGATTGGGTTCACCCAATCCCTGTGGGAATAATCACTACTTATCCCATAAAAAACCCTAATACCAACAAAAAAAACTTAGGGAGGCAACGAGTATACTTCCCCTTCCAATCTCAAGGTAGGCACTAACTTTTTTCGAAAATACACATATCTAGACATATTTAGTGGGTAGGTTTACTCATTTTAATCTGTATCTATTCCAAATTAAATTATGTAGAATGTCTTATGAAAGTGAACGGAGAGAGTAATATTTTCAGATTTTGGATGTTATACATTTTAACACGTTACTGTAAGCATGAATTTTGCACGGGTTTGCGGGTAATGGGGCCAAGCCAATAGATTAGAGACCTAACCCAGTCGGCACCGTCTGCAGCCGCGATCGGGAATTCGGGATCAAACCCACGGAGGCTTTCTCTCTTCAGTCTTCAGTCTTCACACTCTCCTCCCTCAAGCCGGCAATTCCGCCCATGGGCACGTCCGCCCACGGGCACCCGACCCTAATGGGCAGGGTATGGGTCGCTATGTTCGCCCATGGGTCTCACCCGTGGGCGACCCGATTAGTCATGGGTAGGGTATGGGCAGACATGTGTACCCATGGGCGACCCGATGGGTAACCCGATTAGCTGACATGTGGGGTCTCATAGTAAGACATGACCAGAGCCCATGTAATTTCCAGCCCAGCCCAACAGTCCAAATCCAACACGCACCGCACTAAGCCACTAACCCTAGGTGTGTGTGACCGTGTGAGTCGACCATCCCAGTACTCAGTCTCTTCCCGTCCCCGACGCAATCCCTCTCCCCTACTCTCTCTTTGCTCAGTGCTCACGCCTCACGGTGCTCTCCGCTCCCCTCCCTTTCCCAGCAGCAAAACGGCGGCGCTGACCCGCCGCGCCGTTGCTCCACCGAGCCGCCGCTCCGTTGCGCCGCCACGCGCTGCCGTCCCCAACGTCCATGACGTCGCCGTCCCCAACTCACAGCCGGCCTCGACGCCGCCGTCCCCAAGGACCCTGCGCCGCCGTCCCCGACTCCCTACCGTCGCCCCAAGCAGCAACTTCTCCCTGCCATCCCGTCGCGCTCTGCAGCTTCTCCCTGCGGTCCCCTACTACCTGCCGGCTGAAGGTGACACATAAAATATGCCATTTTGGAGTGCCAGAATTGACATGAGGAGTTGTTGTATGCAGACCCGACGGGCGACCCGACGGGTCGGGTGACCCGATGGGTACGGGCATGGGCATGAAATCTGACCCATGGGCAGGGTCGCGGGCAGAGAAGCTTGCCCATTTGTTAAATGGGCATGGGTCTAGAAGAGGTCGACCCGACCAAACCCGACCCGATTGCCGGCCTTACTCCTCCCAGTGTCTCCCATCTCCGGAAACCTCGATCTCTGGCAATGTCGCTCCACCAGCGGCCGCACCAGAAGCCGCTGGGCGCCGACTCCCTCCCTTTCTCCACCGCCCCGGCCAACGCAGGCCCTCCTTCCCGGCCCTTCCCCCTCCTCACGCTCCCCTACCTCTTCTCCCTCCTCGCGCTCCTCCTCCTCCTCGCCCTCCTCTTCCCCTGGGGGCCGCCCCGCCACTCCGCCCCGGCCACCCCGTGGCGCTCCTACACGTTCCAAGACGCCGCAGCCTTCGCCGCCGCGGCCGGAAACGGCACCATCATCCTCGCCGCCGTCTCGGGGCCCTACCTCCCCTTCCTCTCCAACTGGCTCATCAGCGTCCGCCGCGCCGGCCGCGCTGACCAGGTACTTGTCATCGCCGAGGACTACGAGACCCTCGACCGCATCAATGCCGCATGGCCCGGCCACGCCGTCCTCGTGCCCCCCGCGCCCGACGCCCAGGCCGCTCACAAGTTCGGATCCCAGGTGAGGGGAAATTTTTAGCTTTAACCCCGAGCTGTTCGATGAAATGTCCATAAGCGTGACTTCTCGCCTGCGCCATGTATCAATGTGTGCAGGGCTTCTTTAACTTCACCTCGCGGCGGCCGCGGCACCTGCTGCAGATTCTTGAGCTGGGGTACGCTGTTATGTACAACGACGTCGACATGGTGTGGCTTGCCGACCCGTTTCCGTATCTCGTCGGCGGTCATGACGTGTACTTCATGGATGATATGACTGATGTACGTATCAGTGTTGTCTTTGTCATTGCGGCTGTTGGAAGATTTATCTGATGATGTGGGGATTGTCGGTGCAGGTGAAGCCACTAGATCATTCACATGCGCTGCCGCCGCCAGGTAAGAAGGGCCGGCCGTACATTTGCAGCTGTATGATCTTCCTGCAGCCAACAGAAGGTGCAAAGATGTTGTTGAGGAAGTGGATCGAGGAGCTCAAGGAGCAGCCCTGGTCCAAGAAAGTGAAATCAAATGATCAGCCAGCATTCAACTGGGCTTTGCTAAAGACTACCGGACAGGTTAGATGCACCTATGTATTTCTTGTGGCGTACAACTATCGAACTTTCTTTATGTTTCATTTGGTTGAACTGAGTGTATGCATCTGTTTCTTTGCTTGAACAAACGGGCGGCAGTGGGTTAACTGGTCAATGGGTTCAGGCCTGCTTAAAATGTGAATTAGTATTGATGTATGCTTTGTAGTCTAGGTCAGTTGAAGAACCAATTAACTCGAATGCTGATATCAGTTTTGGCGTATGTAAATGCTTGTTTTGCATACGGAAAGTTTGAAGGACAATTGTGTTTTAACACTCACAATTTGTTAATCAACTACGAGTACAAGAAAAATGGTAACTACATCATGAAAAACTTTGAAATTATGAGCAGAGATAGACATTTACTAGTAGTGTAATTGTGTAAAGGTCTATCTCTGCATGATAGAGTAGTTGAAGTTAATCTTTGGGTTAAGATACTTCCTCTTCAAAATTATTCCACTTTGCTTGATCTCCATTTTCATCGTCTCTATCTCCATCTGGTACACTGTATAAAATCCATTCATTCCGTGGTATATATATTGCAGATTTCAGTAGCACTGTAACAATGCGGCATAGCTAGTAGGACACAGTATCGGTAGCTATGGACTGCTACAGTGGCATGAAAGGCTTCGGTAGCTATGGCCTGATATAGCGAACCCCAAACTCCAATTGGCTTTCTTGAATGGTACTTCGAGTTAGTAGTGTTATTTTGAATGAAACAATACCACATTATGCTGGACTGGAGTTACTAATTCAGCATGATATTATTTTTAGCTTCTAAGCTGTTGTCTTTAAGTTTAATTTGACTTTAATAGGCATGCAGTGGTTGTACTAAGCTTTGCAGTATTTAATGTGTATTTGGGTAGTAATAAACCTTCCCAAGGAATGAAGGAAGTACATAAAAGGAAGTTCAGAACTGCTATCTCATATCTGTTTACAAACTGTCTATAAATATAGTATCATATTTAAGTGTAATGAAACAAAAAATCACCCAGTCATTGCGGACTACTCATTCTCTGTGATCCGATGGCTTGTTTGGATGTCCGGGAAGCCACACGCTAGTGGAGCCGATCCACGTTTGGATTGGGTGGATTGCCCTCCCCCCTTCCCCATGTGTCACGTTACACACTTCTTTTTCGTCAGATTTTTCTTTGGTAATACTAGGTCTTTCTTTGATCACTAGTACTATGCCATATTAAAAGAATTTACCAGGGTTTATCAATATCCTTGTTGCATTTAAGTGCTTAGCGCACATTCTGCTTGTATCTTCTGGAGGTCTTTTATGGATGGAAACAAATGCATGGTACACTACAAAGGGTTTATTCTTTTTTTTTTGTGGGAATATTTTTCCTGGATCGTTGCCTCCTCAACAGATAACATCCTTTCTAAAAATATTAATATAAAAACGCTTGCAGGTGGATGTGTATCTACTACCCCAGTCTGCTTTTCCTACTGGAGGTCTATATTTCAAGAATAAAACATGGGTCAAGGAGACGAAGGGCAAACATGTCATTATACATAACAACTACATAACAGGGTTTGAGAAGAAGATAAAACGCTTCCGTGATCATAAACTCTGGCTGGTGGATGAACACAGTGACGAGTCACCACTTGGTAAAGTATGAGCAAGCTGCTAAGGCTAAAGGACATTTCTCCTTGCTACAACATCAGAATTTTGTAGCTGGTGTTTGACCGCAGTGACTGCCGAACCAAATTTGGATGATTTTCCATCCATCCACCACATGGAATGCAACACTGGAATACCATATCCATGCAGAAGACTTTGTATATCATGCGCTCTGGGACTACCCTTACTCATGTAGTTTGTCTTTAGAATTACACTTCTGCAACAAAAATGGCTGGTTTGAGGAGATCAGTAATAGGGCATGAATGAGGAGGTAATATAGGGCAAGTCCATTAGTTCACTTTGTCTGTATAGCATAGTAATTTTGTGAGCCTGTATCATTATTATTGAAAAGTATATCATTTTTTAATCTTGGTACTGTTCAAATATTGTTGATTGTCATCATTTTTAAATATACATGTTCATTCAGTCTTCGTTTCTTCACTTTTTCCTTTGCGATTTGATGAAGACCTCTTAGAACGCTTTTCTGATCACGTGTTGAATCTAGCATTATAGTTTGTTGGATGATGTGTTTGTAACTCCAGGCTCCTATTCAAACACTGGAATGTTTTCCTGCTGCGGAAATTGAAATGCATTCTATGTAATTGCTGTATAATCTCCTGGTTCCAGAAAAGGCACTGGAATGCCATTCACCCACACCTCCACAAGGCGTGGAGTTCCTTGAGCAAATCCTAGTACATTCCAAAATGAGGTGGCAGTTCCATTCTAGCATTAATATTCTTATCTTTTCAATGTGTCGCACGCCTGAGAATCCAATCTTCTCATCAGAAGGAAACGCAAGCAACTACTGCTGCTGGACCCTTTCGTTGATGCCTCCTAGGTCCTAGCTTTGCTTTCTGTAGGAGCAAAGCCGTTGCCTTGGCCTCACACAAGGAACACCGGTGGAGCAACGCCTCACACATATATGCCACCCATGCCCCGTGCTTGCATGTGCACACAAAACCTTCTTTCTTCCTTCTCATCACCGAAGATAACCAACCCAACCATCTACGTCGACGAGGATCGATGGGTCAGGTCGTCGCCAAGGCGAAGCAAGGTACGACGAGCACTACCGGTTTTACAATCTTGCTCCTGCCCAGGACAATCTTGGGCAACTCACCTTTTCAAAATTTGTTACATTGGTTTGTATCCATTGTTGCATCGCAAGATCGCACCACATGCCTAGACTCTTTCTTGAAAATGAGCTGTTTTGCTGTCGAAATTCGTGGGTCAAGTGAAGTCCAGAATCATGGACAGAGATGTTAACATGTATGGGTGATGTTTTTGGTCAGCTGCCGAACAAGCGACGCAAAAGACCGATAATGAGGGGAAGGTTGTGCCCAAACGTAATCAGGCCCAGGAGCTCATCAGCTTTATGGGAAAACACTACGAGAGTAAAGTCCAGACCGCCACAACCTTCGACGAATTCTACCACGCCATATACGAACTCATCGAGTAAGCTTTCATCTCACGACATAGAGAACCACACTATGCAGTGTCATTTTATCTTGGTTTTTACAGCCTAAAAGATGTTTATTTCTGAGAGAGATACATAAAATTCTCTATTATAGTTGAATTATTGGATAAATTCTTGAATTCTCATGTAATTCCTAAGGATAAAACGTGCATCCATGAGTATAAACAGCCAGATTATCTGGTTCAGATTCGAAGCATGCCGTCAATGCGGCAATGCCAAGTGTTCCTCATTCACAAGTTCTAGTAGTAAAACTGGATCTTTACCTCTCCCCTAAGAAAAACTATATCTTCGGCTTCAGCAATGGTGTTTCAAATAAATTAACAAATACTAATCTCTCTCTGTTACTTGCACTCTTCTTAAGAATGTTTTGTGAAGAACGGGGGCAGATGCAGTACAAGATGCCATCGAAAAAGAAACTTGAGGATGCGTACAAGGTCAGACATACCCTTTTTAGAACAAAGGAAGTTCCTCTGCTTTCTTCGGCATAGCTTCTCAACAGAGCTTGGCATCTTTCTTTTGTTTCAAATCTTTTCGAAATGGCTACAAATTTGAATTAGATGCCCTGACAACGACGACATGCAATGCATCACAATGCTGCTCACCTTGATCAAATGCCGTGTTTGCACAAGCATGTCGAAAAAGATGTAGTAGGAATGAAGGAGAACTGATATGGTATCCCATCTCTTGCAGGCTGTTCACCCCAGCGGCACAGCAAACCTGACCAGGACGGAGTTCATAAAGATCACGGAGATTATCCTTTCGGTGGACAGCTTCACCGCCGGCAAGGCCGCCATGGACGTGCTCGTGGTCCTCTTCGGCACCCCGGTGTGCGCGCTCCTCGCCAAGAAGGTCGTCCCGGGCCTCAGGTCCTTCTCCGACGACATCATCATCCCGGTGGCCACCTCCGCCGCTGTGGTGTACCTTGCCAAGACAAACAAGCTGTGACCGGGTGGACCGTCACAAGTGTTACCACAACTAGTACGTACTAGCTACCACAAGGAGAAATAATGTGTCGAATCATAAAAATGCAATTGTGTGGTGGCTAGATCGCGTCGGAATTATAATATTTGTAAAGACAAACAAGCTCTTAGCGGGCGGATTGTCTTAAGTGTTTCTACTACTCCCTCCGGTCCATAAAAAGATTCGTAGAAAAACAGAATAGCTAGCACAGCTTGTACGCACCACTTCCGACTGTTAATTCGGATCGGAGGAAGTAGATGGTCTCCACCGACCACCGGACACCGGTGTCGGTGAAATAGTTTCCGGCATGCGCAAAATCGTACGGAGTATTTGTTATCGGGCGTCCGGACACATGTCCCCCAAAAGGCCGGTCTTATTTATTTTTGCACATTTCCAAAATTTGACTAATATTGTCTAAAAGAAAAACACACGAATAACTCACAATGTAGGCAACAAATCAAAGTCCCAGCCATAAAAAATCATGGTGGCCACTAAATCCAGCCACCAAAATGTCACCGTCCAACCACATCACAATACATCATCAATTGCCACCAAAATGCATAAAATCAACCTTTCTTCTCCATGACGCGCTTCTATTCTTGATCAAACCAAGCCGGCCGATCTTGCTCCATGTTGCTTGTGTCGGTGTACATGAACTTCCGCTGCTCTTTACTTTGCCTTCGTTCCGTGTCGGTGGACATGGTCTTAAGCTTCTATCTTTGCACCTCAAAGAAGGTATCCAACTTTTTTTTTGCTCTATTGGTGCTTCTAACTTTGTAACTCAAAATTTGATCATATCATCCGTAGAATTTGTTGCACGCCTCTTGTATGGGCCCCAATGAGTGTCGTTTGTTGTAGCGCCGATGAGTCGCTGTAGAGAGCCTCCTGGTTGAGGTCAAGGACTTGTCCTCGTGGCTCCCGGGCATGGAACACGGGCACAACCATCAAGAAAACCACGTTCTGTTCAATGGTCTCGTTCCCGACCGTATCGGGGAGGAGAAATGTGTCAGCTGAGCGACGCCAGTGTCCTCGTGGTAGTACTTTAGGTAAGACAACGAGAAGCTCCAGCCGACGGTGGCAGTGATGCTCCCTTGGATAAAATCAGTTACCACCGGTTCCAGTCGGAGGCATTGGCTCTTCCTTTACTTTTGGCGTTTCCGCATGCCAGCTCGTCGTCGTCGTGCCTTTCGGGTCGTTTTCTGTTGCGCGAATGCTTGCTCCCGCAGTGTGAGCTCCATCTTCATGTCGACCTGTGGCGTCACCTTACAGCGAGGAGGGGGCACGAGAGGGGTTGGGGGGACATAGGCAACGTTAAGGAGAGATTTGTGGCAGCGGTGACCAGGAGGGTAGAATTTGTGAGGTTTTGATGGTCGACATACAACAATGTGGAAAGGGAGAAAAATTTGACGTCCAAGAATGTATATCTTACCACCGGAGTCACTGACATGTGACGTCAACTATCAGAATCATATGTGAAGGGTATCATCGATCCGGCCCCAAAAATTCGGCAATAAGAGCATCTTCAACAGGCGCGGTATGCCTCGATGCGCTAATTCATTTTACCGCGTCAAAATAGGGATTTCGCGCGCGGGGGCGGTGTTCAGCTTTTTCAGACGCGCTATTTTTTAGCGCGCGGAGTAGCAGGTTTTCCAGGCGCGCTAAAATAGTGCGCCGCAAACACGTATTTGCGTCTTTGCAAACGAAAACAAGATAAAAAAGCAGAATAGATTGAAAATAGAAATTTCATTGATGCGACGAACACACGATAAACTAAAACAATGCCTATCTAGTCTACTCGTCGTCGTCGGAGGACGACGTGTCGTCGATGTCAGTCCACAGATCATCCCACCTGGGATCTTCCTCACCCCAGGTGGTGCGGCCGTACAGCTGCTCCTCCGCCTCGGCCTTGCGCGCCCGCTTCTGGGCCTTCTTTCGGGTGGCGCGCACGCCACTGCGCCACGGCGAGCTCGTCCCTCTCTGCGACGAGGAGGCGGGCCTGGGTCCAGCGGTGGAGGCGCCGGTCTTCGTCGGTGACGAGGCGCGGCGACGAAGCCAGGTCCTACGCCTGCTGCGCGTTGCGCGCGTTGGTGAAGTTCATCTCGCGCGGGGGCCGTCTCGTAGGTGCCGAGGGAAATCCGTTCCTCACCGGAGCGGATCTCCGCGTAGTAGGTGCCGCTTGGCCGCGCCCGAACGCCGTGGTAGCCGGAGAGGCTCCTAGAGCGCAGCCGCTAATCCCATGGAGGTTAAGTGGGATTTAACAATTGGGACAAGGGTGATTTCCTGGTAGGATGGGAGGCGGGCGTGGCGGGCTGTCCCGTCCCACTTACATCCTTAGGATGTCTCCAACGGGGCCACGCAAACGGACACGCGTTTGGTACGCGTTTGGTCCGTTTGCGTCGGCAAAAGGACGCGCGTACGTCCCTTTCCGGCCAGTGCGCCCAACGGGGCCGACGCATCGAGTCCGCCCGGCCAGGGTTTTTGATCATTTTCGACCATTGTGATCACAATACAACAAATAGCAAGCATATGAATATAAAATAAAACATAATCCTGGCCTCATAGGGCCATGTCTGCATACATGCCCAAAATATTACAAATTCCGGCCCTCGGCCATGTTTTTCCGGCCAAATCAGCCATAGTTCAACACCGGCATGCAACATAAATAAAACGACCAAGATTTGATCAATCTCGGTCCATGTAGTACCTTTGCTTCTTGAGGTAGTAGGCCTTCTTCGTAGGGGTGAAGGCCGAGAGATCCATGTCCCTGATCCTGGCCTCCTCTTGGCGTAGGGCGAGCTCAATGTCCTTTGCTTTTGCCTCGGCCTCCATGGCCCTAGCCTCGGCCTCCTTGGCTCTTGCATCGGCTTCCCTTGCTCTTGTCCTGGCGTTTTCTTCTTCTATGTCGAATCTCTTCTTCTGCAATTCGAAGAAGAGCTTGGAAGCCGTCTCTCTCTCTAGGTGTTCCTTTTCTCTCCTCTCCTCCTTCTTGTCGGCAGCCTTGTCCTTTTGGGTTAGGAACCCGTTCAATGTCTCTTGCAATGCCAGGGTTGTTACATCTCGTTTCAACTCGGCCTTCGAGTTGTTCTTCCCCCTTGGCCTCCCTTCCTTTTCCGTTGTGTCCTCTCCCTTATCAAGGGGTTGTCCCCCATTTTTGAGGGAGGCGTAGAGGGCCTTCCATTTCTGCTGGTCCTTGAGTGCCCGGTAGCAATGGGTCAAGGTGAAGACCTTCTTGTATTGCCTCTTGAAGGTTTCCAAAGCTTGCAACACCTGGGCATACAAATTTATAGTAACCAAAATAATTTCCAATGTTTGCAACACCTGGGCATACAAATTGTACAAGGTTTCCAAAGCTTGCAACCAAAGAAGGGAAGAGGAGCCACAAAACTCACCTGTTCATTCACTCCGAAGCCACTTGCTGGCCGGGCTTGAACATTTTCAACGGAGCCGCAAAACTTGCTCGTCTCCGCGGATATGTGGAGCCACCTCTTGGAGATAGATACCTCCGTCCGCTGCGTCTGAATGTTGTGGGGCGGTAGGATTCTACATTCATTGTAGCGCTTGGTGAACCGGCCCCAATATGCTGTCCCTCTTTGCTACGCCCCGAGAATTTGGTTGGTTCCAACCTCGATCCAGGACTCGCAAATGAGCACGTCTTCCTCGGCCGTGAATGAGGCGCCCCTTTGGCTCATCTTTCTCTTCATGGCCGGGGCTTGGGTCTCGAGCTCTTCTTCGAAAACCGGCTCATTGTCGATGTTGATCACATCGGGGTCGGTCGGCGGAACTTTATCATCGCCGGCATCGTAATCGTCCTCGGCGTACTAGTTGTTGTCCCTGATCATGTCCTGGAGGACGGCGTCCCCTTCATCATGGACCTCCTCGAAGTACCTGGGTCACCCGGCGACGGCCTCAGCATTTCGCCGAACAGGTTACGCGCCGGGGCGACCACTGCCGGGGTAGCTGCACGCGCGGCCGCAGTTGCGCCGCCGGTGAGTGTCCGACCAATGGTGTAGTAGGCGTGTTCAGATCAAGCGGAGGTACCTCGACTGGGCTGGGCGCGGATTCGCCTGAGGTAGGGGAAATCCGCGGCGGCATGGTTCCCGGAAGGTACCCGTACGGTGGCGATGGTGCCGTCGCGGAAGATCTCGTCCTTGGCGGTCGGGCCGCCGAGGCGTTGGAGCTGGCCGCCGCAGTCGCCACACCGACCGCGGCCGCCGTCGGGGTAATTCCAATCAGGAGGAGGGCAGCGGTCGCGGCCCTGGACACGAGGTTAGATTCATCCTCCGGCACGGCGGCGGCCTTCTGGGCGGCGTTGAGCTTCTCCTGCTTCAACCTCCTCCTCCGGTCGCCCCGCTTCAGGGTCTCTGCAGCCCTCTGCTCGTCGGTGAGTTCCTTCTTTGGTTTCTTTGCAGTTTTGGGCGCACATCCAGCGGCGGGGCCGGCAGCGGCAGGTCCAGCGTCGGAGGCGGCGGCGGCGGCTGCACCGGCCATGGCTAGGGGTGGAGTGTCGACTGGGGTGGACTGGGGTTTTGGGAGAGGCCGAGACCGAAGTGCGGACCAGAGGAGGACACAATTGCGCTCCGCCGCGCGTCCGTGCCTGACGCATCCGTGGCCCAAATTTGGGCCAGAAATGCGTCGCGGCGGACAGAAAAACGGATCGCGATCCGTTTGCGTCGCCCCGTTGAGCCGTGTTTTTGGCTCGCGTGGATAGGGACGGACGCACGCGGACTCGATGCGTCCCCCGTAGGAGTTATCCTTAGGTCGGAGGGTCTTTCGGTGCGTGTGGAGATGCTCTTGTCGACCCCGTGCGAGCGGCCACGGCCAGGATAAGGTCTCGTGGGAGCCAGTGTAGTCTGCCGGTGCGGGCTGGTCACAGCCGATCCGAATCCTTCCGCCCGAATATCCCACGCGCGCGCCCCTCCCCCTGATCCTACTTTCGCTCCCACCCTTCCTGCCCTTCGTCTCCAAATCCTACTCTACCTGAACCCTCGCTCCTTCCTCCCGGTCTCTCGCACCGCCGACGGAGCAGGTCCCGAGAAGGCCGGCGGCCGATTCTTCGAGCAATTTCGGTGAGAACTCGATTTTGTTCCCGGTCGTCCTATCTCTTGCACGTTCTATTGGGGAGTACAGGAAGCTTGCAGGTGTTAGCTCTGTAGGGTTATGCAACGTTGGGGGAAGAAATACTGTAAGTGTCAACTAACTCCAAACATGGCATGGAACCTTTACTATTTGAAATGGAGATGTTGCTAGGTTGCATCGATTCATATTGAAGATTTATGGTATAATATGAATGGCTGAAGTAGGATTATCTAGAAGATCCAGAGCTGCTGGCTTTCATGAGATATGCAAAATCTAGAAGACGACAACAAATTGACTAATTTCTTTTCCTGACCTGAATATCATTTTCTCGTCAAGATACAGCACCAGATACCAGTTAGCGATGGCTTATGTTTACACGTCGATTTTAGCAATCTGATTAATTCTCTGTGTTGCCTTTCCCTTATTACTTTATCATGTTATATGTTCTTCATGCTATTGCCAGGTTGGAACGAATTTATATCTTGTACTACATTGTCTTTTTAAATTTTAATTACTGATAGCCAAATGCTTGCTTTTTTAGGCTATCTGCATTAGTATAGTGGAAGAGAAAGGATTATGAGAATGGCGAATTTGGTCACTAGCTGTGGTTTCAGCCTAGCTCCTGCTGTTAAGACACATTCCAACTCACCTAGTTATGGCCACAATGTCATCCCTTTCCAAAATACAAAATCATCAACTTCAAGTCTGAACATCAGATTATGTTCCAAGAGATCAAAGAAGTTATTTGTTGCTTGTGCCAGTGCTGCTGTACAAGGACAGACTGATATAAAACAAACACCTCTTACTGGTAGTCAGCAAGCATCTGGGAATTCGTCCTCGAAACCCAAAAAAGTTATGGTTATTGGTGGCGATGGATACTGTGGCTGGGCAACTGCTCTTCATCTCTCAAACAAAGGTTATGAGGTTGCGATTGTTGATAATCTTGTTCGACGCCATTTTGACCATCAACGTGGCCTTGATTCACTTACTCCCATAGCTTCCATCCAAAACCGTATTCGCCGATGGAAATCTCTTACGGGCAAGAAAATTCAGCTCTTCATTGGTGATATATGCGACTTTGAGTTTCTTTCAGAAGCCTTCAAGTCTTTCGAGCCAGATTCTGCTGTCCATTTTGGTGAACAAAGGTCGGCACCTTATTCTATGATTGATCGTTCAAGGGCAGTATACACGCAGCACAACAATGTTGTTGGAACACTTAACGTCTTGTTTGCCATGAAGGAGTTAGTGAGGAGTGTCATTTAGTTAAACTAGGAACTATGGGCGAGTACGGAACTCCAAATATTGACATCGAAGAGGGATTCCTCACTATTACTCACAATGGAAGAACCGACACCTTACCTTACCCAAAGCAAGCAAGCTCCTTCTATCATCTAAGTAAAGTGCATGACTCTCACAACATAGCATTTACTTGCAAGGCTTGGGGTATAAGGGCCACAGATCTTAACCAAGGCGTTGTCTATGGAGTCAGAACAGATGAAACTGCTATGCATGAAGAGCTATCCAATAGGTTGGACTATGATGGGATCTTTGGCACAGCACTGAATAGGTTCTGTGTTCAGGCTGCTGTAGGTCACCCGCTTACAGTTTACGGAAAAGGTGGTCAGGTATGTCTGTGATGTCTGCCTCAGTAGTGCAGTATGGGGAATTTCCCGTTTGACGTTTGCCTTGCTCTATACGTACATTTCTGTATAAAGTTTCTCCTTTCACACCTACTTCATGTGGTTCAGTGCTATACTTTAAACTAGAACTCTTAGTATTCAATGTACGTTTTTATTTTGGAATTTAAAATTTCAGTGAAGTAGCTTTTGTTAACTTGGAGCCTCTTGAAGTCAGGATGTCAGAGCTAATCGCCACCATCTACATTTCCTCATAACTTACATAAACTCGGAAATTTGGGAGTGATCATATGCGTTTTGTAGATTATTGAGAGTACGGAAATTGGACCTGTGCACATACTATACAATTTTTGGTAGACGCTAGGGTTCTACCAGGTCTCACTCGAAGGTTGTAGGGGTGGGGAGGAGGTTGACGAGGAGGTTGGCGCGGACGACGGCGTGATGGCGCCGTGGCCGCGTGGCTGAGAGGCGGCGGCGGACAGCAAGGCGGTGGCGGCTAGGGTTAGCAGTCCGACTCCTCAAGGAGTCGGCAACAATGATATGTTTATTGCTTGATTCATACGGAGAGATTACATGAGTATATATAATAGTCCAGCTACTAAAACCCTAGATAAATTGGGCTAGGCCCTAAACCGGTCCATTAGTGGGCCTCTTCCGGCTGTAGTGCAAACCGGTCATAACATCTCTCCCCGCCTGCGCAAACAGCTCGTCCTCGAGCTGGATATCTGGAAACTGCTGGCTGAACTCGTCGAGCTTCTCCCACGTAGCCTCTTCCTCCGGCATGCCTGTCCAATGCACCAAGACATGCCACACACCCCGGCGCTGCTGCGCCTGTATCACCCGCGCCACTGTCGCTGGAGCTGGCACGAGGCGCCCATCTGAAGTAGGAGGAAGAGCCGGTGTCGCAGTAGGAGGGTCTCCACGGTAGGCCTTCAGGAGGCCGACATGAAAGACGTCATGGAGTCGAGAGCCCGCTGGCAGCTCGAGGCGGTAGGCGAGCGTGCCGACACGCTCCAGCACACGAAAGGGACCGGCGTAGCGAGGCCCCAACTTGCGCCTGGAGCGCGGATCCAAAGACTGGGTAGTCCTGTGAAGGAGGCGCAGCCACACCCAGTCGCCACCGCGAACTCCGCCTCGCGATGATGCGCATCATAGTACTTCCGGGCCAGCTGCTGTGCTTGGAGAAGACGCTGGCGCGCCTCAGCCAGTATCTCGTCGCGGGTGCGGAGCAAGTCGTCCGCCGTGTCGGTCCGAGCCGAACCAGGCTCATATGGGAGCATCGCCGGAGGTGGACGCCCGTAGACCACCTCGAAAGGCGTGGTGTGCAAAGCGGAGTGATAGGAGGTGTTGTAGCAGTACTCCGCCCATGCTAGCCAGTCCACCCAAGCTCGTGGACGATCCCCAGTCACGCAGCGCAGGTACATGGCGATGATCTTGTTGACGACCTCGGACTGGCCGTCCGTCTGGGGATGAAACGCCGTGCTCATGCGAAGCTTCACGCCTGCCAACCCAAAGAGATCCCGCCAGACGTGACCCGTGAACACAGGGTCACGGTCGCTGACGATGGATGAAGGGAAGCCGTGGAGGCGGACGATGCCGTCGAAGAAGGCGCGCGCCACCGACGCAGCCGTGTAGGGATGACCGAGGGCGATGAAGTGTGCGTACTTGGAGAAGCGGTCAACCACCGTGAGGATGACGGACTTGCCGCCCACCTTCGGTAGCCCCTCGATGAAGTCCATGGAAATGTCCGCCCACACCTGAGAGGGCACGTCCAGCGGCTGCAGTAGACCCGCGGGCCTGAGTGTCTCCGTCTTGTTCCGCTGGCACGTCACGCATGCCCGCACCCAGTCGCGCACCAGGGCGCCATCCCCAGGAATGTAAAAATCAGCGCGGAGACGGTGAAGGGTCTTCTGCACGCCCTCGTGTCCTGCAGAGTGGGCCAAGGTCAAGACCTGGTGGCGTAGGTCGCCCTGATCAGGCACAAAGATGCGGCGGCCATGGAGGAGCAGCCCCTCGTCCATGCGCCATGGGGCGGCCAGCTCGCCATCGGCCAGGCGCTGTGCCAGTCGCTGTGCGTCCGCGGTCGTCGAAGTAGCGCGGCGGATGTCGTCGAGGAAGGCGAAGGACGGGCCGGAGCGGATGCACAAGACCGCGCCGGCCGTGGCGATGTCGGGCACGTCCTCAGTGTCGCGGCGGGACAGGGCGTCGGCGACCGTGTTGAGGCGGCCGGGGCGGTACTCGACGGTGAAGTCGAAGCCGAAGAGCTTGCTGATCCACTGATGCTGAGGCACGGTGGAGAGGCGCTGATCCAGCAAGAACTTCAGGCTGTAGTGGTCCGTACGCACACGAAACGTCCGGCCCCAAAGATAAGGCCGCCAGTGGCGCACCGCCTGGACCAGCCCGATCAGCTCGCGCTCATAGGCCGCGAGCTTGTGATGACGCGCGGCGAAGGGGCGACTGAAGAAGGCCAGCGGTCCCTCGCCCTGGTGGAGGACGGCGCCGAAGCCGATGCCGGAGGCGTCGCAGTCCACCACAAACGGCACGTCGAAGTCCGGCATCTGGAGGACGGGTCCTGTCGTGAGCGCCTGCTGGAGGGCGGCGAACGCCGCGGCTGCCTCCTCGTCCCAGGAGAAGGCGTCGCGACGAAGGAGGCGCGTCAGAGGTGCGGCGATGAGGCCGAAGTCCCGGATGTACTTCCGGTAATAGCCCGCGAGGCCGCGCGAGAGCCCGCGGTGACTGCGGAGTCGGCCACGCAGCGACGGCGGCGACCTTGTCCGCGTCCATCGCGACACCGTCCGCCGAGATGACGTGGCCCAAGTACGCGACGGATGTCGTGCCGAACGAGCACTTCGAGCGCTTCAGGTGAAGACGATGCGCTCGAAGCTCGTTGAAGATGATGGCCACGTGCTGCAGGTGCTCCGCCCAGGATGAACTGTAGATAAGAATGTCATCAAAGAAAACAAGCACAAAGCGGCGTAAGTAGGGGCTGAGCACGTCGTTCATCAGGGCCTGAAAAGTTGCCGGCGCGTTGGAGAGGCCGAACGGCATCACCAAGAACTCGAAGTGGCCATGGTGAGTGCGGAACGCCGTCTTCTCGATGTCGTCCGGGTGCATGCGCACCTGATGATAGCCTGAGCGCAAGTCGAGCTTGGTGAAGAAGCGCGCTCCATGTAGCTCATCCAGGAGCTCATCCACTACGGGGATGGGGAACTTGTCCTTGGACGTCATGGCGTTGAGGGCGCGGTAGTCGATGCAGAAACGCCACGTACCATCGGCCTTGCGCACCAGGAGCACCGGGGCGGAGAACGGCGACGTCGAAATCCGGATGATGCCCTGCGCGAGCATGACGGCCACCTGGCGCTCGAGCTCGTCCTTCTGCAGCTGGGGGTACCGGTACGGGCGCACTGCAACAGGCGCCGTGTCCGGCAGTAGGTGAATGCGGTGGTCACAGGCCCGCGCGGGAGGGAGGCCCTGTGGCTCGTCGAAGATGTCGCTGTGCTGCTGCAGGAGGTCGGCCAGGAGGGGGTGCGCCTCGTCAAGGGCGGCGGCCATCAGGTGGAGCTGCGGGGTCGCGCCGGTGCTGCCAATGCCCGTCCACTGAACGCGACGGCCGCCCTCGCGCCAGAAGATGAGGGACAGCACGTCGAGGTCCCAAAGGATGGGGCCGAGTGTGCGCAGAAAGTCGACGCCGAGGATGAAGTCGTAGCAGCCCAGGTCGATGCCGACGCAGTCGATGGAGAAAGGCTCATCGCCGATGAACACGGGGACCTGTCGCGCCACGCCCTGGCACGTAAGACGGTCCCCGTTGGCGACGGTGACGCTGTACCGTTCTGCGCCCGCCGGCTGGAGTGCGAGGCGGCGCATAGCGGTGTTGGACAGAAGTTGTGCGTCGAGCCCGTGTCCACGAGTGCCGTAAGCTGCTCCCCATTGATCGTCACCGGGAGCAGCATCGTCTTCGCCGTCTTGATGCCCGCCATGGCATGAAGGGAGACGACGAAGGCGGACGCGTCGACCGGCCCGTAGGTCGTGACGCCAGCCTCGGTGATGGTGGCGGCCGCGAGCTCTGCAGTGAGGGCCTCCACCTCAGTGTCGTCGACGGTCTCCAAGTAGAAGAGGCGAGCGCACGTGTGACCCGGCGCATACTGCTCGTCGCAGTTGAAGCACAGGCCCTTGCGACGCCGCTCGAGCTGCTCGGCCGACGTCAGGCGCTTGAAGGGACGTGTCGGCGCGGGGGCGGCCGCGGCTGTGGCCGGCAGGGCGGGACGCGGTTGTGGGGTCGGCGCCTGGGCGGGGCGGGGCAGGGGCCGCGCGCCGCGGC
The DNA here is from genome assembly GCA_947311845.1 of Poa pratensis. Classification (NCBI taxonomy): domain Eukaryota; kingdom Viridiplantae; phylum Streptophyta; class Magnoliopsida; order Poales; family Poaceae; genus Poa; species Poa pratensis. Next base: position 71,522,091 of record CAMZMU010000035.1, on the reverse strand, counting down.
TCGAGAACGCCTGCTGCATGGCGAGGGCGCGCTGCTCGTACGCGCGCGCGTAGTACATGGCCGTCTGCAGGTCCTGGGGTTCCCGCATCTCGACGTCGACGCGGATGTGGTCGGGGAGGCCGCCGACGAAGAGGTCGGCGCGCTGGCGCGCCGAGACGCCCGGGGCGTGGCAAGCCAGTGCCTGGAAGCGGTCGGCGAAGTCCTGCACCGTGGTAGTGAAGGGGAGGCGTCCCAGCTCGGCGAGGCGGCTCCCGCGGAGGGTGGGGCCGAAGCGCTGGAGGCACAGGTCGCGGAAACGCTCCCACGGAGGCATCCCGCCCTCATCCTGCTCGAGGGCGTAGTACCACGTCTGTGCGGCGCCGCGGAGGTGGTAGGAGGCGATCCACGTGCGGTCGGACGCGAGCGTCCGCTGCCCCCTGAAAAACTGGTCGCACTGGTTGAGCCAGTTCAGGGGGTCGATGGTGCCGTCGTAGGTGGCGAACTCCAGCTTGGTGAAGCGGGGCGGCTGCTGCACAGGCGGAACGGCCGCGTAGGCGCCCTCCGGGCGATCTGTGGCGAAGGAAGAGCCCCCTGCGTATGGCGCAATCCCGCCTAATCCGCCGAAGGAGGGGGGGGGCTGCCGGAGCACCGTTGGCTGGAGAGGCGCCGTCGTGTAGACGGGCGTGTCGACCCACGACGGAAGAGGGGACGGCGATGACGGCCACTTGACCTGGCTGAGCGGCCGTCCGTGGGAGGCGACGGGGACCGGCGGCGGCAGTGTGTGCGACGCGGCCGTCGACGGCGGGGGCGGCGGGTGCTGGGCCGCCCGCAGCTCTGCGAGCTGCTGATTGATGTCGCGGATGGCCTGCGCTATCTCGGTCATCGAGAGGGCGGGCGGCGCGGCGGCCTCCCGTGCGCCGGCGTCAGGCGTCGGCGGTTGTAGCCCTTGCTGCATCTGCTGGGAGGTGCCGGCGGAGGTGGCGGCGGTCGTTTGGGCGGAGGTGATGGGGAGCCCGGTGGATGCCATCGAACCAAAGCAATCTGATACCAAATTGGTAGACGCTAGGGTTCTACCAGGTCTCACTCGAAGGTTGTAGGGGTGGGGAGGAGGTTGACGAGGAGGTTGGCGCGGACGACGGCGTGATGGCGCCGTGGCCGCGTGGCTGAGAGGCGGCGGCGGACAGCAAGGCGGTGGCGGCTAGGGTTAGCAGTCCGACTCCTCAAGGAGTCGGCAACGAATGATATGTTTATTGCCTGATTCATACGGAGAGATTACATGAGTATATATAATAGTCCAGCTACTAAAACCCTAGATAAATTGGGCTAGGCCCTAAACCGGTCCATTAGTGGGCCTCTTCCGGCTGTAGTGCAAACCGGTCATAACAATTTTATTTTCTGATGAACCAACTGCTCCAACACGTAATCGCCACAGATATGTCGTGCCATCTATTACTGTGTTAGCTGGTCACTGTTTTTTTTAACCTGCGGCCAAGCTTTGGGGTTTCCTTAGTATTCTAAGTTTGTCAACCACACAGTTGAAAAGAAGGTGCTGTATCTTCTTCCAGTTTCAAACACTATAATTCACCTGCAAAAGGAATCATTTCATGGACTATTAACAACTGTAATTTGGTTCAGGTTTCAACTAGATCCTGTATTTCTAGTCATGAATCCAAGTAACTTTTTTAGGCCATCATCATCCGACATACGATGTGCTGATGGAAGTTCTTGTACCATTTTCCAGACCCGTGGATACCTGGACATCAGGGATACGGTGCAATGTGTTGAGCTGGCAATTGCCAACCCGGCTAAACCAGGCGAGTTCAGAGTCTTCAACCAGTTCACCGAGCAGTTCTCCGTCAACGAGCTAGCCAAGCTGGTCACAGCAGCAGGGGCGAAGCTGGGGCTGGACGTGCAGACCAAGTCGGTGCCCAACCCGCGTGTTGAAGCGGAGGAGCACTACTACAACGCCAAGCACTCCAAGCTCTCCGAGCTCGGGCTGGTGCCCCACCTGCTCTCGGATTCGCTCCTCGACTCGCTGCTCAACTTCGCCGTCCAGTACAAGGACAGGGTTGACACTGCACAGATCATGCCCAGCGTGTCGTGGAAAAGATGGGAGCGAAGCCGAAGACGGTCTCTGTTTAGAGGGAGGCAGCTTCCCTTATTGTACTGCGTGACATTGTGTCTTCTCATGTAAAGTAGAAATATAAGAATGTAAAATTAGTCGCAGGAGTGGACTCAAATCCTTATATTAGTCGCTACAGGATTATATACCCATTCATCTTTCTTAGACCACATAGCTGTTGGCATTAGCTGTGACTACAAATAACAATTCACTCACTATCATTCATCTTTCTTAGACCACATAGATATCACTAATGCTACATTTCATTTGTATACCCATGCCAATTAGCACTTTCAAGTGAAATATTCTGCAAGTGGATGTATCAGAGACAAATTTACTGCATGATCTCCTTGTCACATTGTTGACAGAAAACTACACAATTTTTTTTTTAGAAAATGGTAATATTTTTAGTTTGCATCCATTCCACAACATATAAAATGTAAGGGGAAATAATTTTATCTGGTACAGCAAAAAGGAAAAGCGTATGTTCCTTCCTTGTTTGACATGAAAACTTCCTTAGTTCAGACTTCAGAAGACACTACCGTGCAATTCTACTCTATTCCCTGCACCAAATCTGTTGCACACTATCTGGTTTCACCATGCAGCCATGCCAAGAAACAATATCTGAAACAGTGCACTAGTATCATCTGAATGAGTGAATATTGATTAGCAGATCTGAATTCGGTGGCTTTAAAAGGAAATTCGGCATGCCACAATAACTGAACCTTTCATCCAGCACCACAGTTAACTCCCAATTTAAGAACCATCAATGAAGGAACACGACAACCACAGACTTTGGCCAATCAAGCGGAAAATGAGACTTAACCAAGAACTTCGGTCAATCAAATGGTAAGGCTAAATTTCTGAGGTTTTACTCCAAGAAGCGAACTCCCACAGAAGGTACTTCATAGATCCATGATATATGTTTGAAAAAAGATTTAACTGTGGGGATAGATGTGGTAAACATGATACTGATGAACACCCCTTCTCCGTCTGCCATTTTTGTAAGCCATCTAGTTTCACTCAACACCTCTTGTTCGCCTGCCATTTTTGTAAGCATTCTGGCACATCTCATTTTATTATCTCTTAAGCTCATCACTCTGCTGTTGTAAATTATTCTCTTTATCTTTGAATGGCAAATCCAAAAGGCCAGAAATGACAAAGATTTAAAGGGAAAAAACACCGCTATATATCCACTCTATTCTCCATCTAAATGCTACTGGTTATCACTCTAATACTGTCAGATCCCTATCTCACAAATTAACTCCAGTGCACTCATCTAGTACCTAAGAAGCAATCAAAACCAACAACATTGACAGGTGAAAAAAACCACCTAAACCAAACAAACCTGCAAATCATGCACGATTTGCAACAGTCATGCAACACAAAACGTATATTGATCTGCACAAGGAAACAATGGACTGCGAACTACTAATAAATCAGAGGAGAGCCTCACACGGCAGCAATAAATTCTTACTTGTAGAGAGAAGAAGAGCCTGTCCTCGAAGTGTGCCTCCTTGGAGAGGAAATCGGCGCCGATCGTAGCCTTGTACTGGTTGCTGATCTTGTTCTTCACATATCTGAATGAAATCAGGGCTCAAGAAAACACACTGAAACTTCTAGGTACCGCATCCCATCTTTCAGTGTAAGCTTAGGACGCCTCTTGGTGTCCAGAGGATCTGGCAAAGAAGACAGGGACGTGATCTCTCTGAGATCATACTTATGTAACCGTACAACTTCTGGCAAACAACTCTGAACTTCATCCTGATTGCTATGATGACAAGTGTAAAAACATAACAAATGCAGAAATACAAATTCTCTCTATAAGAGATCGATTATAGCTATAGTACAAATTACAGATTTAAAACACATCGCAGAAACAAAGTAACAAAATAAAAAAGAGATTAGTACGATGCACATTGCATATCTTTGTAACCTCAACCAATCAGTATATATGCAGATCATCTAAACGCCTGAAGGCAAACCTTGCACGATCAATCTTGAAACACAGGGAATGCCGGGGGCCAGGTCATCTTTAACGGATAAACATAGCAACCACAACTGTGCTCACTATCTGTCATCTCATACACTTTACGCAGTGTCCTGCACTTGATATCTAGATAGAGTATGCTTTGACCCATCTGGAAGAACATAAACTCAGCCTTGTCCCCCACATGCTTTATCGGTCCAACCGTGCAATCTGACATCCTCAAGTTAGCACACATGTCATGCAAATAGATGGTGTCCACCAGCGACCAGTTGTCCCCCTTGTAGAGCCATATTTGAATCTCAAGTTCCTTTGCTTGGATGAGATATATGCCAGAAGGATCATCGGCCCGTGACAACATGGTGTCTCTCCAGCCATACTCCACCCTTGTGGTAGCTGAATTGTAGAGAAACTCGAGGTCATTAGATCCAAGATGATAATGTCTCTCACGCCGGCCGCCATATATACTTTCATCGACAAGCGCGGCTTTAATATTTGACCTGCGACGAGGAAGACCTGTGGCCCAGGCACTCATCCTCCAGACACCATCTCGCAACATATACACCTCAACCGTCGACAGCACATACAGGTAAGACATGTGGCCGCCTTCCTCGTCATCTTCTCTGGAGTGCACTTCGCCGAAATCGCCGGGCGGAAACGGCGGGAGGACGGCCAGGTGCCTCTCCGGAAACAGCGCGCTCTGCACTCCAACTTTGGGGGCCTTGGACAATGGCAAGTGGAGGAAGACGCTGCCGTTCCGGCAGTCCTTGATGCGGCCCTTCATGCATCGATACTTCTCCACGCTGCGGCTCGCACGGCCAATGACGGCGGCGAGCTCCGGCGGCTGGGGAAGCATTGGGATGAAGCACGGGAGTGCGGCGGCGGTGTAGAAGCCGAGAAGGCGTGGCGGGTGGAGCTCGCGGAAGCGTCGGAGGAAGGCCGGGTCAGAGACGCGGTGGAGCCAGCGCCTGCACACGGCGGCGGCGCGGACGAGGGTGGTGGGGAAGCCGACGAGCAGTAGGATCTCGATGATAAGGTCATCGTCTTCCAGCACCTTGCACACGGGGTTCGCCATCGCTGCCGGCGGCTGCCGGCGGCCTTCCATGTTTCGATTCCCGTCGGTAGGTTTGGGAACAACAGAGGACGATGGGGATCGACCCTGATGAAGTTTGTTTTTTTTCCTTTTTTGAGACAAATCGACCCGGATGAAGTGAGTCGCGAGTGGCGACGCTCGTCTTCCAAGGCCTGTCCGGACATGGCCCATTCAAGTCTAGCCGGGTCTGACAATTTAAGCCCAGCGAGCCCATAATTCGTAGCAACCAAATCGATTACCAGATAATTCCAACATCTTAATCTAAAAAAAAAAGATAATTCCAACATCTGGTTCTAAAAATAATATAATTGCAACATCTATCCCTCAAAAAAATAATATACTTGCAACATCAAGTTCGTACAAAAAAGAAACACCTAAGCATCCCGTGAGATTCAAAAAAAAACCTATGCATCACGTTTTGGCATAGTAATTACATCATGTTTGGTATAGCATCTTTTTCTGGCAATACTAAAGAGTTTTTGCAGGTTTTCGAGTTTTCTCCGTCGACGTCATGGTGGGGTGGATGCTGATAATGCTAGTAGGAATAATGTTATCTCGGCCCATGATCCTGCTCGTCGGAGGTGTTGTTGGCGCCGGCGATAGGCTTGTGGAGTCCAAGCTGTTGGATCAATTTGGATCTGCCACTGCGTCTTGGCGTGGCGGCGGAGATATGGGTTGCTCTTGTAGTGCGGTGGTTTTGACTGCTGAAGATCTGTTGAAGACGGTGGAGCATCCGGCCGCCTGATGAAGTGTGGGTTGGCGTTGGCCCCGGATCCGATGTTGAAGAGGCTCGGAGGGCTCCTCCGCCCAATGTTTTTTATCGGGCTAGATCCAGCCTTATGGGGCTGGTGGCTACCGCGGCTCATTAACGACTCATGTCAAGGGGTTTCAAGATGTGGACCAACTTCTGGTGTCCTTCTTCTCACGGCGAAGGATGTGTGTGCTTGATAGTTGCGGCGATGGCGGTATGCAGGAGTACAATCGCTTGTATTCTCCTACTTTTCTATTATTTGTATTCGTCTCAACTCCGAAATAGGCTTTCGCCCCGCTATATTAATATAGCAACCACCCGATATAACTTTGAGACCACCGCTGGGGCAAACAGCACAATCCTGCCCAAAAGAAAAGAAAGAGAAAATGGAAGAGAAAACAATGCCAACATCGGCGGATCAACGAAAACGAAAGTGACTCTCGACCACTACGTCCTCTCCGGCAAAGTCCCACCACAAGCCTAGCGCTCCGAATCGCCGCATACCAAGCAACACCTCCAAGAAGGAAAGCGACGACGCCGACGCTGCTGCCCGGACAAGTCCTAGGGTTTCCCCCGGTACGCTCCGAGGAGTGGGGAAGGGGCACCCCCGACGCCCTTCAAGAAGGAAGGGCGACACTCTCAAGCGTCACCGCGTCGGTGCCTAAACGGCAGAGATTTCTCCCGACCCCCAAAAAACCACCTCCCAGACAAGCTGAAGCGCTCCACCAAACCCTACCGCCCACCACCAGACGCCACCTCGGTCTTGAGTCACGAACGTCGTCTCACCATGGCAAACACTGCGAGGCCAGACTGAGAAGAGACCACCGTCAACAATGGGTGGCGGTACCACAACCACGCGGGAGGGAACAATCTCCACCGCCAAAGGCAGTAGCCGATCGGACACATCAGCAAAGAGCACACCAGACCATTGGAGCCGGAGAGTGGCAGCAGCACGGCCACCTGGAGGACTTCCTCCACCGCCACTGCTGCGGGTGCCGACCGGACGCGGTAGCAAGGACACACCAGGCCGGGCAGGCCCGGCCGGGTCCCAAGAGGACCCGTAAAGTCCCCGCCACCACGCTGCAGCACGTAGGCCATGCCGCCGCTGTCCTCAAGATCGAAACCATAGGTCCAGCCGGACCCAGAAGGGCCCGTGAAGCTCTCACCATCGTGCTGCAGCAGGAGTGGTTGTCGTGCCTCGCCGTCCACGTCATGGAGAGCTCGAAACTCAGGCTGGAGGTAGGCTGGTCGCACCCGACCCGCCCCGACCCAGATCGGGCCCACAGGGCCTAGATCTGGGCCTGCAGGGCTGCGGGCGAGCTCAACCCGTCACCACCGCCGCCAACGATGACGCCACCGCCGCATCTGCCACCCGCACGCCGGCAGGTCGCCCCGCCGCCGCTGGCCGGACCTCCGCCGCCTGGGGACACCACCCGAAGAAGCACCCATCCGCGCGGGCCTTCCACCGAGAGGGAAGAGGCAGGGGGGCCGCCGGCGCCGCCTGGGCCCAGCCCCGCGACGAACGCCGGCGACGGCGGATGGGAAGGGAAGGAGGGGAGGCCTAGAGGAGAGGGTGCCGGAGGCGCGGCCCGTCCGCCCGCGCGGGGGGCGGCGGGTCGCGAGAGGTGGGGGTCGGGGTTGGTCCTCCGTTTCCCTACTCGATATGGAATTGTTGTATCCTGTGGACTTATTCGTCTCAACTCTGTATCCATACAATTATCAATACAAATAATGTATGCCTACGGGCGTACATCGTAAAGAAAAAACTAGACCCAAAACCGGATTTTCTCCCTCTAATCCCCAAAGACTCCTCTGTAATTTTGTTCCGTAGGATTACTCCATCTTTTACATAGGTGTTGCGGCAAGGATCAAAGCGGACTTCAGGGCAGGCGCGAAGCCGCTGGACTCAACGACCTCAAACGATTCCAGGTCCTGGCCCCTCGGCAGCTCCCAGTCAAAATGGTACATCATGTTGGCCAGCGTGAGCTCCGCGAGGCGCGTCCCAAAGACGATACCGGGGCATCCCCTTCTCCCTGCGCCGAACGGTATGTACCGGGGGTCCTTGCCGCTGTAGTCAATGGCACTATCCACGAACCTCTCCGGCCGGAACTCCTCGGCGTCTTCCCAGCACTCGTTGTCCCTCCCGATCGCCCATGCGTTGATCATGACCCGGGTCTTGGCTGGGATGTGGTAGCCGTGCAGCCGGGTGTCCTGAATTGACTCGTGCGGGATGAGGGGTATCGGTGGGTGTAAACGCAGGGCTTCCTTCATGGCCGCGTGCAGGAGGCTCATCTTCTCCAGCTCTTCCTCTAGGATTTCTCCTTGTGCACCAGCTACTTGTCTCACCTCTGCTTGAACCTTTTCCATTTCTCTTGGATTCTTGACAAGTTCGGACATCGTCCATTCTATCGCCTTGTAGATCGTGTCTGTGCCTCCTATGAACATGTCCTGCAATACGAAAAGGGGATCGATCGTGTTAGTAACACAGGTACGTGGTTATAGTGGACTGGTTCTTGATCGAATTACCAAGATGAGCACCTTGACATCAATCCGGTCAAGCCTGAACCCCCGATCACCATCCTTGAAGATTGTGACCAAACTGTCCAGGAGGTCACCAACCTCGCCGCCGTCGTTTCCTCGGCTCGCCTCGTGCTCCGCTAGCGATCTCTCGATGAGACTGTCGAGCTCAGCCGCCGTCCTCCACACCCTCGCGTCCAGACCCGTCGCCCAGTCCACCCACCGGCCCAGCCGCGGCAGCACGTCGCTGACGGCGATCGCCCCGAGCAGCTCAGTGAGCTCCTTCATCATGTCCCGGACCACCCCTGGCTCCACGCCGCCGAGCCTGTTCCCGAACGCCGCCCTGGAGACGAAGGTGTTGGTCAGGCTGATGATGAGCTCCGTCACGTTGACCACTCCCCCTTCCTCCCGGGCGCTGGCGGCGCGGATGCGTTCCACGAAGCCCGCGGCCTCCTTTTGCCGGAGCGAGCGGAAGGAGTCGACGCGCCTCGCGCTGAGGAGGTGCAGCACGGCGATGCGGCGGAGCTGGCGCCACCGCTCGCCGTAGGGGCCGAAGGCGATGTCCCGGCAGCCGTAGAGCGTGCCGCGGGCCGTGTGCGGCTGCGGGCGGCTGCAGAAGACGTGGTCCTGGGTCCTCAGCACGGCGTCGGCGAGCGAGGGCGAGGAGACGACGAGCGTGGGAACGGAGCCGAGGCGGAGGAGGAACAGCGGGCCGTGGCGCCGGGCGAGTGCCTGCAGCTTCCGGTGGTGGTGGCCCCGGCCGAGCTGGTGCAGGTTGCCGATGATGGGCAGCGCCAGAGGCGAAGGTGGCGCTGCTCCTCCACGTACGGCGCCGTCCTTGCGGAGGCTTCTAGCAGCGATGAAGATGAAGGAAGCTGCCAAGACGATACAGAGGACTAGGGTACTAGAATCGAGCTGAAGAACAGAAGCCATGGGCGCCAGCATCATGAGTGCGTACGTGTGTGCAGGGGTTGCCACAAACTGAACTTAAGGCGTCCGGCGTGCCGTTGGCTAGTCCCACTAGACAAGGTCCGGCTGAAGAATCTGGGCCGTGGCTTCGATGTCCAAAGTCCAAACCGGACGAATAGTGCGAACGGTGGTGGCAAAATCAGCGATGGCTCCATCCGCATACTGTGCACAGCGGCATCGCCGTGCCGGGTCCGATGAGCGATGTCGACAGGGCAAGAATCGTCAAGTGAGCCGCGCAGGCGACATGTTTGAGCGCAAAATGTCAGGCCCATGCTAGATTGTTGTGGTAGCTGGGCCACCGATCTTGGCCTCTGAACTGAGTCCACATTGGTGAAATTCAGGGTTAGCTCGCTGTGTCAAGCTGGGCTAGGATTAGACCAATGCACGCCCTGTGTGGCAAACATCGGTGCCCAGATAGGACTTGGGAAGGACGGCAAACGGAAAGCTTGCTGGGTCTCGTGGGATGATATGACAAAGCCAAAGTCCGAAGGAGGTATGGGTTTCCGCGATATTGAGCTTTTTAATCTAGCACTCCTTGCCCGACAAGGGTGGAATCTAGACACTTTGAGTGCAAGGATTCTTAAAGCAGTTTACTTCCCGAACACGGAGTTTCTGAAAGCCGAACTGGGGTCTAAGCCATTGCATGTTTGGCGAGCTATTCTAGAGGGGAGGGATGTCCTAGCCCAGGGGCTGATTCGGTGCATTGGTACAGGAGCTGAAACAAACCCTTGGAACGACAATTGGTTACCCAGAGAGGGGATGTTGAGACCAATTGCATGTATCGTTGCAGATCCACCGCAGCGAGTAGCTGAGTTGATTGATCACACAACCGGGCGTTGGTTTTTGCCGATGGATGTGCAAGTGATCAAGACCATTCCAATTAGTACGAGAGTACAAGCAGATTTTTGGGTTTGGAATTATGATAAACGTGGGATCTTCAGTGTAAGATCGGCGTATAGGATGCATGCTGACACGAAAACTAAGCGAGAGACCTGGCTAGATGGTACAGCAACAAGTTCTGATTCCAAGGGGTTGCAGAAGAGCTGGACAACCCTGTGGAAGATTAAAATTCCTGCTAAGCTGAAGTCATTTTTGTGGCGCCTGACGAGGCAGTCGCTACCCACTGCGGACCTCTTGCACGAGCGCCATATAGCGCCATCGAGTTCTTGCGGCATATGTGGAGCAGAGGACTCGTGGATTCACTCGCTACTCGACTGCAACATGGCTCGTTGTGTTTGGGCCCTCGCGGACGAGGAGATGGTGGAACATATGAACCAGCATCGGGAACCTGGAGCGCGTAACTGGTTATTCTTGATGATCGATACGCTTCCTCATGATCAGCTGACGCGCATGTGCTTAACATTGTGGGCACTGTGGGATGCTCGACGGAAGGCCATACATGAAGGGATCTTCCAGAGTCCGCTGAGTACGCATTGTTTTGTCGAGAGTTTCATCTCCGAGCTGAACCAACTTGAGAAACCGGAGCTGAGGAGGGAAACTAGGGGAGCCCCCGCCCCCAACAGACTCGCTTGGATTGCCCCGCCTGATGTGGTGGTCAAACTGAATGTCGATGCCGGAGTAGCGAGGAAGAAGGAGCTAGGCGCAGTCGCAGCAGTGGCAAGGACTGCAACTGGCGAGTATCTGGGCGCATCTGCTGTCATTTTTTATGGCATTACCGACCCGGAGGTCCTGGAGGCGATGGCGGTCAGGGTGGGTCTGAATCTTGCACAGGACCTTCTGCTCTCTCGCCTACGAGTGGCTAGTGATTGCCTGTCAGTGATCAATTCGCTAAAGGAACAAAATCTTGGGAGATACAGCCACATTCTGCATGAAATAAATGCGACAGCAAGGGGTTTTGCCGAGATTTGCTTCGTGCATGAGCGACGAACTTCCAATAAAGAACCTCACATGCTGGCTCGTAGTGTGATGTCTTCGCCGGTAGGGCGTCTGTATTCCTCGTACGTTGATGTTATAATAAAGGTAGGGGTAGTTTTCTCAACAAAAAAAAAGATAGGACTTGGGAGTTGGGATAACGAAAGCAAACGAATTGAATCTCTACTATATTAAATCAGGCTAGGTGGTGATGGTGATTGCGGTAGGCACCTCCGCTTCCATCCCGCACGAAAAAAAAAACAGAATAAAACCATTCTACGAACGGCAGAAAAAATAAACCGGCCAACTTAGCAAACCACCGCATCCCAAATCAAAAGACAAAAAAGCAAACTGCCGTTTCTCCTCCCAGCAAACAGAACAGAGAAAAAAAACAGAGGATCGACCTCGATCCCCTTCTCCTGCCGCACCGCCGATCGTGCTCCTTCCACGCTGGCTCCGGCGCTCAGCGTCGCCATCGCCCGACGCGCCTCCATCGTCCGACGTGCTGCTTCCACCTTCCAGGGCGTCGCCTCCTTAATCCTCCAGCGCCGCTTCTTCTCCCATGGCAACCGCTGGATCCCTGTGCGTGTGCAACCGCCGGTCAGCTCAGTACGTGGGGACTGCCGATCGTGGAGGTCTGGTGGTTTCAAAATCGCCCTGTACAAAATGCCCCGAGCCCTCAAAGAAGGCCACTTCCTCTCCTCTCGCCTCCCGTCGCACCAGCTGCCGCCACCGGGACCAGACACGCCCTCCCGTCGCCGGCGAAGTGTTAGTCTGCTCCACTCCTCGATATGTTCTCCACGCTGCTGCTACATGCTACTATTTGGGTTTGAAGTATCGATTTTGCAGGTGGAGGTGCTGGTTCTGGAGGGAGACATCGTAGCATTGCGGAGTTCAGTGTCTGTGACCTTCTGCTCGGAAGTAGCTGGCATGCGCCGTCGTCTTGTCCGTCAACCGCGTCGAGCACGAGTTCCAGGGAGAGGAAGGTGAGTTTTTCCATGGGGATCACGACCAGCAAGGGTTTGCCTCTGGCTACCGTCATCATCGCTTGCCCTCACGCAGCTCTCTCACTCCCAGAACAACCTGCTCGACTACGCCGCAGCTGTGGCGGAGACCGCAACGACTTCTTCATGCACAACCTGCTCGACGACAAGCCGGAGCCGTGCAGGAGACAGCCAGCGACCTCTGCCTCGCCACCGCCGACTCCCTGTTTGAGGTATGTACGTAGGTTAATTCATATGGACAGAACTGACAAAGTAAACATTACAGTTCTACTTCTTCAGGTTCCTGAAACATTAAAGTAAACATGACAGAACCGACATATTTGGCCTGCTACATACACACGATTTCTTACATGTTCTTCCACAAATTTCTAGAATTTTTATCATATTCTTACATGTTCTACTTCTTCAGGTTCCTGAAATTTTTATGATATTTCCCGGTCCTGCTGCTAAGGAACAACGAGCAACTCCTAAGGAAAAACAGTGGTGAAGAAGGAAAGGTAAAATACTCTAAGGAAATAATATGAAATCAGTTTCAGCATCGGATCCTTTGATAACCTAAATATATTACCCTGTAACTGTGTGTGTACATAAATATACTGACTACTAGACAAGAGGATGCTGTTTTGTTGGCGCAGAGATTTATTGTCAGTTTGTAGCTTTAAGGAATGTTTTCTTTCACATGCAGTTTCTGTGTTTATACTATACCTGAAGAGTACTTAGTTTAAGCTAAGTTTGGGGCAAACCATATTAATGGCTCGGGTTAACAACTATAATCTGTAGTCTATACTGTTGTCGCAAAGACACACAATCTCCTTCTGCACAAAATTTAAAAACTTTTCTGCATACAAGTCTTCAGTTTGTTTAAATAAGTAATAATTCAGTGCTGATTGTGGTATTTCAAGTAGGCTCAGTATGTAGAAATGGCTCATTAATCTTTTTGTCAGATTCTCATTGCTGATTTTGTGTCTACAAATTCATCTTATTATAACTGGAGATCCGCTTGTTCTTTGGTGTCATTTCTCTGTTTGCAATTTGGGTTACGAAAACAGAGAGCCCTCGGCTCGTTGTTAGATGAACTACAGTGTGTCCGTGCCACTGTATTAAGTTTCAATGCATCTTTTGCTACACATATGATTAATTGTTCCATGGGTTTGATCATACGAGCTTCCAATATCTTTTGCTTTCTGTGGTTAATGATCCGGATGATTGTATGATGCATTGTCTCACAAAGAAGATTTGCTCATAATCATTGTTCGAACTGGACAACCATAATAGGTGCACTGAGTCTGCCATTGCACGCATAATGTTCCTCTGTTATTATTTTAGCTCATGGTCTGACATTGCATGCATTTTATTATTACCACTGATCAGCCGTGTTGTTGCCGCTGTGGGTATGATTTGTCCATTGATCTATGTTCAGTCTGAGTTGTAAATCTTCCTATATATAGATTTAGTTGAATGTATGTATTTCCGGCATTTCACATTGAACAAAAATAATTTTCCCATGTTATATGTGCAGGTTCCATTCTCTGGTTATACAACATTTTACATTGAGTTCCTGTAGCACACATTGGGGTAGCAGGTACTTTTTTCAAAGCCAACACTCTAAATAACTTTCTGTTCAAGTGTTTCTTGGCTTATCTTTTCGAGTGCCATTTCACTAATTTAGTTTTCAGATGCAATCAAGCTCTTTTTTTTGTCAAGTAGTTTACTTCACATTAGAATTTGAAATTGAAGTTTTTTGTTACTTCTGTTGTATATTACAAATATGCAAATATGTGCAAGATGTACTAAATGGCACCTTGCAGATTCATGCTTCACGTGTTATACAAATTATCGCTGTACTATACTTTTCCTCTGTTCTATACTTGATGAAAAAATTGAGTTAGACTGGAAGTTCTGTTTAGCCCATGAAGTAAAGTTCTGTTTAGATCACTATTTCTGAAATGACATGCACCAGTGGCTTGACATATTGTCACTTGTGCCACAGTTTTAGATTTCCAACACAAAACTGGAAGGAGGAGAATTCACAGCAAGCATAAAGAAATATACACTCAATTGCTCAATATTTGATTCCTACTCAAGGTACCTTTTTCTGGGATTTTATCTTCCGTTTTGCTTGTGGGATGAAGTGATGTGAGTTTTTCTGGAAGTTTCCTTTAAAAAGCTTTCTGGTGAAAGTATCTTTCCTGTGTAGATGGAATCCATTAGACTTACAAGTAAGAGGACATATGCAAACATCACTGAAACCCCGCCGACCCCTAGGTTTAAGGATTTTGATCAGATTGAGTTTGAAGATACCCTTTTATATGCAAAGTGGAGCATTTGCGTCAGGGTGGAAGTAAAATTTCGTCCTAATAAATATGGTGATAACATTTCCTTTATTCTAATGGATAAGAATGTAAGTACCAAAACCTTTTTGATAAATTGCTAAAATGTAAAGATATATTTATCACAACCTTACCTTTTCTTCTCAAACACATCCAAGGGGGCAAAAATTGAGGCAAATGTTTGGGGACATGTGGAAGTAGAGCGATTCAACCGCATACTGCAACCTGGTTGCAAGTATGTTATTCACAGGGTTACATTTGGTTATAACATGGAAGATGTGGACTTTAGAGCGATTGGACATGAATATGAATGCTCCTTCAGTCGATGGACAGTTGTTGAACCTTCTATGCCGCTCGAGTTCCCAGTACTCCCAAAGCATATGATGCCATTTTGGGACGTTGTCAAGCGACCAAATAAAACCTTTGTAGGTATGTATCGTATATATTTCACCTATAATACTCACTCGGACCAATGCAACTTCGGTATTTGAACTCGACTAATGGTACTTTGTACATACATAGTTGGCATAGTCGTTCACTGTTGTGCACGTGAACGTATTGGGATGTCGAATTATAGAGAGGCTATCTTCATAGATGCGTGGTACGTGTAGTTAGTAAATAAACACCACAACTATCTTTAAACATGTTAGTAAAAAATTGTTTTTAAAATAATAATTTCAAAACTTCAAACTGTAGGCGCAATCTTATTCCCGTTGGCATTTGGGGTTCTCAATTGATTCAGAACTCATATCTGTGGTCAACGGCTGAAGACGGCAACACTATTGTTATTGCAACTATGTTGGAGAAAGATATTAAATTTGGTAATTGATCTTTTTTCATATCCGTATGTTGTATATTTTAAATTATTTATTCAAACACTGACATGATTATATTTTTCAAATTAATGCTAGATGATCTGAATACTTCAGAGCATACACCATTTGCATTCAACCCAACTCATCGTGCATCACTTCCTCTTCAGTGTGAGTTATTTTAACACGACACCAAATTAACAGAATAAATCATTTCCATACACAAATTAAATTGAAATGTTAAATGCAGCTATCCGCCAAAAAATAATTAGTGGAGCGATTGACATGAGGTTTGTTCAAAGGTTTCTCGAGAGGAGGTGGGCTTTTCTGGCGGCCGTGTTGGCTAAAAGGGATTCTCGATGCATGAAGTAGATGTAGGAGATTTCTACTTCCTACACATTGTTGGATTAACTTTTCCTTGTTGTAAAAGATAGAAAAGTTGTATGGTATACATATGATCTCTGTGTTTCTGTAATCTGGTGAGGGAATTGAATCGTCATACTATTTTGGTATTTGTCTGTACAATGTTGTGACAACTGCCTGAATCTTATCGCCATTTGTATGTCAAATATCTATTGTTCCTCATGTTACTTATTGGCTAGGGTCCTCTTTTTTGCTTAGTAGAGATATCTTCAACAACTTCCTACTATCCTGACGGCTCAAATTTTGTTGGCTGAAATCTGCGCCACAAGCTCTTCTCTTAAACGAACTATATTTCCTCTGTGAATATTCACATAAAGTCGCTAGCGTTAACGTGAAAGTTTTGTCCTAATTAAAGTTGCAAATTAAGTGTTTGCTCAATTCTGAATGTGATTCCATGATATCAGCAAGCGTGGGGTAGGATCCTTGATTGGCTTCAGAATTTGATCGTACATTATTAGGGCCATTGAGTTGGGAAGTTAGATGATTGACTTTAGAATTTCATCGTACATTCCTGCTTTGTAGCATGCTATTTACTTCCACATTGAACTCTTTTTTCTTCTATATGACACATTTCTTAATATTAATTTGTTTTCTGCAGTTTCGAGACTCAAGATAATTTGGAAGCTTGATTTTCAAATCTGTGAATAAGTTAACATCCAATAAATTTAATCCGTGATTCCCAGAAGTGGTCTTCTATTTAGTGTTGCAAAGATGTCGCATCCAAACCAATCAACGCGGAAAGGAAAAGAAGGTTGTAATAAGCTAACCCTTTAAATAGTAGAGATTAGAAAAATTGCCCCATTATATGTGATATATATATAGTAACTGACAACATTATTGTCCTTTTCTTTTAACAATTGCTTGACCAGTGGTTAATGAACATGTTGCTTCCAAGCGATCCCGTGCCAGTTATGTGTCACGTCCTCTTACTGGGTTCTCCATACATGAGCCTTTGAACACTCCAGTTAGTTCATCGTCCGACGAAGAAGATGGACATATTGAATTCCGTGCTGCACACACAATTCAAACTCAATTTAACCTTACCAATACTGTGATACTCCCAGGCGAAGGTTCAAATGGTACACACTTTGTTCGGTAACCCAAATGTAATGTTGCCACCTGGTTGCACGTCTAATTATTTTGTAAATTTGGTACACCATACAGGAAGTATACATGCCAATAATGTAGCGGGAAGTTCAGCTGTTGTGATGGGAGAGCAAAGACAACCGATTGCAAACATTTCAGAAGATAAAAATCGAGCAAGACGTGAACGAGATAGAGCTCGGCGAAATAGCTTGACGACGAGCAAAAGGAGGCGATTAATGCACGTAGAAGAGCAGCCCGACAAAAAAAAGCGGATGAGATTAACGCAAGTAGAAGAGCAAACCGGCAAAACAAAGCGCTCGATGAGAGGAACGCACGACAGAGGGCTACCCGGCAAAATGTCTCTGTCGAAGAGAGGCATAAAGAAAACGCACGTCGGCAGGTATCTAGACAAAACTTATCCTTTGAGGATAGGAATGCCCACCAAAGACGGTCTAGGCAAAATATAGCACCTGAAGAGAGACAAGAGATGAATGCCACTAGAAGAGCACGCAGGCAGAGCATACCTGAACAGGAGAGGGAGTCGTTGCTAGCTCAGCGCAAGGCGAACGCCGCAGCTAGACGGAACACCCCTTGTGCTCAATCCATCGCAATGCCGTGCCCAAATGCAGCTGCTTTGGCAACGGGAAACCGAACAACGGGCACACGCGCACCACCCACTAGAGATGAAGATGCTTCACCTCCCGTCTCCCCTTCGGGGAACACTTCAGACTACACCATCGGAACCGACGGTGATACTCACATGTTCACTCTGCTTCCTATGTTAAGCTTCGTCGAACCCTTACTTACATGCTAAAAAACGTTGCAGGTGACGTGGATGCCTTCCTTAGTAGGCTCATGGACGAGAATGCTGTCCCAGACGACCTCACGGACGAGGACTACTTATTTGCTGGTGAAGGTACGTATCAGCCTTTCCACTTGCCTTCTCTGGTATGAGTTATACAATATGAATACCCTTTTGTGACATGATATGCTTGTAGGTTCCGATGTTGATGACGCGGACTTCGACGATGAGACAGACTCATCCACCGCGGGCCCTATCGATCCTTTCGACTTTGTGTACTCGAACCTCCCAGATAGCACACACATCTTGAAGAAAGTCCCGGACTGCGGACACTGCAAGGCCAAGAAGTTTGAGCGAGAGAGCGACGGATTCTGCTGTCGAAATGGGCAGATCGACCTGGTTGAACCAGATCCTATCCCAGAGCTGATGAGGTTATGGTCTAGCGCGGATGCAGACTCAAGACATTTTCGGGAGAGCATCCGATTCTTCAACGGCCACTTCTCCTTCACGACCCTTGGCGTCAGCCTCGACAACAGCTGCACGAACATGAGGTCTGGTACTTACACGTTCCGGGCGAGCGGCAAAATGTACCACAACGTGCATTCATTCGGGCCAGGCTCTCGTCCAGAACATTTGCAATTGTACTTCTATGATGATGACCCCAACTTGACCCATCGGAAGGAAGCCACTGAGCAATTAGACCAGGAGGTTGTCCGAAAGTTGACAAACATCATGAGAGGAAACCCCTACTCCGAGCAGTTTAGGAGATTGGGGGATCACAGGGACAACCTCCAGGATTACCGGATAGAACTTAACACCGACCAGAAGCTAGACCAACGGAGATACAATCTACCAATATCATCGGAGGTGGCCGCCATCTGGGTTGAAGGAAGCGATCTGGCAAATAGGTTCAAGCGCAGCATTACCCTCTACGGGAACAACAATGAGAGGTACAACATACAAGCCACACAAGGATGCTATGACCCGCTCTCGTATCCCCTCTTCTTCCCAAGGGGGGAGCTTGGATGGCATCCAAATATCCCTAAACGTAATGAGTCTTGGCACGTTGCGCAGCTACCAAGAGCGAACCGTGATGAAGATGGAGGTGCGGCTATTTGAGATTCTTGTTTTATTTTAAAAGAAAGAATCATCCTCCAATCCTTTCTAACCTTCATTTTCATCCTTCACGCAGAGGGGGGTGGCCGTTTATGCGTCTCCGTCAGGGACTACTACTGCTACAGGCTACAGACGCGTCCAGCGATATTCAACCCCATACTTCATGGAGGGCGTCTGTTCCAGCAGTGGGCGGTCGACATGTACATAAAGATCGAGGGATGCAGGTTAAGTTGGATAAGGAACAACCAGCCCCAGCTACGTGCCGACTTATACAAAGGCGTTGTCGATAGCATCACGGCAGGGGAGACACGAGCGAGCGCTGTTGGCATTAGGACTGTTCTCCCATGGTCGTTCCAGGGGGCTTCCGTGACATGAAGCGGAGGCATATGGACGCCATGGCATTGGTGCAGACGTACGGCAAGCCTGACATCTTCTTGACGATGACCTGCAACCCAAAGTGGCAGGAGATACAGGATGAGTTGCTTCCAGGCCAAACCCCGCAGGACCGACCAGATATTGTGGCCCGAGTGTTCAGGGCCAAGCTGGAGACAATGAAAGATATGCTGACGAAGGAGCATATCCTAGGAGTTGTGAAGGCGTACGTCTATGTGGTAGAGTTCCAGAAGAGGGGCCTCCCGCATGCCCATTTCTTGTTGATTATGGATTCGAGATATAAGCTTGTTGTGCCAGAACAATATGACCGTCTCATATCTGCCGAGCTCCCAGACAAGCATAAGTACCCGGAGCTCTACGCCATGGTCGTGAAGCATATGATGCATGGCCCATGCGGGGTCCTGAAGCCCAACAACGTGTGCATGCAAGAGGGGTCGTGCAAGTGTAGGTACCCACGGGAGTTCAACGAGACCACCGTACAGGGAAAGGACTCTTACCCGTTTATCGAAGACGGAAAGACGGTCGCTCAGCGCAGGTCCGGGGTCAAACGCTAGACAATAGATGGGTTGTGCCTTACAACCCTTACCTCCTAAGGATGTTCAACTGCCACATCAAGGCTGTCAAGTACCTATATAAATACATATACAAGGGCCACGATCAGACTTCGTTCAATATCGACATACCCGACGCCCAAGGTAACATAGACGAGATCAAGAGATTCATAGATGCAAGGTGGGTAACTCCACCGGAGGCAATGTGGAGGATATTTGGCTTCACCCTCTGTGAGAACCACCCGTCGGTCCTGCAGTTGCCGCTACATCTCCCAAACATGCACAGGGTCACATTCAAAGAAGGAGATAACCTGAATGACGTCCTGCCAGTGATAATGCATCAAAGTCTATGTTGACGGAGTATTTCGTGGCTAACCAGACACACGTGTGGGCTCGAGATATTCTGTACAAGGACTTCCCTGGAAGGTTCACATGGCAAAGAACAAAGTATTGGAGGAGAAGGGAACTGGGTTACCAAGTAGGCCGAATCGTGTCAGCCAATCCTGCCGAGGGGGAACGTTACTTTTGAGGGTGCTTCTAAACCACGTACCAGGCTCGGTGTCCTTTGAAGACCTGAAACCGTGGAAGGTGTGCTATGTGATACCTTTCGTGAGGCCGCGAGAGGAGGGGTCTCATCGAGTCAGACAACACCCTCGACGAGTGTCTTACGGAGGCAGAGCAGTGGGCCATGCCAGGTTCTCTCAGGAGGCTCTTTGCAACAATCTTGGTATTCTGCGAGCCTAGCGACGTGCGCGGTCTTTGGGATAGGCACGTTGAGGCGATGTCTGACGACTACAGGCTACGTCACACGTGCCCAACCGCGGTGGAGCAGATGGTGTTGCTTGATATTAGGGGAATGCTGCAGTCCATGGGAAAGGACATAAAGTTGTTCGCTCTTCCGGACATCGATGAGACTTATGACAGCACAGAAGGCGAGGCCCGAGAGGTCATCGAGGAAACCACTATCGAGGTTGACGAGCACGACAAATCCCTGGAGTCCTCACTAAACCCCGAGCAGAGGGAAGCCTATGACGAGATACTAGCGGCAGTGATGACGACGAAGGGGGCGTCTTCTTCGTCGATGGCCCGGGAGGCACTGGGAAGACCTTCCTATACAGGGCGTTGCTCGCTAGGGTTCGAGGCGCGAAAAAGGTCGCGGTGGCCACAGCGACATCAGGTGTCGCCGCCTCGATCATGCCTGGAGGCAGGACCGCCCACTCGAGGTTCAAGATCCCACTAAACATCGAAGAAGGTGGATCGTGCAACTTCACCAAGCAGAGTGGAACAGCCAAGCTACTGAGGATGGCTTCACTCATCCTATGGGACGAGGCCACCATGACGAAGAGGCAGGCGGTTGAGGCGCTGGACAAGAGCATGCGAGACATCATGGGCCGACGGGACATACCTTTCGGGGGGAAGACTGTCGTGTTTGGTGGGGACTTCAGGCAGGTGCTTCCGGTAGTCAGGAAAGGGTCACGAGGTCAAATTATCGATGCGAGTCTGCGTAGTTCGTATCTATGGAATGGAATGCGCCAGAAAAGGCTCGTCGCCAACATGAGGGCTCATAATGACCGTGGTTCGCGGAATACCTATTGAGGGTAGGCAATGGCACCGAAGAAACTGACGAGCAAGGGAACATCCATCTACCCGAAGACATATGCGTACCTTCGACAGGCAAGGTAGCCGACATAGAGAAGCTTATCGACCACGTGTTTCCTGCCCTAGACCTCAATATGGCCAATCCTGATTACATGACCTCTCGAGCAATCCTCTCCACCAAGAATGAAAACGTCGATGTAATAAACATGCGTATGATAGAGCGTTTCCAGGCGAGGAGAAGATCTACCACAGCTTTGACAGTGCAGAAGACGATCCGCATGGCTACTACTCTCAAGAGTTTCTGAATGACCTGACTCCAAATGGACTTCCCCCGCACGCACTTAAACTAAAGATAAATTGTCCCGTTATACTGCTGAGGAACATCGACCCAGCTAACGGGTTGTGTAACGGCACGAGGCTTGTGGTCCGTGGGTTCCAGAGGAACGCCATCGACGCGGAGATTGTGATGGGACAACACGCGGGGCGTAGGGTATTTCTTCCTCGAATACCTCTATGTCCCTCCGACGACGAAATGTTCCCATTCAGATTCAAGAGGAAGCAGTTCCCGATCAGACTCAGTTTTGCCATGACAATCAACAAGGCGCAAGGCCAGACCATCCCGATTGTCGGCGTGTACCTTCCGGAACCAGTATTCTCACATGGCCAGCTCTACGTGGCATTGTCCAGAGCTACCGCAAAGCGCAACATTAAGATCCTCGCATTCAAGGACAAGAGAAAGGAAGAGGCAAAAAATTCAAAGAAGCGGAAAATATCCGAGTCCTTTGAGTCCTTGATAACGACCACACAAACATAGTTTACAAGGAAGTTCTTAGCGCTTGATGTCGTTGCGCCAAAGAAGTTGGACATTCGACGTTGTACAAAATATCTTAAGCGTCTCAATGTACATGTTTAGTTTGTAAGAGATATTAGTTAGTTTCTATCTTTTTTTATGCATGACACTGAATTATTCGAATTGTAATTTTTATATTTTTGTAATATCACATGGCTATCTTTTTATATATACGTGAAGAATATTTGTGTGCTTTTCAATATTTACACATGCGATATTTACAAAAAAAAATATATAAGAGCCGTCGCAACGCATGGTCATTCAACTAGTTTGGATAATGGTCGGCAAGGAAGCAGCCGAATCGTGCAGTAGCACACTGGACCGCTTCCGAATTCCGAAACGACCGACCTGGTGGAGTGGTGGGCGCACGAGAGCGACAGACCGACAGTACGTGTGCAGCGACCAGCAGCGGCGAACGAAGCAAGATGACCGGAGGCCAGATCCACAACCAACGCCTTAAGGCTGGCCACCGTCGAAGCCGATAACTACTCTCCATCGTTTTGATTCCGGCCGGCTTGAGCAGCTGTCCATGTCTTCATGACCTCGCCCTCGTGCTCGCGCGCTCGCATGCGTACCAGTACCACAGGTCGCACAGCCGATGCAACGCGCGTGCTTGCCGGCGCCCGCCCGACATCGCCGCCTGCTCGCCGCGGTGCCTTTGACAACCGTGGCTTTCTGGCTAGTGCAGCAATGCAGCATTGCGCCTGATGCTTTTGTGAGGCGGCAAAGCTATCTAGGAAAGCCGCTTTGTCAATTGCCATGTACACTGAAAAGCGCCAGAGCTGAACTTGGGTTTGAAAGCTTGAAACTGGAAAGGAGCATGGAACGGGAAATTTGTCAAGTACGTACAATACTTGCACAAGAGGCGGAGGAGGAGGAACAATAATTGCCTAAGTTTTTTCAAACCTGTCCGATGATCCATGTCCTGAATGTGCTGATGAGAGTGAGCTAGCTCGCCTCTTTGTTGCCTCGTTGCGCTGCCTAGCCTACCATATCATGCCATACCGGGCTTGGAAACAGCGCGACCAGTACTCTAGCTAGTACTCACTCTGTTCATAAAAGGATGTCTCAACTTTATCTAAATTTGGATATATCTACACACTAAACTATGTCTACATACATACAAATCTAGAAAAAATTGAGACATCCTTTTGTGAACGGAGTGAGTAGCAGGGTGCGTCAGTTCTGTGTTGCGAATGCACGTCCATCGAGTGTTCAAGCACAATCTGAGCCTAGCTCAGCTGGTTTGGTTCCTTGTGGTGGAACCGGCCCACCCAGGTTCAAGTCCCAGACTTGGCATGGGTACTCGCATTTTCCTGAATTTTTCAGCATTTAACCGGCGCTATGCTTTCAGTGGTAGGTGACGTGCCCGTCAACAGCGAGGCGCCCGTGGTGACTTCGTCAACCTCAAGATCTGCCGGACCAGTCTCTCGGAGGTGCTCATAGGGGTAGGGTTTGCGTGCGTGCGTTCATAGGGGTGTCTGTACGTGCGTGTTTGTGAGCGTCTGCGTCTGTACTATGTTTCTCAACAAAAAAAATGATGCAACATTTTGGACAGATATAACTAGTCATACCATTTGGTTGGGAGCCAAGGATGCCGGACGACGGCTTGCTACGAAGTACGTTGCTAGGATGAGAGAGTAGGAGTATTGAGAAACTCTCTTCCTACAAGGGCCGTTTCTCATTTAGGCCCCGATTGGTTCTATTCTGGTTCTGGCCTGTCAATGGTCAATCCAAGTGGGGCCTTAGAGTAACAATTTCCCTCTCTCCAACTTCTCTTCTCACAATCCTTTTTGGGATCTCTTTGATTTAAAGTATTTTCTTAGAAAATTTAGAGTATTGGAATCCTTATAATTTTTTAATTGGCTGCTTGATGCTATAGGATACTTTGTAAAGGATTCATTTGCACTGTATTTCATAGTTTTTTTTAATTGACTTCTCTTTTTAATTCACATAATTCTAGAAATTACAAATAGGAAAAACGTAGAAATTAGATGGCATGGCATGTCAAAGCCTACATGATCTAACAACACACACATGATTCTTTGTATGGAGAGGCTGATATCGAAGACCCACTAACTAGACCATAATCCGACTACACTAAGAAATCTTAATAAGGTCATATTTGTGTGCTCAATAAAAAAAAGGTCAAATAGCACAATCGAAGTGTGTCAATAAGCCAAGATAGAAAATGTTGTTAGTACTGAGAGACTGACATCATGGACCCATCGGTTTGATGAAACCTGAGAATTTGAAGGAAAGTCAACAATAAGGTCATATTGGCATGCACAATCGAAAAAACTCAAGTAGCACCAATTAAGGATATCAATAGACCAAGATAGCAAATGTTGCTTTCTTCTGAACCCACTAGTTTGATAATAACCCAAAGGGAAAAGTCGATAAGGTCAAATTCACTAGTGCAGCCGGAGAAAAAAATAAACTTCACTTCTACGGTGGATAACTATTGTGAAGAAGTGTAGATAGTTCCAAAACGACCGAGATTTCTTCATAGAACTTAGCAGAAACCGTCATAAATGTTGCTAGTCATGGCCCACTTTTACATATGTGACGAATTGGGTTACATATCTATGACAAATTCCTATATTTGGTCATACATATGATGGTCTGGGGATCGTTCAAGAGACGGGCGTGGATGAGATCAACATGCAGGGAGGAGGACGGGGCATATGGAGGACTAGAGAAGCTCGACACGCAAGGAGGATGAGATGGGATTTGGTAAGAGGTTCTGATTCGTCGGTGGGAAGGCCAAGACACTGGAGCTATCTGAAACATACTAATCTCTCATGTAGAGCGAATTTGGTTTAGGAGGCTTCTTGAACACGCCGGATGTTTAGGGCGCCTTGGTCCTCTAATTCTCCGAATGTTCGGATGTTTCCTACACGGTCTCGAACATGGGACAATGTGCATTATCCAGCATCATATTCGAAAAGCGCACCCCCCACCACCACCCCCACCCACACATATATGGCGGTCGAGGGGGACATTTGGGTCGACTAGATTATCGCGATAATTGTATTAGACAAGCGGGTCCCACATATGAAAATTGTATGTGTGATACATACTTACCTAGTTGGATAACTCAGCATATTTGACCAACATTCAAAAGTTTTAGAAAAAGGAAATATCCTTAGTCGGGTGCATACAAAAATTTCAAGTCTTGCACTCGTGGGGATGCAGCTCAGTTCCGCTGATGGGAAGTGAGCGAGACGATGATGGCTAAGCAATATCGAAAAAGAATTCGACGATTATACCATGGGCAACATGATGCAACTCTGCTTTCTCCATGAGACTAGCGACTATGATAGGCAGCAGGCACTAAGCATCATAACGGGAGAAGGATATAAAAAATAACACAATGAACACATGTGTTGAGATTAAAATACATTATCATTCTCAAAATTTCCTTGGCCCAAAAATATTTTAAGTCGCATAATTTTCCACCATAGAATCTGGTGTAGACGTTAGATACATCACTTCCTCCCTCTCCTTCTTCCCTGAGCTAGCTCTCCACCCAATTCGATCCACATATTGAATTAGATCAGAACCAAACCTTAAAAATACGTGAGTATGGCTCTTCTGCTTCGACTGTGTCGGCACAAGATGGCGCGACCCGAACACACTGATATGCGCCAAACTCGTCCTCATGGTGTGGCGCGTGCCCAGGGGTTGCACCTGCAGGACTAACCATCGGGCTTGGAGCAAGCTTGTTCTTCTTCATGTTGCCTCCGAGACATATATAACAGGCGATCTTCGACTCGCATTGGACCATTTGTATTTAACTTTTAGACTTCTATATAATTCATTAATTATATTTTATTACTTAATTATATTATATAACCATACCTAACTAAATTGGTCAATAATATTAATGTCATTCTTTCTTACACATTTCCAACATCAATATCCGAAGTACAATTCCAACATGATAAATTTTAAAAATATCTGTAGGAATATTATTTTACATTTTGAGATAGTGTCCTTTTAACAATCTTTAACTGAGTCCGCTTAATGAGATAAGTAAAAATGACAAAATTGTGTGTGTAAAATAATTAATTCACAACACTTCCTTTAATTAAAATGTGTGTTTGTGTGTGTATTTTAATATCATTCAATATGTTGGTGTACATCTCTAAAGAGCACGGTATAACTAATATCTTCATAGAGTATTCTAGTGTACAAGTGAAAATACATTTAGTATATAAGGTGCTTGCTGAGAAACATTGAGGTACATGCGCACACACACCCATTTAAGATTGATGTCCATTTCGAAAAGAAAATTAAGATTGATGAAGTTATCACATGTGTCTCTCTACACACGCACACATGCACGCACACACACTCTTAAAGATTGCTGAAGTTATCACATGTGTCTATCCGTCTTTACGAGGCACACAAGGTGTAAACTTGTGGTTTGATCCCTAGTGGAATGAGGAATATCCATCCTTCTAATCACCCATTCAAAGTTTGGTTCTCAAATATATAAAGTGTTTTCAACAAACCAACATTTTATTTCAAGAAATCAGTAGGACATGCCATTCTACACAAATATTTTTGCGGATTTCTCATGTGCTTGTGAGGTACCATCAAGTACAGGTACCTCCTAGCCGAAAAGAGGCACCTCTTGAATATCCACCGTTGATTGGTCGAGGCTAGTCTAGTCATGTCTCGTCTCAACCATTTGAGGCCATGCTTGGTAAAATCCAATTAAATATAAATTCCAAATCCCAAATGGTTCCCCACGGGACGATACTCCACCGGGCAACGAGGTTCCGGGAATAAATGGTCGCCAGCGTCGAAGACCACATAGTCAGATGTCAGGTTTGTCAGCATGTTTCCGTGGCTGCTCGCGGGGGGCTACCATCGTGCACATAAGACACAAAAAGATGTGAGCACACCTGTGACGATTTTTTTTACATTTCATCATAGATATGCACATTTCTTGTAGTGATACACTACCGCTGGTAACAAATTTCTCAATCCACCTACACTATTTTTTAGAAAAGTCTTCATTCTTAGTGTTTGCTGAAAATATCACTTTACCTTATCATATACCCTGGTGCATCTCATGAATGGTCTCGTGCGACACAACTACCCCATTTAGGATGTTATTGTTTTGCAAAAAAAAAAAAAACCGTGCGCATGCGCTGAACCACTGGTCAGTCATATTTTGTCTCTTGTGCAATCATTTGTGTTCTTCAAAGTACATTGACGACGGTGTCATATAAGCTGCACATTTGAAGTTCAACGGCGCTCAATTCATCACGGAGCAAATAGAACAAAAGCAAATAGCACCTTGCTAGCCTCATATATGCTCGTGGTCGCACCGCCGATGCAACGCGCGTGCTTGCCGGCGGCCGCCCGACAGCGCCGCCTTGGCTTTCCGGCTAGTGCAGGTAGCATGGCGCCTGATGCTTTTGAGATGCGTGGTGGTGCTACCAAAAGGCACACGACAGGAAAGCCGCTTTGTCATGTACTCCCTCCGTTCCAATTTAATTGACATGCATTTGTCTAGTAACGAATGTATCTAGACACTAAACAAGTATAGATACATCCGTATTTGGACAAAATCAAATCAATTAATTTGGAACGGAGGGAGTAAAACCTAAAAGCGTCCGAGCTGAAAACTGAGGTTTGAAAAACTGGAAAGAGCATGGAATACAAGAACAGTAGGGATACAGGACGAGGAGCAGTGATTGCCGGAATTTTGTCAAGCTTGTCCGATCAATGTTCTGACTTTGTGCTGATGAGAGTGAACCAGCCCACATTTTATCATACCATACCGGGCTTGGAAACAGCGCGACCACATTTGGACATTTCGTGCTGTAGATGAGAGAATTCAGTCATGCATTGAGTGGCGCTTTATGCCTCCAAAAGGATGAATGGTCTGGACTGCTTGTTTAAATTGGTGTACTAGACATGGTACTCTAGCCAGTAGGCCGCATGATTCTGGGTTGCGATTGCACGCTCTTCACTTTATGTGAGTATTCCATCCGGAGTTGAGCACACTAATGCACAAAATTGTATTGGTTCTTATCAAATGTGACAGAAAGTCACTGCCGCAACTACTTACTCTACCTTTTACTCCCTCCGTCCAAAAATAAGTGTCTCAATTTGCTCAAAAGTGAAGGTATCTAACATGTTTCATGTATAGATACATCCACTTTTTGCCAAACTTGAGACGGAGGGAGTACTTTTTTGGTTGGAACATAGTATAGACTTCTTGATAATATGGTTTTGTGTGCATTAGTTGGTGCAGAGACCGATACATGCTTCTTTTTGAAGAAAAAAATGAAATGTTATATTTAGATTACGATATTTTCCATCGATTGTTAGTAAGACATGTTACTACGGAAAAACAAAAATTATTTACCTGATTTGATTAAAGTGTTCCGCGTAACAATGTGCACCGAGTAAACCATACTCGTTACGAACAGTTGCCCCCCTGTGTACCCAATATTCCCCCAAAAAGTGCTAAGGGATCTCTCGCTCGATCCGTGGATCACGTTTTTTTTTTGAAAAAAAAATCAAAAACCGTTTCAAAAAATTTAAAAATTCAAAACTCCTAAATGTAGATAATGTTGAACTCTACCAGCGTGCAAAAATTAGCATGAAATATTTTGTATTTTAGGCTACAAAAAATGACAAATCTAACCAATTTAAAATGTGCAATGTTCACCGCACCAAGATCCACACATTTTTCATTTTTGCCCGACAATAATATAAATTATTTGTATTTTTTTGCACACTAGTCGAAATCATCATTATCTATATCTAGGTTTTTTTCTGAATTTTTGACACATAGAAATACAATTTTTAAATTTTCAAAAGAAAAGGTCTCCATGGAGCCCGAGCACCAAAACGACACACTCATATTCTCCCTCCTTTTTTTTCTCGAGAGTTTCAATAAAATGTGGAAATATTCATATACGTAATAATGATATGTCATGTGTACTTGCAAAATTTCAACAAAAAATATGAATTTTCGTGACATAGACAAAAAAGGCAAGATATAGATGGATAATGTTTTAGCTGCATAGCATGCACATGATATAAATTTGTCTTCCTTATAGGCCACAATAAGCATATTTTGATGAGTTTATGCACATGAACGTGCTACAGTATGAATTGCGCCCATGAGAAAACATTTTTTGAAAACTCAAACAAAGAGGAGACGGACATGAGGTGGAAGAGCCAAGATGTTTCTCCTTTAGAGTGACATCATTTGTATCTCACCAACTTTTCTTCGTCGTATCTTTTCAGGACTTGTTTGCTTAGCATAATTCTAAAAACACATGAATAGAAAAACATAGGTATGTGATAAAATTTATGTGCAAAACACAGGATTGAAAATAAGGGTATTTTGTAAATTTGGGTGTTTCGTTCACATGAATAGGAAAAACAAAAAGAGACCCAATGAGCATGGTCAAAATCTGGATGTTATTATGCCACTAAATTCCTCTATCTCATTATTTGCACGTAGGAACTTGAAAAAAAATGTCCAAGTGTATTATAAAAATTCTACATTTTTGTTTGAATCTGAGATCAAGGGATTTTTATGTGTTGTTCCTTTGTTCCATTCCTTTGAACCACATGATGAACAGTGACACTATGGGGACAATTCATATTCCTATGGTATTCTCTCCACTTCCTTTGAACCAAAGAGTCCCTTAGGGTCCATTTGATACAAAGGGTTTTTATATGAATTTGGAGTATTGCAGTTGGTAGGATTTTTCTCACATGGGTTGTTGACATATATAATTGATTCTTATGTTATTTTTCATTGAGGGTTCTTTTGACTATATTGACGTCTTGTGAAATCCCGCGTGATCTAAAATACATGAGTCTATATTGGATGTGTTTAGATGTTCCCTAAAAAAGGCACATGATATTTTAAAGATTATGTGTATCCCATCATTGTAACAGAAGGGTTTTTCACATGGTTCTAAAAACAACAGAATATGAAAAAACTTGGATCGAGATGTCATGTCATATTGAATCCTTCAATGTTCGAGAACACGAGAACTTGTCGTATAAGTTGTTTGGTTGCACCACCGGAATATATGAACTTTCCTACGAATTGGGTGCATGTCAGAGTTGTTCTAGAAACAAAGGAAAAATCATGATGTTGAATCAAAGTAAAAATTCCTCTTGAACGGATACAAAGTAGACGATACAAAAAAATCCATCGTTTCTAATCTACAATTATAGAAAGGTAATAAATAAAAAACCTAAGGGGCTATTTGATTCAAAAGAGTGCAAGAAAAATACAAATTTCAAATTTTATGGTGGCACTATTCACTCAAAGGAAAGGAGGGAATGAGAAATAGTGAAATTGTTTCTTCGATCTTAGTTTCAAAGGAAGAATGCAATAAGTTTACAATCCAGTTGGAACTATTTTTCAAATAGCTATGAATGAAGAACAAGCCTGATGTATTTAGTGGCATAATAACATATTAATTTACTTATTTATGATGTTTGGTTTTGCCAAGGATCAAGAGTGGTCGATTGGACTAGAAAACTTTATCTTGTCTTTGTTGATTTTAGGGGAAGTCGATAATATAAAGGTTCTAAAATGCAACTAGATGATATAATCCTATATGGCTAAGATATAACTCTAGCAACATGGTATACAAGTAGACAAGCTAGGTATGAACAATAATGAAAGTAAGGATACAATAATCGAAGGGCACACAAAGAAGCATTATGTATTCCGAAGAAAAAGTTCGTCGAGGGTACTCTAATCATTGGTCGAGAGGTTGTGGCAACATAAGTATGACACGATATCTTAGATATAGTCTTGTTCTCCTTGAGCAATCCCAACATAGTGCTTGCCGATTTCACTACCTGAGGACCTTGAGGCCCCTCTGACCTTCAACCTGCTTCTGGTATTTTGTCCCAGTGGTGTGAGCGAGCCTTTGCCTCTCTTAAACCGTGATCAGGCTAATGAGACAAGGCTAGCCGATAGAGATATTCCTAGTAGTGATGGTTTTTTGACCAAGTATGCAGATTCTCCGGATGAAAACTCATAATCTCACCTCCAGCTAGATTAGAGCATCTCTACTCGCGGCGCCCAAAACGTTTCTGTAAGCAGCACCGGATGGACGCTATTGGCGCTGTCCTGATGCGCCGCGGGCTATGGGGGCGCCGCTCCCTACTCGCGACGCCAATAGTTTTTTTAAATCGATGTTTAAACACGAAATTCATTTAAAATTTAGAAAAAATTACAAGTTTGAATGAATTTTAATCAAACTAAACGAAACTAGCCCCGCTAGTAGAAGGGGCTGTAATCCTCCTCCCAGCCGGCAGCCGCCTTCCTCCTTGATCCCACCGTTGGGCCCTACGCCGCCTGCGTCTTCGCCGGGTTCGTCCTTGACGACCCCGCTTGGCGCTACGCCATTGTCGTCGCCGGTGAGGTCGAAGAAGGGAGTCCCGGTCGCCGCGAGATGCTCCTGCAACGACCAGGCGCAGGCGTCCTCCATGGAGAGCGGGGGAACGGCGTTCCTAGACTCCTCCATGGTGGCGTCGAGTCCCCGGAACTCCTCTG
This sequence comes from Poa pratensis, assembly GCA_947311845.1. Taxonomy (NCBI): domain Eukaryota; kingdom Viridiplantae; phylum Streptophyta; class Magnoliopsida; order Poales; family Poaceae; genus Poa; species Poa pratensis. Next base: position 71,490,270 of record CAMZMU010000035.1, on the reverse strand, counting down.
GGTCGAACTCCGTGTTGCGGAAACTCTCCTGCCGGTACATCATGGCGAGGTAGTGCGGCAGCCTCGCCGGTGCTGGCTCCGTCTTCACCTTCTTCATTGTCGCCGGTGTAGGACCGGGCGGCTCGCGGATGGAGATGTCGCCGCTGCTGCTGCCAGTTCGATGGCGCGGCGCCGTGTCCACCTCGTCCTTGACCGCCCGGAGCAATGCCGGGTACGTGTGCGCGGCGATCCGCGGGAGGATGAGGCCGAGCGGGAGGAGGCCGAGCGCGATGACGAGGCCAACATGAATGCTTTTGATCGGGACGGTTGAGTTCCCGTGTCAATGACACGGCTGGCCCACCCATCGGAGCCCGACGTGGCGCCACGCGAAGTTTCGTCTGGTGCCCAAACGACTCCCAATGGGAAGGGCGTGGGCTGGGCGCACCGGACGAGATATTGGGCCGCCCGGGCGTAAGGCTGCTATTGGCGTCACAAGTGGGCGAGAAATTACGTCCGACACGACCAATAGAGTTTTTGGCGGCCCTATTGGCTCCCCGAGTGGAGATGCTCCAGACATTATGGATATTTGTGCGTCGAGCCCTTGGTGAAATAGTTAATTTGATCAAAACTTCTCCTTCGTGAATGACAATCACAAATTCGACCTTTGGTTGAACCCCCCATATCGGCGCACATGTGGCCATCCCTTTTTTAGGCTTTATCTCGGACTAGCATATAATTTTTTGTTAGTTCTCCTGTTGGTTTTGTCGGTGATTTGAGATCGGCAGTTAAATATCGAGAAAATGACTTTACTCTGTTGTTTTCATTCTCTTTCCGTAAGCCGATTTTATTCACCATCAAATGTTTGGTTTTTCGCGACATCATCATTTATAAAAGATATCATATGTACCGGGTGCAAACTACTCCGCCCTGCATCGTGGACCGAGGCTTAGCCCGGTGGCTGGGACGGGATGATGCAACCTGGCCATCCGGGTTCGAGTCTCTGCACTCGCAATCCGGTGTGTACACACCGTTTTTCTTAATGTGATGCCGAGGGGGCTCTCCTGCATCAGCTTGATGCGAGTTTTGAGTCACTAAAAGTTTCGTCTATCGAAAAACAATGCACATATACAAACTGATATCCTAAAATCTGCCCATCTTGGCCTTTTGTTGTTGTTTTTGTTCCGGAAACAGTCATTTGAACTCTCATCTCAGTGAAGTTTGTTTTCTTCACGGTTAGCACGATGCACGACAACTCAATCAGTTTTGTCCGCGGTGGCGTGTCATTTCTGGTACGCTATCCAATCCACGTATAGGCGTGCATGGAGCAGATGAACCACCAACAAAATCCATGGACACAACTGTGCTCCCGCCTCAACTAGACGGAGAGGGAGGGCCGGCCCTTTCGTGGAGATGACCAACAACGGCTACGCCCCACCTCCTAGCTAGGGTCACTGGCTCAAAGCATCATGCATGATGGACTCTTCCTAACAACTCGGCTGTCAAATCATTTTTTGGTTTGCCGGGAAACAAATCATCACTCTCAAATCTCAGTCGCGGTAAATCAGATTAGCTGATGCTATATTTCAGAAGAAAAAAAGGGCAGCGCTAAGCGTCCCCGGGGATCTCGCGCGCCGATCCCCCGGGTGGAGAGCCGTCGATGGAACCCTCTCTGGCCATTGGATCCCGTAATGCAGAAAAATACAAAAACGTCGCTATCCCACATTGACCAGGACCTCCCACTCTCCCCCGATCTCCTTTCTCTCACCCCGATCCCCTTTCTCTCTCCACGGCCGCTCCCCAGCCTCGACGCACCTCCGTCCTCCGCCGCCACCACCGCCTCTTCTCCACCGCCGCCGCCTCCTCCCTTCTCCGCCGTCCGCCGTGGCCCGACCACGGAGTCGGTCCTGTACTCGCTCCACGGCCTCTCCAAGGACCTGTCCCTCGCGCTCGCCTTCTTCCGCCGCTCCGTCAACCAGGGCCACCGCTAGCTCGCCAGCGCGCGCGTGCGTCGGTAGCACGATGTGCGGAATTCCGTCGAGCTCGCCTGCCTACGTCGGGCGCGTCACCAAGGGAGGCTACCAGGACACGGTGACGGCGACGCGTGCCACGGATTCCGCCACACGCTGCATGGAACGCCATGAACCACATGGACGAGGAGCACGAGGCTGCTGCTCGTCGTCGCCGAGGGACGCCCTCCTTCCCGTGCCATGTGTGAGGCCGTCCGCCGCGCCGCTAGGCTCTCTGTCCAGGCGGTCGGTCTCCTCCTACGTGCTCGTCTGAACAAGGCCGCACCCGCAGCCGCCACGCAACATCGTCGTGGCATCAATTTTTTTTGGCTCGAGTGCTCGCAACATCGTCGTGTCAGCAATTTTTTTCTCGTAGAAAAAACGGTTCAATCACAAAATAGAAAAAAGACATCAGGCATAGACCTCATAAATTGTGCTATTGTAGCAAAACCGACCTCGTCTGAGACCTCGCCTAGCAAAAACTTTGTATAATTGTAGCAAAACCACAAAAGCAAAAAAAAAAATGTTAATTGCAAACATCGCAGCAACAAAATCTTCCAGCGAGGTCCTCCATGAAAATTATGATGCAAAACAGTAGAACAATTGTAGCAACAAAACTTCACTGGTAGCATTTTTTCATTTGCTATTGTAGCAAAATTGTGACATTATAGCATTTTGAAGCAAAAACGGTTTGTTTGTAATAAGAATTTTGTGCTATTGTAGCAAATGTCTATATGTCTAATTTACACCCAAATACCACAAATGCTTCTATGAAGCAAAAAACGATTAGTTTGTAATGAAAAATTTTGTACTATTGCAGCAAGTCTCTAATTTTCTCCCAAATCCCACAAAGTGCTTCCACGGAGCAAAAAGTTCTAGTCATAGCAAGTTTTTGGTGCTATTGTTGCATCCGTTCAGCGAACTTTTCCCGTGGTGGGTAAACGCACAACAAAAACATTTGCAGCAGTTCTATAAACATATTTGTAGCAAAAAGTGAAAAGAGTATGTAGCAAAACGCAGGGTAGCATCACCATCCGGACATGTCGTAGCCTTTAGCAGCACCGCCTAAAGTTGTTGGAAGCATCTGTTGTAACCTATGCAAGCACCACCGTCGAAGCACCCACAGTAGCTGATTGGAGCACCTGGAGCACCACCCGAACACCGTAGCCGATGCGGCCGACCACCGGACTAGCGTTTGCAAACGTCGACGTCGAAACAGCCATGGCCACACCCCGTGAAGCCGTGCTTCTCCCTTCTGGGCATAGCGCGGCGGCGCCTCCGGTACAGCACCTCCTCCCAATGATTTACGCACCTCCCAAAAATAAATTGCATCATATAAAAAAGAAATTTGCTACAACTAATTCACGGATTTGCATCTATAGATCTTTTTGCTACAATACTTCCAAACATTTGCACCACATCCAACAAAAATTGCATCCCGTGAGAATAAATTTGCTATAAGCATTATGTAGATTTGCATAAAAAAAAGGAAAAAATATGCTACAAACCTTCCAAAATTTTGCAAAACATTAAGAAAACTGCATCATATGAAGAAGAAATTGCTGCAATCAGTTCGTTGGTTTGCATCAAATGGAGACACAAATTGCTACAAAATTTACAAGATTTTGCACCGCATGTAGCAAAAAAAAGTTAGAGACAAATTGCTACAGAACATTCATCCCAGATGGCAGCACCCGTCCCTCGTTACAGCATCGACGCCCCTCCAGATGGTAGCACCGCCGCCTTGGTGGCCCCGATGGTTCTTACTCGTAGCACTGCCGAACGCCCCATGTAGCACGACCGTACGCCCCGATGTACAACGTCGCGTGCCTTTGTAGCACCGCCGCACGCCCCACGTAGCAACGCCGGGTGCATTCGCAACACCACCGCACAACCGATGTAACGCCGCTGCCGAGTGCCTTTGCAGTGCCGCCGCGCGTCCCGTGTAGCACCGTCGCGCTCCTTCAGCAGCACCGCGACTTCCGATGGGAGCACCGCCGCCAGCCGCTCGTAGCATCGCCGTCGGTCAAAAGTAGCATCACCTTCACTTTGAAGCACCACCAAGCACCTTCGCAGCGCCGCCGTCCTCCCATGGGATCACCGCCGTCCTCCTTCGGTAGCACAGTCGCCCTCCCATGGAGCACCACCGAGAACCTTCGGCAGCACCGCAGCCCCGACTCGCGTTGGTCATCTTCTTCCCCAACGATGGCGGCGTACTGCTGCAGCAGAGGTGGAGCATGGCGGAGGGGCACCGGCGGGCAGAGGAGGAGAGAACAAGAAACGGCCGGAGGTAAGCTCGTGCGCGGGCGGGCGCGGTGGGTCGAGGACGCCGGTGAATCTCGAGTGGCGTCGGTTCTCGAGCAGAGAGACCGCTGCCTGCCATGGTAGCACCGCCACTGACGGGCGTAGCAGCGCCGTTCCCCATGGCAGCACCGTCGTGCGCCAATGGTAGCAGCGCCGGGCTGAGTGAGGGGCAGGTGATGGCGTCCGCGCGGATGAGGTCCGGCCGTAGCTCGAGCATCGGTGGGTGAGGGTGCAGCGGAGCTCGACACAGGGCGGACGAGGGCGCGGCGGCGCCGTCAGTCGTCCTTGCGGCCGTCGAGCATGGAGCACCGGTGGCGGTGGTCGGTGCAGGTGGCGTGCACGCGGAGGAGGACGAGGCGGAGCTCGACGCAGCGGAGGACGAGGGTGCCGCGGCGCCGGCTGAGGGCGGGACGGGAGCGCCGTCGGGGCGGCGGCGCGTGACGGGCGAGTCGGTCGAGGTGTTCGAGGCGAGGAGATGGAGGCAGCGCCGGCGTGGAGGTGATTGGATCGACGAGAAGGAGAAGCAATGAAGGGAGGCGGCGAGTGAATTTTGCCTGTGGATATCGGCCGGCGACCAGATCGAGGAGAAGAGGAGAGAGATGCGGCGGCGCAAGCGAGGAAGAAGCGGGGCACGACATCGTGGAGGGTGGAGGGTGGCCGTTGGGCGGCGCAAGCGCAATGCGGGAGCGGTGGGGAACTGAGGATCGAGGAAAGGTAGCGAGGGAGTGACCGGATAGGGTTGACTCGGTGTACGGGCCCGCCGAGGACACGCGGCACTCGCTCGACCCGGGGGACGGGAGCGTGAGATCCCCCCAGGGACTACAAGGCTTTTCCAAAAAAAAAACGGGTTAGCTGTACGAGGGGGCACACGTGCGTTGGGATCGCTGACCGGATGGAACGACAAGTGGAACGTCGCTAGGCTAATCCAATCCCATTCCCAATCCCACGTCAGAGAAGTGATTAAAACAAGCTAAGCTAATCGCCGCCCAGCCATATGGCACAGTACTAAGTACTAGTTTGGTTGCCGTCACATCACATGCATCATGGTGGAGGCAGGGTCACTGACTGAGATTACATACATGATCCAGTTGCTTAATTAATTAATCATCGTCCACCAACGACTTAAAGAAATGCAGTAGGACTGTTCCTAGCATTCCCGTGACCACGAAAGCGCACCTGTCCGTTTCTAGCATCTCAGAAAGGTTTCTGAAGCAATGTGTACCGAACTCGCCGTAATTTCATAGTAATAACCAAGTGGAGTTGGGTTGATATAAATCGCCGCGAGTGAGTGTGGTGGGGGTGGCTGGAAAGGAAAGGGCGAAAGAGCAAAGATCGCATGCGCACTGGTTCGTATCTACCTGTCCCCAAGTACTACTACCACTCAGCCGGACCGGACACGAAGATAGAAACAGAAAACCCAGCCCTACTCCTGCTGCACCCTTTTCCACCGGCGAGCACCACCCAACAACAGCGACCGCCACCATCCAGCCTATTCTGACTCGCCGTCCACGTTGAAAAAGAAAGCCTACAGAGCGCGAGCGGCAGTGACGGATTCAAGATTTTCTTTGATCGTAGTTTTCTTAGCATTTCACCTACTTGTTGTTTTGTGTATGTAACCTTAGTTTCTGGTTCCGTCCGGTGTGAGGAGCTCGCCACGATTACCATCTCCACATGGCCGGCCGTACAATCATTCGTAATTTGGTTTTCCGTCGACGCTCGCTGTATACGAATAATACATTTCATTAGGATGAAAACGAAATTGAGTGGTGCCACATTTATTTTCATTTTTTAATGGAAGCAAAAACAAATACAAAAAAATCCTAAGAAACAAAACAAATATTGTGGGAAACAGATACAACCAAATAGGGTGCGGACACAAAATAGAAAGCAGATATTTGCCAGAATCAAGAGACCCTTGAATAATACAAGAAAAGTCAAGCAAATCAATAAACTTGTCTTTCTAAGATGAAATAAAATATACGGATATATCACGATTATATAATATAGTGTGCATAACTCATCAATTTTAGCACAAGAAAAATACCTACTATCGTGAAAAATAGCAATCTGAACACGAGGGCATGTGCCCTGTTTTCAAAAAACATTTTTAAATGTTTAAAAATTCAGAAAAAAACTGCGCGCGTACATCTGGAGTTATATGTGTGCATAAAAAGTTTCGCGAAGAAATGACCTTTTATTTGGCTTGTGTAAAAAAAAGAAAATATGTCTCATTATGTTTATTTTCTACCACAAAACTTTCACTTTTTTACTAAGGCAAAATAAAAATATTTTTTCACAAACTTTTTTACCGTACACATGTTTTTGCGAGATGTGTGAGTGGTATTTTATTTCAGATTTTTTACATACTAAAAAGCTTTTAAAATGCATTTAGAAAAAAGTCGGTGTAGATATCCCTATGCTCGATCGTCCACTCTCCTACTATTCATCGCTAACCATAGTGCAACACTAAAATGGAGAAGTTGGAAGGACTCAAGAGGGACATGATATGCAAATAGATAGGGCCTAAACATGATCTTTTCAGATACTTTTCCTTTTATAAATCAGATACTGGGTTGTGCCTAAATGTTCACGCTAACTTTTTTGTGCTTGTTGTATTCAAAAAGCACTTTCATAGCAAAATACGGAAAGCTCCGTATTCATCGGAAACGGAGTTTCTTTTTCCGCGGTAGTTCTGTCAGAAAAAGACGTTTCATTTCCACATGAAATTTCCTTTTTCCACAAAATTCCGTTTCCCGTATTTCCATTTTTTTCATTCCATCTTCATCCCTTGGACCATTCGGCGCATGATTAAGCAATCCGTCGCCGCCCGGCTTCAAAATTTACCGCCGCGCTCCGGCCGGTCCCGACCCGGGTCCCGCAGCCGCGCCGCGCCGCGCGGAGACCGGAGACGCTGTCCCCTTCCTTCCTCCCTCCGATTTTCCTCACCCAGACCACAAACCAAACGCCCCCCGAAACACGCAGCCCTTCCGTTCCGACACCACTTCTCTTCCTCTTCGGATCCCCTTTCCCTCTACCCCTCCGCCCCGCCCTGCTCCGGCAGCAGCACACGGCGCGCGACGCGACGGCCAGGCCCAAATGGGGTACCTCTCCTGCCGGGCGGACTCGTCCGTGGCCACCTGCCGCTCCATCACGGCCATCTCGCCGCTCCCCATCTCGCGCCGCTCCGCCACCCGCCCGCCGCCCGCGCCGGAGATCGAGCGGTTCGCGTACGACGAGCTGGAGGCGGCGACCTCGCACTTCGCCGACGCCGCGCTGCTCGGCCGCGGCAGCCACGGGGCGGTCTACAAGGCGGTGCTCCCCTCGGGCCGGCTCGTCGCCGTCAAGCGGCCCTCCCCGCGCCGCGCCGAGGTGGACAACGAGATCCGCATCCTCTCCTCCCTCCGCGGCCCGCGCCTCGTCAACCTCCTCGGCTACTCCGACCCCGGCCCCGACCGCCGCCCGCGCCTCCTCGTCGTCGAGTACATGCCCAACGGCACGCTCTACGACCTGCTCCACCCCTCCTCCTCTGCCCCCGCCCCCTCCTCCCGCCGACCGCCCGGCTGGCCCCGCCGCATCCGCCTCGCGCTGCAGACCGCCAGGGCGCTGCGCGCGCTCCACGACGCCGAGCCCGCCGTCATCCACCGCGACGTCAAGTCCGCCAACGTGCTCCTCGACGCCAACCTCGACGCGCACCTCGGCGACTTCGGCCTCGCGCTCCGCGTCCCCAAGGGCGGCACCGGCAATGCCGCCACCCCGCCCCGCGGCACGCTCGGCTACCTCGACCCGGCCTACGTCACGCCCGAGAGCCTCAGCACCAAGACCGACGTCTTCAGCTTCGGGATCCTGCTGCTGGAGATCATGAGCGGCCGCAAGGCCATCGACGTCCAGTACTCGCCGCCCTCCGTCGTCGAGTGGGCCGTGCCCCTGCTCCGCAAGGGCAAAGTGGTCGCCTTATTCGACCCGCGGGTGGCTCCGCCGCGTGACCCGGTCACCCGACGAGACCTGGCCGTGCTGGCGGCGAGCTGCGTGCGCTCCAACAGGGAGCGACGGCCTTCCATGTCCGACATCGTGGAGCGGCTCACTGTCCTCAGCAAGGCCGTGTCCGCGAAGGTGTGGAACGGGATGGCCGTGGTGGGGAACCCTTGCGCGATTGTTGATGTTCAGAAGACCGTCTCCAAGCGGGCTGCTGCCTCGGAGAAAGAATCGACTTCAGGAGTGGCATTTGATGATGATGATAAGGAGGCAGATGCAGCCTTGGAGGAGCTGGTGCCGTTGGTGGGTGCCAGGAAACCACCGCGTCCATTGAAGAATGGTAAGGTGTTCTCTGAGACAGGGAATGGGGAGCGGAGAAATCTGATGGAGCTCATGGCTCGAATCGATGGTGTTGCTGGCCAAAGATTTGCCATTAATCGGGCAAGAACAGTGCGCGGCACTAGTGATCTTCTTATTGACAAGGATGCAGTCTTGATTCTGAGGAGGAACCAAACTGTAAAAGCGTTGAATCTGAGGCACTTGGTAAAGCTGAAAAGTTTTCTCGTTTAGATACAAACATCAAGCTCAAAGTGGTGAAAGAACAAGAGAAGTCAGGGAAAATCCAAGACAAGGCAGATGAAGTCCAAGGAAAAGCAGAGAAAATCCAAGAGAAGGATGGCAAAATCCAAGAAAAGATAGAGGAAGTCGATCAAGCAGAAAATATTCAAGAAAAGATGGGGAAAATCATCGACAAAGCTGAGAAAAGCCAAGCCACACCAGAGAAAATCCAAGAAAATGAAAGGAAAATCCAAGAGCATACAATGGTAGTCCAACACAATGCAGGGAAGATCCAAGACAAAGCAGAGAAAATGCAAGAGAAGGAAGGCAAAATCCAAGAAAAGATAGGGAAAGTCGATAAAGCAGAAAATATCCAAGAAAAGACAGGGCAAATCATCGACAAAGCTGAGAAAAGCCAAGCCACACCAGAGAAAATCCAAGAAAATGAAAGAAAATTCCAAGAGGATACAAAGGTAGTCCAACATAATGCAGGGTAATCCAAGACAAAGCAGAGAAAATCCAATGCAAGATGGGAGAAAATTCAAATTATACAACTCATCTTGAGGCCAGCTTAATCAGTTAATGTTGGCACTTGCAATTCTCAAGGACAAAGCTCATGAGGCACAAATCTTATTCTTCCGGTGCTGGGATGGCAACATCTGTTCTATCCAAATTGAATGGTCTGGCTGTGACTTGTGATGATTTACCAGTAAGACCTTGAAATTCAAATCCTAGCTACGTGATCCGTCAGTTGCAACATTGCTGCTGTGCCGGCAATGCCATCAAGATCACATTGTACTGGTAATGTCGAAACTCTGAAGTGTGAACAAGAACACAGTTCAGTAGGTCATGACTCATGAGATGATACAGCACTTGGATTCTGTCAATGCAATTCTCACTCCATGTAAGCCAACTGATATTCATTTTGCTTCTTCAAATCAAATATGTGGAGCTTCAAAATGGCCATCCGTTGAAGCCATGCCTTGGATGAAATAGATAGATTGTTGTAGTTTTTGTGCAGCTTCCTTGATTCTTTTTCCTGTGTCTGCATACAAGAATCACCAAGTGCTCCATTGATTTGTATCTAGATTAGGACGGATGCTGAAGTGGATGTTTAGGAGGGCAAAAATATTTTGACATTTCCATCTTCAGAAGACATAAAGAACTGCTACCCTGCCATGCTCTTACTCTTCCATGTGCTACGCGTGCAACAGTGATATGCTTCAATTGGCAATTAATGCTCCATTCAAACTAGATGAGAATGAGGCGCCATTCATACTATTTGGCACTGCTTTATTTTATTGCCTGTGTTATACCATTCTGTCCTTAGTTTAGGCTTGTGAGTTATCATGATGTTCAAATGAAGGCTCCACCAGAATTTCTCATCAGATTGGGGGAGAAACAATTCAAGCATGGTGTTCACTGTTTCATTCTCCCTATTTGTAAATAGGGCAACCATACAGGTGCTGTGTTTGTTTTGAAGATTATCGATGGATTGGGAAGAGAACGTATGCATGGCGGGTGGCTAGTCTTTTCGTCAGCATCCATCCGTCAACAAGTTTTGATTGGCGCCTCATCTTGTCTGTGTTTGAATGCTGCATTCATTGCCAATATATTCATCACATGAACTATGTGGGACAAGTGCACACTGTCGTCCTTCCACATGAATGTCTTGCCCAGCTGTCTGCGTCATCATGTATCCTCAATGCATTCATTAATGTGATATGGGACATTTCTATGATGTCAGTTATCTCAGAAATTTGGTGGAAATGGCAAGAATTTTGGGAACGAGATCCTCTGACGTTGGAGAAACTACTGCAGAGGGACGTCCATGTGTTTGGAACGTTCGATGTGCATCTGACGGCAGCAGATCGAATCCCTGGAAACATAGCGTGCGAGTTGGCCCAAAGCCCAGTTCAACGATCTCGCTCGTCGCCATTAGCTCGTCTGCACGCCCAGCTCCATGGACGTGGTCGGCTGCACCACGCGGCCACGCCGTTGAGGCCGTCTCAAACAGCCTGGTCGCCGCGCTCAACCTCTACACTCATGCAGCCCTGGCGCACGACGGCCCGCGTCCTCCGAGAGGATGAGCAGGAGTACAATTTCCGCCGCCGTGCTCATTTCTGTGTTGCCGCCGCCGATACGCATGCTGGCTGCGTCCTCCAAGACGAGGATGTCGAGTGAAGGTCCAGGAGTTCGATTTCGTGTCCGGCGCGCTTATTTCTGTGTTGCCGCCGCCTGCACATACTGGCTGCGTCTTCCAAGACGAGGATGTCGAGTGAAGGTCCAGGAATTCGATTTGGTGGCCGCCGCGCTTGTCCTCTATACAAATCCATGACCAAGAGGTGAACGGATAATCTGAACTAATACTTTCAGAATCAAATGGCATCCACAAATGAACAAGAGGTGAACTGAACATTCAGAACTTGAACGCAAGAATACTTTGAGCACCATTTAGTTTAATTCAATCCCTTTTCAATAGATATACTCCCTGGTTTGCATCTGTGCCGTTTCGGCACAAATGAAACTGAAAACACCTGTACAAAAAAGGCAAGGCAAGCAACCAAGGGAAAGAGCAGCCGCCTCCACGGATCGACGGCTCCGGGGCGTCGAGCCCGTACAGGGAGCAGGCTCGCTTCGCCGCCTCCACGGTTAGGCGGCGTCGCGCCCGGCAATGGCCGGCTCCGTCGCCTCGGCGGCGTCGCTCCCGGCAATGGCCGCTCCGTCGCCTCGGCGTCGCTCCCTGACGGAACGGCGACTTCTCTTTCCTTGCGACTGGCCGACCGACGATGACGATGGTTGGAGCGAGGCGAGAGCATTACGAACGTCAAACTGGGCCGCATGGACCGCTTATTTCCGCTTCCAACCGAGCGAAAGAGCCAGCAGGCTGTAGTTTACGCGAGCATCGTCGGATGCGCATCGAACGTTCCTAACGCATGGACGTCCCTCTGCAGTAGTTTCTCCAACGTCAGAGGATCTCGTTCCGAATTTTGGGGATTGTCTTGCTTGCTCATAGAAGGTACATATGAAGGAAAAGAACTGCACTCTATGCTCAGAAGAGAGTGTACTTGGATCACCTGCATCAGAGGTTCAGATAATGAACATAATAGTCTATTAGCTTGATTGAGATCTACATTATGTTTTGTCAAATCAGCAATCTATTTGTGTGTGGAAGACGTACATGTATGTTACTAGTGTGGTACAATAGTAGGTAAGGGCGAACATGGCAAGTAGGGACATGACATGATGCATGATACTCTGTGTCTCTGTCCCGTAACACTGTATGCATAATACATTTGTGTCGTGAGAACAATGGTAGGCTTGCAAGAAGTATCAAATGCCTTTTAAAACAGAGATAAAAGAAATCTAGGATTTTCTCCAGACTCGTGAATGAACTGTGGTGACCTGACAGTCAGAGCGTGTGTAGTGTACCAGCCAGCCAAGTCTACCAGCCAAGATCCACGGAGTATGGCCGAAGATCCCTCATTACATTGCGACCAATCATGCATGAACTGCCCCCCCCCCCCCCCCCCCCCCCCCCCCCCCCCCCCCCCACTAATCTAACATCTGAAGAAAATGCATTTTCTCATCATATGTTGCTTATTATAACTTCATTTCTATATTTTCACATGTGTGATGAAAAAAGAATACGTAGCCACCACTTCAAAAGACATACCCGTAATCGTTCTTGTTCGTATGCTTTACATTACATGAGTACAAATTTGTAAGCGACATCTTCGTCGGCTCACTGTCATGATTACTAGTCTTTTGTTGTTTTGCCGAGTAGGCTACCCACAAAATGAAAAGTCAGAATTCCTTTATAACACTTCAATAATCTTGCTAGTAGTAACCAATGAGAAACTACTCCATATTTTTATACCATTGATGAAATATTTATATTTCATGCATGGCGTGTGCGCTATTGCCTAGAGAATATAATAACAGTGTTTCTATTTTGGGGCTCGTAGGTGTAAATGCACCCACTATTAAAAAATCATATTTCAAAATGTTACAAATTCAAAAAAAAAATCGGGTATACATAATGACATTTTATGTCTGATCATACCGTTTCGTTAAAAAAAACTTTTTTGGTGGTCTGTGTAAAAAAGACAAACTCAGGTGTTAGAAAGTGATTTTTCACAGTACATTTTTTGTCTTTTTATACAGGCTACAAAAAATATCTTTCTTTTTTTGCGAATTTTTTTATGCGGATATAGAATGTCTCGATTAATACCCAAAAATTTGTAATTTTTTGACATTCTAAAATGTATTTAAAATATCTTTTTTCATAATAGATGCATCTAAATCTATGAGTTAAAACATCGTGTCCTCTTTCTAGTGAGCTGTCACTGTCTCTTTTCCCCATCTTCTTTCTTCAGCAGTCCCGAGTGTGGGACGAGAAAGGGAAATCGATAACCTCCAGAATTTTCTTTAACAAAAATAAGAATCAATCAATATGTGCGCAACATACTATCGTCTATCAAGACAAGCTCCGGAATTTTCGTTAAGTCAGAAATCTTGTATTTTTGCCTTTGGTTCTACGCGTACATGCAAAGCCGCAAGTCGGCACTTGCCAGTGCGTTGGAGAAAACAGCATCGCTCTTGGAACCATGCATGGACCGCGGCCGTGCTCTGAATAGTGCCAGCGACTAAGCATCATTAATTATTGGTGTTCTATTTGGTACGTCAGTTGTCCTTGCAATTTCTCTGATTTATAATGGAATCGAACCGTGATCCATGAGTTGCATCTTATTTTTGTCTAGCAGAAATCTCATCTCAGGAAGTAGGTGCTGGTAAGGCCTGCCTGGCAATGATGTTGATACATTATCCTGCTGGAATAAGGCAGGACCAATGACCCGCTCTTCTTCATTTCGGCTATTATTAGCTTGGTGGTTTAAGAATAATCTAATACTATTGAGGTAGTTAGAAGAGCAGCTGGCTCAGTTGAGATGCATGTTTCTCGCAGCTAGACACTACATTCAGAGCACATGATCTTTGAGAAGATTTCAATAAATTAACTTCGTAGATACGGCTCACTACAAAAGTGCTGCCACAACAGTTTCAGCATTTCAGGCATAAGTACCTCAACAGCAACAATAGAAAAGCAACTGCTAAAAATGACATGTTTTCTATTTGGCCTGGCACGACATCGTTAGACAAGCGCAATACCATTGATTAAAAACTCCAGATAGCCCTATAATCTAGTTCATAAGATCTCACCAAGTATAAGAACTCAAACTGTTGAAAGGAAGGCAACCATCTAGCGTGCAAAAGAAAATTGGGACAATGCTTAGATAATAATCAAGATAACTCCAAGAGCTCCTGTTAAAGATGAGTTAATGGCACCCGCTGTCACACAACTCAACGTCAATGTGCACTTAAGTCACACTTCTCCAGAGTGATTATTTGATCACACAACTCGACAAGTGCGTGCACGCAGGTCACTGGGCCCACTTGTCAGTCCGTTTTGGACGGTAAATTTTCAGAAAACCCCCTGGAGTAATATTAATTTTACAAAATGGTCCCCCTGGAGGACCATTTTGTAAATTAGAAGGACCATTTTGTAAAATTAGGAGGACCATTTCGTAAAATTAGAAGGACCATTTTGTAAAATTAATATTACTCCAGTGGGTTTTCTGAAAATTTACCGTCCAAAACGGCCTGACAAGTGGGCCCAGTGACCTGCGTGCACGCACTTGTCAAGTTGTGTAACCAAATAATCATATTCTGGAGAAGGATGACTTAAGTGCACATCGACGACGAGTTGTGTGACCGCTGGTGCTATTAACTCTGTTAAAGATGTGTCATTCGTGCAACCGAGAGAAGAACTCGGGAAGCAACGTTTCGTTTGCCACCACACCATGTTTGTTGGAGTAGACATCATTAACCATACTTTCCAGGTCTCCAACATCATTCGTAGACATGGCGATGTACTCACTCAGGTTATTGGTGTTTCCATCTGAAACAGGTTCGAAGCAAGAATAAGTAAATGCGCTGCATATTTAACAGACTAGTTATCCTCAAGTTAAAATTAACCATGGACTACACAGATATCACATAACGACATAATTTTAAGAGACACTAGAGATAATGTTCAATTTATTCACTACTGCTTCCCATCATATGTCCAGATGTTCTATGCATAACTGATATTTCCAAGAACTACTTGATGACTACGAGAAGAAGAGAGTGCAATGATGGTCAGGTATATAATCTGATACCTTCAGCGACAATTGGTTCATATTTTGGAGGCAGCGCAATCCAATTCCCCAATGGGTCCTTCATGTGGCTTCTATCTGATGCGAACGATCGAAGAAATACAGGACCATGAATTACACGGAAAAGTCTGCAAGCAGTATATGGGAGATAGTTAGTACTGATTTTCAACCCCCAAACCAACCACTATTCATGGCCTCCAATATTTTGACAGGCATGTACGCCTATTTAGATATACATAGAGATGCAACGGAACAGGTTTGATCTAACCTAGGATAGGAACATAAGTAATTAAGTAGCCACATCTATATTATCTTGTGTCAGTGTAACCAGAATATGCTATACTGTTGTCCTTCATCGTTTAATAACACAATAATTTGCACACAAAAGGAGTAACTCCGAACTAGGAGTAGTAATCAGCTTTCATTACACAAAAATGAGGAGGTTGACACACAGTTTACATGTAATCTTGCATGGACACCTTCACAATTTTCTCTCACCAATGTCACAATTCTGATCCATCTATAGATCACTGAGAGCCATTTAATACATGAAAAGGATGCATGCTTTTTTTTTTTGCGGAAAAGGAAAGTGATATTAAAGCCACGAACATACAGAAAAGTCCAGTACAAGATTGGAATTACACACAGGTCCCCAGGACCTCGATCCCCTGGACTCCGATGACGATGACGAAGACCACGAAGCCGCCAGTGGCGCGCCGCCGCCGTTGCTCCTCTCGATGGCTTGGATCAGGAGCACCCCTTCCGCGGACGGGAAGTCACCGTACGCCGGCTCCGAAGAGCCTACCCCCTGGACCATCATCTTCATCGCGTAGCCACACATCACCTCCCCCTTATTGAGCTCGAAGGTCCGACGCAGCCGCCACACCGACGCCGGAGAAGGGGAACCGAACTCGCCAGATCCGGGGATCCGCGAGCCCGAGGAAGTGGAGAGCTCGACCACAGCACCCCGAGGAGAGCCGTCGCCGGAGAGGATGAGCTCCACCACCGACACGCCGCACCGGCCGCACCACCGCCTCCTGAGCGCCGCCGAGCCGCTACCTAGACACCCTACACTATGTACAAGCCGTGAATCGTCGATCCCCCACCCTCCCGCCGCCGGAGCGGCCGCCGGAGGGGGAGAGATCGAACGATTCGACGGCGAGCGAGGTGGGTTTCCGGGTGGATTCAAGAAATCGCCAATCCTCTACTGTAGCGGGAGGAAAGGGACGACCAAGCTTCGTTAAGTACATGAAAAGGATGCATGCTAACTCCTAAATTCCAAACTTTCAAACAATTTTCCCTCCCACTAGACACATATTTCATGTAAAAATAGCAGCATCATGTCAACTGCGTAATTCATACATGGCCACATGGTATGTTTTAGATAAATTACAGACAAATTCCATGTACTTACTTTACACAAGTGGACTGTAACTAGTATCTGCTGAAGTATCTCCAAAAGCAACAGAACATTACCTTCCATAGATGGAGTTACCAAATGATAACGGTTGAATGGCCTTGGAAACATACTCGAGGAATGGACAAGGGAAAGGAAGACTGGAGTCCAAATCCCAAACAAGATCAGGAACAACTCCTTTGTTTCGCCTAGACTTTCATATGCATAACAATAAGTAGGTGCCATGAAATGCTACTTCATAAAAAAGACAATGCTTTTATGTTGGCAATAAATCTTAATCTCAATCTATATTAAGCTGAGTACTAACAATGACGTATCAGAATCATTGAAAGAAATAGCGCGCTATCGCGCCTTAATAGAACGCTATAGCGTGTTCGGAATGGTCTCGCTAAATAAATCAGTGTACAAAGGCCTGCGCTATTTTGCTATAGCGCGCTATTTTTTTCTTGATCAGAATGCCACATCATCGATCACAACTTCCCCTTAGTGTCTGTTTTACATCCTATAGAACACGAATACAGCATAATAAAACAACTAGAACCGGGAACCCATGCTTAAAAAATAAAGACTCTGAAACCTACCATAAAAACGAATTTCATTTATTAAATGACGTGGTGTCGGACACGGCATATGCCACGGGGTGGCTAAGATAGGCGTGGGAGCAGCGTGCTGCAGCGCCGGAGCGCTAAGACGCGAAGTACCCAGGTTCGGAGCCCTCACGATGGAGGTAAAACTCCTACTCCTGCCGGATCTCTCTAGTATCGGTGGACAAAGTACATGGTTGCTCCTTGAGCTGTTCGCGGAGCTCTCCATGGCTCTAGCTCTCTCTAACTTGCTCTCGGGGTGGGGAAGAAGAAACTGATTTCGGGGATCGGACCCCTTCTACTCGGGCACCCAGACAGCCTTATATAGGCCTGGCTGTCTGGCTTACAGGCGGGGCCGGCTGCACCAGCCGGCTGAAGTAGGCTACAGAGATTCTCCATCATGACGCCGCTTGTCCGCGGCATAGCACGCTGCGGTGCCTCGTACAGCCGAACTCCCTAGCGGTGCAGGATTTGCCGGGCTAGACCTCGCGACGTGGAGGGCTAGCCGGCGATGGTGCCGGGCCCCGCCCACACGGCGGACGTCTCCTGGGATATCTTGTCGGCGTGCTGGGCGGCGCTCCGTGTCGCCCGCTTGTCGAGGCTCCTAGGCACCGCAGGAGATGTCGGGCTAGACCTCGCTTTAGCCCATGCCTGGGCTATGTGGAGGGCTAGCCGGACATGGCCCCGGCACCCGCCCGTACGGCCCCTTGTCTCCTGCTTGTCGTAGGCAGACGGCAGCCGGTCGTCTGGCGGCCAGCCACCCGAATCCGGCTACTGCGGTTGACTCTGGTCGCATAAGGTGGGCGTCGTTTGTCGTTATCTGGTTGTCTCTGAGAATCGTGATGATGACGAGCCTGCAGTTCTTTTCTCGCCTATGCCGCCCAGCTGTGCTTCGACAGGCTAAGTGGAGACCGGCTGCGCTCGGGGCAGATGGACTCGGCCGAGCCGGGCAGCCGGAGGCGGCCAAGCTGAAGACTTGTACTTGATTTTGCGTTTCACTCGGGATCCTCTGTGGGTCTTCAAGCACCCGGGTTTTATCCCCATGTCATTAAACCAAATGAGGAATTGAGGAATGGATGTTTGGTTGACCACCACATATAAATTAGGTGAGTCTCAGCTTGTACTCATGTCTAGGGCAAGTAGACAATGTTGTTAAGACACTTTGGCATGCCAAACATTTGACGGTAAACTAAATTGTGGTCCAACAAGCAAACACGAGCCTACATTTGTTGGGGCTAAGTGTAGTGAAAAATGAAACATGCCCTTGCTCCTAATTTATTTTCATAATTAAGGTTTCTTACTTAACTTTTTTCATAGTTCATTAAAAAATTGCACAGCTCAATCATAGTACAAAGCCAAAGAAAAATGTGACACTAAACTAATATAGCTTTTACCTGGATACAGATTACATGATAATCCCACAAGACAAATCCATCATCAGTACTACTTGCTTTCTGATACCAGAGAGGAACCTGCAATCCCAATAAAAATACTTCACAACTCCTAAACAGTAACACAAAAAGGGGTAACTGCAATCTAAAGAAGGATTTAAAACAAAAGGAAGTAATACACACTAAAATAGTAGAAGAATAATACAGAAGATAAAATAAAATCACCTTCTTTTCCTCATTTGATATGAAAACAGCGTAAAGGTCAGTGCCCGCAGGATCAGCAAGTCCAGATCTAATCAGTTCCTTACATAGCAAGTACACATTTTCTTCGCTACACAGTGGAAATTAACTCCAGCTGTTATTCAATAGATAAAAACGGCAAACAACTTTAAATTTCTACTGCATTGTTTATAAAACAGAGAGAAATGCTTTAACGAGAGGATGAACATCAATGATTCAACACGCATGAATGAAATAAGGGCATAAATCTGTACATTACACATTATACAATTGCTTAGGAGTGTCATGCAATAGTAAGGTTATAACTATAGTTGAAGAATCATGCTCAAAATGTACACGCTTTCTCCAAATCATAACATTCGAATAAATCTTACATCAGTATGTAATAAGTAATAATCAATTAAATCAATCTAAAAAACAATTAAAAGCAATGTTTCCACAGAGTAAACTTTCAGATTTGCTAAAGAAGGCCAACGTATGACAAGAAATTAGCAAGTCCATCCAATTAATTTTAATATCAAGTAGGATATTCTAACTTGGATGATAATCAGCCAAAGGTGTTGTATGTACTAGCAACCAGTTTGAAGTTACAAGTTTAAACATGATTCCATTCCTAGTAAGTGCCTAATTCGACTTCAAATATGATTTTGTTCCAAGGTATCAATTAATTGTCATGATTTATTTACACTTACACGTTCGTTGGCGTTTTTCGTACTAGGACCTAATTCTTTAGCTGCCACTGCTATATACTACTTCACATGTGAGATTGGTATCATATTCGCAGGAATGCGTTCAAAGATATATACTAAAAATAGAGTATCCTACAAATAACTGGACAAGAAACTGTAGCGGGTGATAACAACTAACATGGCTGTAAAACTTCTGCATCTCCCTCCACAGCTACTAAATATAGACAATCTTATCACCCTGAAGGGGAACTAAATGAGGTAGTCTTGGACTCTAGTATACTCAGTTTATCATCGCAAAAGGCTTTAATTACTTAGCACATGAAAACACATGGAAATAAACGCCTTCTTATGCATCTGTACATAAACGCTACTAGACTGTACACAGTTTGGGGTTTTTGGCCAGAACGAATACTAGAGATTGCATCCTGATTCCTGATATGGAGTTTCAGACCCGAACGAGGGATGCTCGCATCCAGTATCTCTAGTCTCTATTCCAATTAGCACATCGCTGACAGTCTCACACAGTACCTTCAACACAAATCAGTACAATCTATATAGGTAAAATAACTGGATACGGAAGATCTGTCTCGCCACTGAGAAACCCTTTTCACCTCCTAGGCTCCTACCCAGAACCTCCCTGTGTTCGAGCACACGACGGGAAGAAGAACTAAGAATACGTGGTACAGGTACAGCCATGGTTACCAATTTGAGCAAGTACGGATCAAGGCGAAGGGATCGGTTACCAGTAGTATGGGGTGTGGGTGAAGGTCGCGACATCGAGGGGCGGGTCGCTCGGCACCGAGGTATGGAGAGGCGGAGAAGGATCTGCGCCGGCGGCTGCGCCGTCGTCGGCCATGGAGACGCGAGTGGTCGGCGAGGCTTGCCCAGGAAAAGCAGGCAGGCAAGAATAAGGGCCTTTGCCACTTGTGGGCTGTGGGAAGTTAATGCAGCCATGGGCTTATTTTCAGCCTCTTTCTAGAATCAGGCCCACGTTCTAATCAGACACCACCTCGTCCAGGCCAACCTCAGAAAAAGCCGCCGCCTCGCGGCGATCCGTCTCTGCCGGAAATCATTCCCTTTGCAAAGAACCAATCGGACCATCTCGTGGTGATAAGTGTCGTATTCTCCTTCGTTCGGTACCAACAGTTGCATACATGTTTGCCAAGTGTCACAACCATATTGAAAGTGGGGAGCAGGAGAGAGAAAGGGACACGAGAGGGTGGAGGGCAGCTTTTTCCCTTTTATTTTTCAAAACCGAAACTTCAAAACAAAATATCTCGAGAACCGTTTATCGAAATTACGAACCGTTTTTACTTTTGAGCTCCTCGCGTCGAGATATTCAAAACTAGATCTCATGTTGATAGGTTTCGACGATTTTTTTTGTACTCTCAGTTATGTATAGTTGTACAACATCTGTCTGTACAAACTGTGTCTGCGTAGTTGTACAACTTGTGTCTGTATAGTTGTACAACATGTGTTTGTACAACATGTGTCTGTCTAGTTGTACAATATATGTCTGTATAATCTGTGTCTCTCTAGTTGTACAATATGTGTAATGTAGTTGTACAACTTGTGTTATGTAGTTGTACAACCTGTGTCTGTACAACCTCTGTCTCTTTAATTGTACAACTTGTATCTGTGTAGGTGATAACCTGTATCTGTACAACATGTGTCTGTCTAGTTGTACAACATGTGTTTATATAGTTGTACAACCTATATCTGTATAATCTGTATCTGTCTAGTTATACAACATGTGTTATGTAGTTGTACAATCTGTGTCTGTGTAGTTGTACATCGTAGTCTGTGTGTTCTGTACTTTAGTTTTGTGCCATATTTTTTTGTAGTTTGTACTCTTTATTTTTTTTACGTGGGGAGCAGGATGTACGAGGCAGGCAACTGCGTACGACAGCACGACACCACGGGGGCTTTCTTCTTTTGATTTGTACGCGGGAGGAGAGCAACGCACCTAGGCGCATACACGCACGGACCAGCAGGGCGCATGCACGGACGGGGCCAGCTTTCCTGCATGCACGCACGAGACCACACCGTAGTTTTCGCTACTGTACGAAGGTCTGCCAGACCACCACGTGGCGCGCTTGCACGGTGGCCAAAGTTCCTTTCGCGAAGAGAACCTTTTTATTAGTGGCACCCGTCTCCGCCAGTCCGCCACCATCCCTCTAAACTCCCCTTCTCCGCGCCGGCAAGCCCGACCGCACCCGCTCCCCCGACCTCACTATTTTCCTATTTTAAAGTTTCAAAACAAAATCTAGATGTAGACAATGTTCTGACCTACCAACATTCTAAACTTCAAATCAAAATATTTCATATTCTGGGTTACACATAATAATAAAATTTGACAGATTTGTAAGAGTTGAAATTTTGACTTTGACATTGTTGTGTAGCCCAAAATAAAAGACATTTCTAGAGATTTTACGTGTTGACAAAATAAAGTATTGCCTACATCTATGATTTTTCAGATTTTTTTCAAACTTCAAAAATATGATTTTTGACTTATTTTTATATAAAGAGCTCCGTGGAGGTATCATCGTGTACAACACTATAAAGTTAATCCAAAATAAAATCAAGTCTAGAACAACCCTTCGTGTTAACTAATTGATCTATGTTAACATCACATAAGAAAAACTCACAAATTAGTTCCGCAAAAGTCACGCCAATATGGTTTAGCCTAACACGTGGAACACTCTAAACCTACTTACTTCAGATAGTGACACTATCTAGATAAGTGTTTGATATGTAAATTGAATGAGATGAGTCATTGCCAATTATCAATATTTCTTATGAATCAGATGATACGTGCAAATGGTGGTAAAGCTAGGACCTTTGATGATCAATCCAAAAAACTACATCATATTTAGTGCCACCAAACACAACATACCAAATGATTAGTTAGATAAGCATCCAAACACTTTTATGGAAAGCAAATGCAAAGGTAAAAATAAACCATGCCACACCTATAAATAGGCCCACACCATGAAGATCTCCTCCATCATCCATCCATCCTTCACACACCTAGAGAAAAAACATCACAAATCCACCATGAAGACCTTCCTCGTCCTTGCCCTCCTTGCCGTGGCGACGACCATGGCCACCGCCATAGTGCAGTTTGACCCTAGCGGACAATATCAGTCGCAACAGCCATTTTCACAACTACAAAACACTGTGCGCAACAACAACCATTTTCGCAGGAGCAACAACAACCTTTTCTGCAGCAACAACAACCAGAGCAGTTTGATCCGAGCGGTCAATACCAGTCGCAACAGCCATTTCCACATCTACAACAACCTTTGCTTCAGCAACAACAACATGGCCAGTTTGATCCTACCGGCCAATACCAGTCGCAACAACCATTTTAGAAACTACAACATCTGTTTTCAAAGAAACAACAACCTTTCCTGCAGCAACAACATGGGCAGTTTGACCCCAGCGGCCTATATCAGTCGCAACAGCCATTTTCTCAAATACAACAACCTTTGCTGCAACAACAACAATATGGGCAGTTTGATCCTATCGGCCAATACCAGTCGCAACAACCATTTTGGAAACTACAACATCTGTTTTCAAAGAATCAACAACCTTTTCTGCAGCAACAACAACCTGGGCAGTTTGACCCCAGCGGCCTATATCAGTCGCAACAACCATTTCCTCAAATACAACAACCTTTTGCGGAATCGTGGCAATATTCACAGGAACAACAACAATTTCCTGGGCAAAAACAACCTTTTCTGTAGCAGCAACAACAACAACCATTTCTCCAGCCATTTCTGCTACAACAGTTGAACCCATGTCGCCAGTTCCTCGTGCAGCAATGCAGCCCAGTGGCGATGTTGCCGTTCCTCTGGTCGAAGATATTGCAACAGAGCAGCTGCCAGGTGATGCGGCAACAATGTTGCCGGCAACTGGTGCAGATTCCCGAGCAGCTCCGTTGCCCTGCCATTCACAGTGTCGTGCATGCCATTATCGTGCAACAACAGCAGTTCATCCAATCTCAACATGAGATAGGTCAAGGCTTCTTCCAGCCTCAGCTACAACAGATCAGCCAGGGCTTCATCCAACCTCAACAGCTAGCTCAGCTCGAGGCGATGAGGACATCTGCGCTGCAAACCCTATCGGGGATCTGCAATGTGCAGGTCCCGCTCCATCGCCCCATTGTTTAGTCGATAGATGAAGCATTGTTGTTTAGTCAATGGACCGATCGATGTAACAGTGATAAATAAAGTGGCATGCACTATAATGTGTGACCCCTGGTCAGTACTAGTACAAACTTGGGAATAAAGAGAAATATATGTTCTTGTCTGCATAATATTGCTTGTCGTTGTTCCGATCACACGCATATTGAGATGTGGTACAACCATGGTTAACAATCTGAGCAAGTACGGATCAAGGCGAAGGGATTGATTTCCAGTAGTATGGGGTGTGGCTGAAGGTTGCGACATCGAGGGCGCGTCACTCGGCGCCGAGATATGGAAAGGCGGAGAAGGATCTGCGCCGGCTGCTGCTCTGTCGTCGGCCATGGAGACGCGAGTGGTCGGCGAGGCCTGCCCGGCAATTCCGATTTGACGCCCGTAGCCCAAAATAAAAGACATTTCTAGAGATTTTACGTGTTGACAAAATAAAGTATTGCCTACATCTATGATTTTTCAGATTTTTTTCAAACTTCAAAAATATGATTTTTGACTTATTTTTATATAAAGAGCTCCGTGGAGGTATCATCGTGTACAACACTATAAAGTTAATCCAAAATAAAATCAAGTCTAGAACAACCCTTCGTGTTAACTAATTGATCTATGTTAACATCACATAAGAAAAACTCACAAATTAGTTCCGCAAAAGTCACGCCAATATGGTTTAGCCTAACACGTGGAACACTCTAAACCTACTTACTTCAGATAGTGACACTATCTAGATAAGTGTTTGATATGTAAATTGAATGAGATGAGTCATTGCCAATTATCAATATTTCTTATGAATCAGATGATACGTGCAAATGGTGGTAAAGCTAGGACCTTTGATGATCAATCCAAAAAACTACATCATATTTAGTGCCACCAAACACAACATACCAAATGATTAGTTAGATAAGCATCCAAACACTTTTATGGAAAGCAAATGCAAAGGTAAAAATAAACCATGCCACACCTATAAATAGGCCCACACCATGAAGATCTCCTCCATCATCCATCCATCCTTCACACACCTAGAGAAAAAACATCACAAATCCACCATGAAGACCTTCCTCGTCCTTGCCCTCCTTGCCGTGGCGACGACCATGGCCACCGCCATAGTGCAGTTTGACCCTAGCGGACAATATCAGTCGCAACAGCCATTTTCACAACTACAAAACACTGTGCGCAACAACAACCATTTTCGCAGGAGCAACAACAACCTTTTCTGCAGCAACAACAACCAGAGCAGTTTGATCCGAGCGGTCAATACCAGTCGCAACAGCCATTTCCACATCTACAACAACCTTTGCTTCAGCAACAACAACATGGCCAGTTTGATCCTACCGGCCAATACCAGTCGCAACAACCATTTTAGAAACTACAACATCTGTTTTCAAAGAAACAACAACCTTTCCTGCAGCAACAACATGGGCAGTTTGACCCCAGCGGCCTATATCAGTCGCAACAGCCATTTTCTCAAATACAACAACCTTTGCTGCAACAACAACAATATGGGCAGTTTGATCCTATCGGCCAATACCAGTCGCAACAACCATTTTGGAAACTACAACATCTGTTTTCAAAGAATCAACAACCTTTTCTGCAGCAACAACAACCTGGGCAGTTTGACCCCAGCGGCCTATATCAGTCGCAACAACCATTTCCTCAAATACAACAACCTTTTGCGGAATCGTGGCAATATTCACAGGAACAACAACAATTTCCTGGGCAAAAACAACCTTTTCTGTAGCAGCAACAACAACAACCATTTCTCCAGCCATTTCTGCTACAACAGTTGAACCCATGTCGCCAGTTCCTCGTGCAGCAATGCAGCCCAGTGGCGATGTTGCCGTTCCTCCGGTCGAAGATATTGCAACAGAGCAGCTGCCAGGTGATGCGGCAACAATGTTGCCGGCAACTGGTGCAGATTCCCGAGCAGCTCCGTTGCCCTGCCATTCACAGTGTCGTGCATGCCATTATCGTGCAACAACAGCAGTTCATCCAATCTCAACATGAGATAGGTCAAGGCTTCTTCCAGCCTCAGCTACAACAGATCAGCCAGGGCTTCATCCAACCTCAACAGCTAGCTCAGCTCGAGGCGATGAGGACATCTGCGCTGCAAACCCTATCGGGGATCTGCAATGTGCAGGTCCCGCTCCATCGCCCCATTGTTTAGTCGATAGATGAAGCATTGTTGTTTAGTCAATGGACCGATCGATGTAACAGTGATAAATAAAGTGGCATGCACTATAATGTGTGACCCCTGGTCAGTACTAGTACAAACTTGGGAATAAAGAGAAATATATGTTCTTGTCTGCATAATATTGCTTGTCGTTGTTCCGATCACACGCATATTGAGATGTGGTACAACCATGGTTAACAATCTGAGCAAGTACGGATCAAGGCGAAGGGATTGATTTCCAGTAGTATGGGGTGTGGCTGAAGGTTGCGACATCGAGGGGCGCGTCACTCGGCGCCGAGATATGGAAAGGCGGAGAAGGATCTGCGCCGGCTGCTGCTCTGTCGTCGGCCATGGAGACGCGAGTGGTCGGCGAGGCCTGCCCGGCAATTCCGATTTGACGCCCGTAGCGTCACCTACGGGGTCGACGCGCACCCCTCGAGCGAGGAGTTCGATTAACTGGGCCGGCCCAAGTATGCTTTCTTTTCACTGTTTTTTCATTCTTTTATAATTTTTCGTCATTTTCTGTTGTTTTTCTCCTTTTTTTCGAAATATGAATATTTTTAAAATTCTGAACGTTTCAAATTTTCAAATCTGGACATTTTTTGAAAGTGAATAATTTTCAAATCAGAACATTTTTTCGAATGTGAACAATTTTCAAATTTGGACATTTTTTAAATCTTGAAATTTGAATTTTTTTCGAATGTGAAGATTTTTCAAATTTGAATAATTTTCAAATATGGACAATTTTCGAACGTAAAATTTTGAAATTTGCTATTTTTCTTCAATTTAGCAGAAAACTGGATGTATTTGAACAAATTCAACGTATGAATGCTATCAACCGAAGAAAAAACACACAGAGGGAGCGAACATGTGCGCGAAACCTTACTGGGCCAGCCAAGGAGGGAAGCTTCTGGTGTTGCGTCTATAACAAACGCTGAATAGGAGCTCCCGGCTTGCCCAGGCAAGCGGGTGAGAAAACCTATATCGCGCCTACCGCGTACCCCCGACGACGAATGGGCCGGCCCATTGTAGCCTCCAGTCGTTAGTTTTTTCCTTTTTCGTTTTTCTTCGTCTTTCTTCTCTATTTTTCTTTTTTCCTTTTCTTTTCATTTTTCTTTCTTTTTTACTTTTATTTCTTTTTATATTCATTTTCCAAAATGTTTTCAGATTAAAAAATGTTCAGATTTGAAAAATCTTCAAAATTTGAGAAATGTTCAGATTTGAAAAATGTTCATTTAAAAAAAATACTCAGATCTGAAAATTGTTCATTTTAAAAAATGTTCACATATGAAAATTGTTCATTTTGAAAAAAAATCAAATTTGAAAATTGTTTATTTTAAAAACAGAAAAGTAAAGTAAAAAAAAGATGAAAAATAACACTTACCTGTTACTGAAAAAATGTGCCTGGCCCAATAGCGCCGGGGGTACGCGGAGCGTATGCTCGCTCCCGCGTAACGCGCGACATAGGCGCTCCCAAGCAGGTACGGCACTACGGCCTACGCAAGAATAAGGGCCTTTGCCACTTGTGGGCTGTGGGAAGTTAATGCAACCATGGGCTTATTTTCAGCCTCTTTCTAGACTCCGGTCAGCCACACCTCGTCCACTTAAAAGAAGACCCCCCTCAGAAAAAACCACGCCGCCTCGCCGTCCCGGCCCGATCTACCGCGATCCCTTCAAACCCCCGTTCTCCCCGCCGGCGAGCCCGACCGCACCCGCTCCCCCGACCTCACTAAGTCCTCTCATCCTGCGCCTGCAGCCGCGTCGTTGCCGCTCCGGCTCGGTTTCTTCCGCCTGCACCTGCGCCGCCGCCGCGTCATCGCCGGCTCAGGCTCGGTCTGTCACCGGTTTGGTCTCCGCCTCGACCTCCACCTTCGTCTCCGCCGCTAAATGGTCCGGGGCCATGCGCGCTAGGGGGTGCGCGGATCCACCCTAGCGCACGCTACGGGCTGCAGGTAGAAATTGCCGGCGAGGGGAGCTCCAGTTTATTCTCCGATGGCTAGGAAGGATTTCTTCCGCCGCCGGCGACGAGGACCGCCTCAGTGGGCTCCCTGAAGATCTTCTTCTGCATATCCTGCGCCGCCTCGACACCCCCACGGCGCTCGGCACCGGCGTGCTCTCGAGGCGCTGGGCTAACCTCCTCCGCGAGCTGCCTGTCCTAGATCTCCGACTAACCAACACACTGCTCCGGCGCGATGAAGCCTCATCGATGCCGCTGCTTCCTGAATCTTCCAGGAGGCTAATCGCTATAACGCGGCGGTACGAGCGTCGCGCAATGCGTAACATGGTTGCCTCCGTCAAGGGCCTGATCATGGCTAGAAGAGCAGCTCACCGGCGCCAGCGTGTGAACAAGCTATCACTCGAGGTCTTCGCCTGCAGCACCTCTCCCTGGATCAACCGCTTGGTCTTCGACGCCGTCGATTCCTGGGGCGTCATCAGGGATCTCCGAGGTCGTCGGCACCCTGACGGAGCCGATCGCATTTCCGTCAGGAATCAGGGAGCTTGTCATCGACGTCGGCCACTTTTTGGGGACGGTTGAGCTCCGCTCTCTCCCAAAGCTTGAGAGCCTTGCTACATTGCACGCCTCTGTGCAGTTGTGCTCCGACGCAGCCCCATGTCTTGAGAATGTGAAATTTTTCTTCGACGTTGACTCACTGGAAGGACAGAGTTTAACTGTCCTAAATCACTTGCTGCTAGACCCCATCTATTGCACGCTGATGCGGGTCTTTTGAAGCGCCCATAGCGTGACGCATATGGAATTTTCCACGGCACCGCGACATGTTGTTCTTTTCAAGCATGGCCATGTCAAGGACAAGGGACCCTGTGGCCCGGAAATGGTAACACAACAAAGCACGTGGAGCAACGAGGAGAAACTGGCAGTCCTGGATGGGATCTCCTGTTCAACAGCCGAAATTGAACTGGTGCTAGGCTGAATCCAGTTTGTGTACTGTATGCTGGAAGTGATAATGATTGTGGGTTTGACTTATGTTACTTGAGAAAATAAGGTTGATCATGTAGTTCTGGTTTTCATCCTGCTGAAGAAAATGTTGCAATCTACATGCGCATCTGAATTTGTTGAATAATGAGGTCAATATGTTGAAGTGTCACTGTTTGCATATATCCCTAAAGTTCCAGTTTTATGGACTTCATTTTGCTAAAGTGCTAAAAATGAGATGGCCACCATGCACTGATGCTCGATTGCTTGTAAGTTCCCTACTTTGTCTATGGCTTGCCTTCTGTATCACTATTTTGGCTGCTGATAGGATAGACCGGAGGCTAATTGAAGCCTGATTTGGTCTTGCCACCAATCGAACATTTTCCATTGTTCTATTAAATTAAGTACATGCTGTTATTCTTGAACTAATTATATTACAGTCCATTGGGATGAATCTGTACTCTTTAGACCTCAACCACTAGGTGTCCTTTGGTGTCTGAAAATTAGTTGTATGCCTGATGTAAGAAACTTTGATTTCGGATTCCCTTTTCCGTATAAACAAAGTTGACAAGATAAAGCATGCTACATGAACCTGCTTCTTGAGCACACTATCTTCCATGTTACGAAAGAGTCATGTAACTTGGTAATTGTGCATTTTTCTTAATATGTACACCATTTCTGACAAGTACAGTCAACTATCTTGCATTTCCGCAGAGGAGGAAATGTAGTGCTAGGAGGCAACCTATGATAGTATTTGGTCTGGAAGTAGATCCCAGCCAGAAAGGTTTGTTCATTACTCACTACACAAATTGTATTTTACAGAATTTATTTGGCATCATATTTTCTTGTCGTGTCCAATGAATTTTCGTGATAGATTCTTCTAAGAATGTGTCCCGAGCTGAAAATCAACTAAAATCAAATTGTCCACAGAATAACTTTCCATATATGCTAAAGAAGACCAAAGTTGTCGTGGTGGTGTCACGGCAGATGCCATAGGATGGCTTAAGTTGGGGGCTCGCTAGGACGTTGGGGGATCCGGGGAGGGCGTGCGCGCTAAGAAGCACGCATGAAGAACAACGAAGAACACGCAAGAACAAGCAAGAACGAGCAAAACCAAGAACAACCAAAGCACACCAAGATGTACCCTGCTTCGGGGCCCTCTTGTGGAGGTAACACCCCTACTGCAGCACTAGCCTATTCTCTTTATATCTCAATGTGACAAGTACAAAGCGCTCCTCGAGCTGTATGAAGCAACAATGGTGAGAGCTCACGATGAAGAAGAAGCTACCAAGGGGGGAAAATGAGCTCTCGGGTTCCTCTTCTCCACACAGGAGGTGGTGGTGCTGTATATAAAGGCTTGCCGAGTTACTTCTTTGCCCCTGGCTCCATGAGATAATGGCACTGCCAAGAGGAAGAGGACAAGCCTCTACCCCCTGTCAGTCCAACGGCCGGACTGTCAGGTCCTAGCAGGCCTATCTTGCCACTTCGGGCAAAGGTAGGTGTAGCCCACCGGGTCTAGGTCATAGCCTCTTTCCCGAATTGGCCGAGTCAGCTCCTAGGTTGCCGCGCTCCCAGGAATCCCGTGTCTCGACCTGGCTGTCTTCTGAGCCTCGGGCGGGAGGCCTGCAGGACCCGTGAACTTACTGACATTACTCGGCCCTTGTGCATTATCCGACATTGCAGGTAAGGCGGATCCTTCCAGGCAACCCGGCTAGTTAAGCCGGATCTCTTCTTCTGATCCTGCTAGACCTTCCCTGATCCCCTTTGGCATCTCCCTGCACTTAAACAAGATTGAGTACTAACCGGCTTTCTCAACCGATCCGGTCCAAGTGACCCGGATTGACTTTCCTTTCCACTTTATAGCTCCCAACACCACCTCTTTGCCCTACCCGGGGGCAGCCCCCTGACAGTAGTCCCCGAAGCTGGTGCGGTCCTGCAGCCTCGGATGGAGGGCCGTAGCAGGTTAGAAACAAACACTCTTAACCGAATCTCATATCGACTATTTTGTCTCAGGACTTCCTGGGACATCTGGCTGAGAATCTCTGCGCAAAGCCCTGTAATCCGGGTCTTTGATTTGACATACCACTGACAGCACATTATCCGGATCCACCAGGTACTTGAGTGCATTTGACTAAATGACCGCGTCTCCTCGGTTTCTTCACTGATCGGCACACCCGATCTACAGAACCACTTCCAATTCTATGACCCGCCATGTGCTTGAAATACACGGCCACAGCTGCGACTGCAGAGTTTCAGTGCACACTTGATCCGGCCGCGCCCCAAAAACCGTGTGGTAGTGCGCTAGTTACCACCTAGCGGCCCTATATAGGGGTGCGGGGTTCCTCTTCTTCTTCCCCACACCTCCCACTTCAAGAACTCCATCCGTGCCATTGACGCCGCTGCGATTTCGCCCTTGCGACCTTGCCGCGCCGAAGATCTCGACAACGCTGGAGAAGACTCGCCAGAGCCGCGCACCGCGCCCTGCGCCGCCGTTTCTTCGCCAGGCCTCCTCCTCCCGTACTGCAACCGTAAGTTCCACTTCTTCCGGCCATGGCGACCTCGAGCAAGTTCATATCCCGCTGGGAACTTGCGCCTGTTTCTTGTAGATTCACTCGCGTACGAGTCCATTGTCACGCCTTAGTGCATCCCCTAGATCTCCTTTCCAGGTTCTGCACTAGATTGCCCTAGTTTGGCCTGCCACCGCTTGAGCAGTTCCACCGTATTTTTACTCGGGATTTCCTCTCTATTTTACTGCTGCGGTAGATCTTGCGCAACCCTAGATTCTCACAAAAAGATGTTTGTAGTTACTAGCCGGATTACTTTTCCCCAATAACTGGACAATTTTATCCGGGATAGCCTTTACCGAATCCCTTAACAGCTGATTCGGTTACACCATTATCCGACTCGTTCTGGATTTGAGACTCCGCAGCTCCTAACTCGGTTATCTCCGATTTCTTGCAGGACTGATTCGGATATGCCGAAGTTGCCCCCCGGCAGTTGGGAGGGTTCCGATGTTACAAACGATGACTTGGAATGGCTACTGAGCACCCGGCGTATAACACCTAACATTATATGCCGAAAACCGGGGAAGGAACTCGAACCGGTCATCCAACCGGGTGAACGGGTTGTATTTCTAGCGCATTTCAAGCGCGGATTCGGACTCCCGGCAAGTGACTTCTTCCGGAGATTCCTAGACTTCTTCGGCCTGCAACCTCACCACCTTCCGGCTAACGCCTTTGTCTCCCTGTCGGCTTTTGCCTCCTTTACCGAGGGATATCTTGGTCTCTAGCCGACTGTTGAAACCTGGGCGAAGTACTTCCACCTCCGGAAACAGACAATCCCGGGCAGTGACCCGAAGGCGATGACCGCTTGTGGTTCGGCTAGCATCTCTCCGAGAACAGGTTCCATCTTTCCCTGGATCACTGGCCTGGATACTTGCAAGAAATGGCAAAGGTCCTTCCTCTATGTGAAAAGCGTTGAAGGCCATGATGCTCTCAACTTGCCTGAGTTCAAGATTGAGCCCCCCAAGCCGAATTAAACTTCAGATATGATCCGGCTGACACTCTTGCAGAGCTTCAAGTCATACATCAAACTCTGGAGAATTTTCTGGAGAAGGGCCTGCTCTCGGACGATCTCCTCCGAGCCTTCGTCTGTTGCCGGGTCAGTCCTCTTCAACAACGTCAGCACAAGATTTGCCATATGAGCGGTCTGCTAGATCCTACCCGGATCAGCAAACATGACCTCACCAGAGCTTCCGTCAAGAGACGGGTAAACGCCATTGCTTACACCGAGATGTCGGACAAGTGGAAATGGGGCGTGGAGCCGTTCCACCGAGATGCACTTCCACCACAGGTTAGTTCATCATTCTCCGAATTAATCCATACTTCACCAAAGTGTCATCGGACTAATCCCAACTTGCCTTGCCTCTACTGCAGCTGTTCGACCGCCAAATCACCGAAGATGGAGATCTCTCCACCAAGGTGTGGGGACGGGATCGCAGCCCACTGCGCGAGGGCGAAGAGGATGCGGATACGGACGATTATTTGCCGATTCCGCGCGCCAAGCCCATCCGCAAGGGTAAGCAATCAATTGTTTACAACATTTCCGACGACGAAGATGATGATTGCCGGATCCTAAATCCCATTGATGCTATTCCGATTTCATGGTCACCACCTCGTGTTCCAGCCAAATCGGATGCTCAAGGGACATCTCGGAAACGCGATGATGCGTCCGGATCAGATGCCCCTCCAGCCAAGAGAATAAAGAAAGCCGCCTTGAAGCCCATGCCTACCACCAAGGGGTAATGCCAACTTAACTTCATTTGCTTTCTTCCTTTATTATCCGAGTTATCGTTATCCGAGTAAACTGTTTACTCTACTTTACGCAGTGACGTCGTCGTCACCGAGCAAACTCATTCATCCATTCTTTCTCCCATTCCCCCACTGGATACGGCCACCTCTCCCGCGCGTGCCACAACTGCCAAGACTCCTCCGCCGACTCTCATTCCAGAGTCGGTTACTGTTCTGGAGAAAGAGGAAGTCTCAGCTCCTACCCGAGATTCAACTTGGCCACGTCCTCTGAAGGAGTTGGAGAAGGAGAAAACCAAGAGTTCGGCTAAATCTTTGCCTAAGCCGGATCCTCGCCCTACCCCCAAGGCTCAAGCTCTGCTGAATCAAGAGCAGCAGAAGAAGAAGAAACAGCAGCAACAGTCCTTCGAGAAGCAGCAACAGGAAACACAACAAGCGTCCCTCCCAGAGAAGAAGAAGAAGACCGTCCAGGATCAACCCCAGAATCAACCGAAACAACCAGATCCGGCCAAGACCCCGGGCGCATCGCCTCTTCCTAAGTCGACTCAAGCCGCCGCTGGCAACACCTCAACCACCTCGGATAAGCAGGTGGTTGCTAGCAAGCAGATTTCCTTCACTCCATCAGTGACTCGGGTGCATGACCAACTCTCTGAGGCGATTACTCGCGCCCGACTTAGCAGCCAGGTCCTGCCGAATCTCCGCACTCCGAGCAGCGACAACCTCGGCTCCGCAGAGGAATTTGTTAAAGCTTGGAATGTTGCGGACCTTGCCGAAGGCTCCTCTACAACAGCGTCGCCACATCCGGCTAGCCCTAGCCGGATGTTCCAATCTCTACACTCTGTGCAGGCCTCGGTCGTCGACGCTAACCGGGTCCTCGAGGTAACTTTGCCGAATCTTGCTTTTATGTTATCATGATCAATCTGCACTATTCCCAGTCCCCGAGATTCGGGTCGAACGACTGATACTCCTCTGAGTAAGAAAGTCATTCGGCTTGAATCTCTAAAAAAAAAAATTGATCATGAACTTAGTTTTAGCCGAGAAAATCGTGGGACTCCCAGTCCCCGAGTCTCTTTTCCAGTTGAGTCGGTTACTTTTTTTTATCAATCTCGGGCCTCCAGTCCCCGAGATTCGTTTTGGCTCCATCTTGCTAGTTTTTTCAACAGTCTCGGGTGCCAGTCCCCGAGACTCTTTTTACGCCATTAACCTTTTTTCTTTCAGGAATGCACGACTACTCGCAGCCGGATCTTTAAGCAGCTAGTCTTGCAACACCAGGCCCTCCAAACTTCCTTCGATGCGCAAGGTGAGGAGATGAAAAAGAAAGATCAGGAGCACAAGCGCGCTTTATCGGAGGAAAAGTCAGAAGTGACTCGGCTCCAACGGGAGCTTGACCGGGTTGGAAAGGTGAAGGCCAAGCTCAAGAACGACCGGGATACGCTGCAGAGAGAGAAAGACTCGATCCAGAAGGAGCGAGATACTCTGAAAGCCGGGCTTGCGAAACGAGCCGAATTGGACCAGAAAATCAAAACGGTCGTTGAAGACGCTGAAGCCGAAGCTAAAGCGGCGAAAGATGATCTGGCTGCTCACAAGGCGATCAGCGCAAAATGGCTGTCTGACCTTGCTAGCCTCAATGAAGACATGGATCGTAAGTTTGCCGAATCTCCTCTTTCCCTTCTGCTCTTATCCGACTCATAATTTTTGTTCCCTCTCGTCTAACTCAGTGTTAGCTCATCTATATGTAGGAGAGTTTACCAGCATCCGGTTTCAAGCCGCCAAAGCTGTGAGAGATGCCCGAGCTGAGAGAGCTAAGTTAACTGGGGCTCCCCTACTCGAGACGTGGGATATCGAAGACCACATTACTGCACTTAAAGCTCGGATTGCTCCTTTAAAGGAGTCCCACACTGATCTGTTCAATGCCAGTCTCAAAGCTCACCAAGTCTTGTTTCCTGAAGCCCGGCAAGCCCGATCTGCGGATGAGCTAATCAAAGACCTGGATCAGGCAAAGAACCGATTAAAGCAGTGGAGATCTTCGTCCGCCGCGCTGGTGCTGACGCAGCTTTGAAAAAAATCCATTGGATAATGTAAGTACACCATATATATAACCATGCACATATGCGACCACATGTATATCAATATAAGTATATAACTATACAGATTACCATTGCTAAGTAGTCTTATACATCTGTAGGACTGTAGCGAGAGTGATTTTGATCAGCTAAAAGATGTTGGGATGAAGATTATTAAACAATGTGATGGTTTACCACTTGCTATTAAAGTGATGGGAGGACTTTTAAGCACAAGACACCCAAGCGAACGTGAATGGGAGATTGTTCTGAATAAGAATATTGATTGGGAAGAATACGGGTCACAGGAGGAACTGAACTACTCAGTACATTTGAGCTATGATGATCTATCTCCAGAGCTGAAGCAATGCTTTCTATACTACTCACTTTTCCCTAAGGGTTCAGATTTTATAGAGGATATAGCTACTAGCATGTGGATCAGTGAAGGGTTTGTTCAACCTGATGAGAGGTCAGAGTCAGGCCAACTAGATCTAGAAGAAATAGGAGTTGAGTACCACCGGGAGTTAGTCGCTAGGAATCTTTTAGAGCCCGATGAGTCAAGTGAGAGTGGATGGGTCTACATCATGCATGATGTTGTCCGTTCGTTTGCTCAATTTGTGGCTAGGGAAGAAGCGCTTGTAGTTCTAAAGGAGCAAACTGACATTAGAAGTCTTCTTTCGCATAACCAGAAAATCCGCCGTCTATCTATGAAATTGGCTAATTCAGTACTTGAGTGGAATATCCTGGAGCAGCTGGAGTCACTAAGGACACTAGTTATAGCCTGCAACTTTAATCCTGGTGGTGGTTCTTCACTTGCTAGCTTTGTTAGTTTACGGGCACTAGATATAAGCTTTGCAGACTGTGACTGGTTGGTCGACTATTTGTGTCAGCTGAGGCACCTAAGATACTTGTCATTCACTGCCACGGATATTTCTAGGCTGCCACATGACATACATAAGATGAAGTTCCTCCAGCACATTGGACTATTCAACTGTACGAAGCTGAACAAGCTTCCTGACAGCATTACAGAACTGGGGCGTCTAAGGTATATTTCCTTTGATGGGTCCAGTGTTGATGTTGTACCAAAGGGGTTTGGTGGGTTAACAAATCTGAGGTCAGTTTATGGGTTTCCAGCAAAGATGGTTGGTGAGTGGTGCACTTTAGAAGAATTAGAGCCTCTTTTTCATCTTAGGATTCTTAGAATACAAGGTCTAGAAAATGTGCCTGATGGTTCAGTTGCTGCAAGGGCCATGATTAGCAACAAGAAGCACCTAAGCTTTTTGGACTTGATCTGCCACAAGAATGAGGAGGAGGAGGAAGAGGAAGAGGACGAAGACGACGAGGAGGAAAAAAGACAACAGATTGCGGAAAAGGACCAGGAGAAAATTGAGGCGGTATTCGATGAGCTCCGCCCCCACCATACTTGGAGGATCTGTTCATGTCGGGATACTTTGGTCGTCGGTTACCAAACTGGATGTGGACTCCCAGTGCAATGGCCTTCAAGAGCTTGAGGGGTGTTACCCTCACGCGTATGCACTACTGCACCCAACTACCCGATGGTTTGTGCAGTATCTTCAGTTTGGAACAACTGGTGATCGACTATGCTCCAGCCGTCGAGCTTGTCGGTCCGGGCTTCCAAACACTTGCAAGTGGAGACGGAGGTGGTGCCATTGTTACAAGACCGTACCCTAAACTGAGGATCCTGGAGCTGTGCGGTATGTCTGGATGGAAGGAGTGGGACTGGGAGGATGAGCAGGGCGAAGCCATGGCCATGCCTGCCCTGGAGAATCTCACTATCACGGACTGCATGCTCAGCCATCTTCCCCCAGGACTCGCTAGCAACAGCAGGTATAACCTGAGGACGCTCTACCTGAGCGGGCTTAGCGTCCTGGCATCTCTGGAGAATTTCCCGTCGGTTGTGGAACTCGATGTGCTCCACTGCCCCAAGCTCAAGAAGGTCAGCAGATTCTCCATGCTGCGGAAGATAACCATTAGTGATTGCCCGGAGCTGGAGGTGCTGGAGGGTGTCCCTGTGCTGAAGAGCATGCTGCTGGATGATGAGCCATGGGAAATTGTTGGAACACCTGCTAGGTGTGCACCCAAGGGCTACCAAGCTGGGCTGCAGCGTCAGCTCCTACAAAACCTTACCATTATCAGGTAGTTCGGACCCAGAGACAACCGACGAGGACGACTATCGACCATCCATCCCCATGCTTGTAAGAATGTAATAAGAGACAATATAAGAATGTAACAGCAAACTGCAATATACTCGACCCTGTCCCTCTTAGGAGGCTGTAATCACAACTCTTTCTTTTCAATGAAATGAAACGCAAAAGTCTTTCGCGTTTTCGCTAAAAAGAATTGAGAATTGCTTCTCACCTGGGATCTATAATTCTTTACCTGGCCGCTAAATGGCTGACTCAATCTGTCGTTTTGCATAGACAGTTTTCCTCGTCTACCATTTCAAGGCTGGATGAATCTGTCGAGACGTCAAAATTTAATAAGGATGTTATTACATAGAGGGTGAATTGGTAGTACCAAATGTATGTTTTGCAGCAAGGATGAATCTGTGGAGTATTTATTTTTCAGAAAAAGTATATAATTTACCTATATTATATATATATATATATATATTATATATATATAAGAATGTGGTGAGCCTTTGATTTGAAAGGTATGCCAAATGATTTGAGTGATCTTCTGATTTGGGTAAAGAGGTTTTCTTGAAAAGTTAGATTGATTATATTATTTAGGTAGGGATTCCAGTGTTATTTTGGGCAATCTGAAAAGTTAGAAATGAAGCTTGTTGTTCCTGGCACCAGTATAGTTCACTCGATTGCTCTCTGGTCCTGGTTTACAAAGGTAAAAATCTGCAAAAATTACAGTGTAGAGGGGCAAAGCTACTAATTCATTTTGCGAGGTCTGCTTGGTGCTTTTTGTCGTTTCTCGTAGTAGGGCTTGAAAAGCTGGTTTGTTCAGGCAATGGAGACTGCGAAGAAGGTTTTTGGGTGTTGGATGTTTTTTTCTGGTAGACCTCGTTGTTGTTTTGCCTGGTACATGTTTCTTGTACGGCTGTGTTGTTTAGGCTGCTGGGAGCGTTTTGAAGTTTCTAGTGTAAGTTAGTTGCTGTTTCTTTCTGCTATGATCGCTGTTGGTCATAGAAAAGAGTATATTTTATGCATCGATGAAATTGGGGGGCTGCACACCGCAGCTTGAGCGGAGTCAGACCAGAGCACATCATGCATTTCATTGGAACGAGCATGTTGAAACCATGACCACATATTCCCAACTATATTATTATTACACCATAATGGAACTTCAAACGAGAAGCCCGACGAACACCAAGATACATCTGTCTGACAGACATTCTCATCACCCGATCTCAACGTACAGACTCGGACACAATTAAGTACACGAAAAGCAAACTTGCAACCTCAAATTCGTGCGCAAGAATCTGAAGTCCCAAGGCCCAGGAACAACCAAAACAAAAGAAAAGCATCTTGGATACAATCGCGAAAAGTATCTAGTGATGATCCTTGGAGATCGTCTCAGTAGCGCCGGTGTCCTTGGTGGTGTTGTCTCCGCCATCCCCAGTGTGTTCGCCACCACGTCTTTCGCGCCAACCACCACGTTCTTCGCCTGCTCACCGGCCTGAAAAGCAACATTTTAGACACATAAAAGAACTCAGCAAACGCTGCTCAAGGTACCGGTCATTTGAGAGTGTTCTTTTCTAGTGTTGCGAAAAATGGGTGGCTCGCTGACCTGGCTGAGGACGCCGCCGGTCTTGTCCTTGCCCGCGACGTCGGAGTCCTGCGTCGCCTCGGACCCCTTCTGCTTGGCGGCGTCGGCGGTCTCGGAGGCCTTGTCCTTGGCGGCCTGCGCCGTCTCGGACGTCTTGTCGCCGGCCTTCTGCGTCGTGGCCTCCTGCCCCTTCCCCGTGGCGTGCCCCGCCGCGTCCGACGCCCGGTCCTTGGCCTCGCCCGCCTTGTCCCTGATCACGCCGGCCACCTGCCCGGCCTTCTCCTGCAACGAATGAACCATGGAAACATGTCAGGACAGATCATGTACGCGGCAACTACATGGAAAGGATCAAAGGATGAATGGGTCGATGGAGATCGTCACCTCGGTGTGGGCCTTGGCCTCGCCGGCGCGGTAGCTTGCCTTGTCCTGGTTGGAGGTCATCGTGGGCTCAAACAAACAGTGGAGTAACACGAACTGAGGTCCCTTGGATCGCTTAATTTAGGCTAGTGCTCGACTTCGATCAGCTGCTTACTGCGAGGAGCTTGGAACGGAGGATCATTTATAAGCTGCGGCAGACCAAGTGACCATACGGGACACGTCGCAGACGGAGCTCATACACGACGGCCACGTAGAGAGGACACGCCTTATCAAGCCTCCGTACCTTCCCGATGCTCCTGCGCGTAGATGAAGCTGACTCGTGACCCATGTCCACTAGATAATGTTGGAATACTAGGCATAATTTACATGATTAATTCCAGAATATTAAACATGACAACCGCAACTACTAACATGTTAAACACAACCATACTAGATGTACTAATTATCATGAACAGCAGCAAACACATACGCCAACATATCCATAGTAAAACAGTTCGGTTTATGCAGTGCGTACCGAACAGTTGCAGATGATGAAGCAGCCGTTGAAGCAGCGACGGCAGCAGCTTGAGCGGCTTCGGTGCCGGCAACAGCTCGAAGAGAAGACGACGTTGGAGACGACCCGCCCGCGTATCCGGCGATCGTCCAGGAAGGCGAGCCGTGATGAAGAACTTGAAAGCAGTCGCGCAGAGCGCTTCCCAAAAACCTTATTCGCCCTCTCCCGTACAGGATCACAAGGACAAATGGTTCCGGAGACCAGCTGTCCCGTTCGCCGGTGCACGCCGGCGCACGGGATGGAGTAGATACGGTGGCGGCGCAAGGTGCGAGATTGGCAAAACCTAGATTGGTTCGGTGTGTGACGGCGCACGCAGTGCACGGCAATATATAGTGCGGTTCGGAAAACCCTAACGGGTACAACGTGGGCCGGCCACGTCGCACACGTTTGAGTCGGTTACAGCAGCCCACGATCCGGTAGCGATCCGAATTGGCTAAGCTGTACACGTACGCTTACACGACTCGTTTTTCCTGAACTGCAAAAATATAAGCATCGGCTCGGCTCATTCCCGCAACCCGCGGCGTGTCGTGACGGACGGCGGCGGAGGAGGAGGAGGAGTGCGCACGAGAGAGCCTTCTATTCTCAGCCAGCACACCAAGTGATAGAACACTCCACTATATAAAGTGGTGCAGCTCTCTCTAAGCTAGCAGTATGGACTAAACTTTAGTCACGTACATGCACCTCCAAAATTCTGCCATGCACATGGGCCAATTTGAGATTTCCAGAATTGCTTATATGGGCTGCCCACTAATGGGCCCAATATTCTAACAATCCCCCACCAGATCTCAAATTCCCATTTAGAGATTTTGCCAAACCTCGTTTCTTGTTTATATACCAGTGTTTCAGCAGAGACTGTTAAGTTGAACTTCTGCCTAGAGCTTCAAGCTACATCTACCAGCAACTTGAACAATGGACGAACCTTGAATTGCAAGTTTGGTGCCAATAGACTTCACTCAAAGTCATAACCAGTACGTGGCTGCCAGTAGCCTACCCGCGGGTGGAGCATATGCGTCATACTCCCTGGTCTCTTCATGAGTTTACTAGAGATCACCCAAATCTCATAGACTGCGACGTTTAACAGTCGGACTCATATAGGTGTGTTCTTTCAAGGTCGCTCTGTAGGATAGCACCTTTGCTACGAATAGCCAACAGAAACACATTAAGGCATGTCGCAACCTGCCTTACAGAATTTGAGAGTTATGCATCTTCACATAGAGAGGGTTAAATAAAAACTCTCCTCTGTCAAACCACTAGCTTGTTCTTCCCAGGTCCTAATTCACGGGATCTCCGATCACATAGGTTGGGTTACCACTATGGTGTAACGCTCACGGGTCTCAACCCATCTTCTCGATGCACTGTCTATCACATTACGTGATAGTCCCTTTGTAAAGGGATCTGCCAGGTTTTTGTCAGTTTGAACATAACTAACAGTCATTACTCCGGAGTTTCTCATTTTCCTGACAGACTTCAAGCGTCTTTTAACGTGTCTTGATGACTTCGCATTATCCTTAGCACTGTTCACTTTCATGATAACCGTCTGGTTGTCACAATTCATAAGGATGGCCGGTAATGGTTGCTCAACCACCGGCAAGTCCATCAAGAGCTCACGCAGCCATTCTGTCTCAACAGAAGCTGTATCTAAAGCAGTAAGTTCTGCTTCCATGGTTGACCTCGTCAAAATGGTCTGTTTGCAAGACCTCCATGATACTGCGCCACCTCCAAGAATAAATACATATCCACTTGTGGCGTAGAGCTCATCAACATCTGAGATCCAGTTCGCATCACAGTATCCCTCAAGCACCGCAGGGTGCCCTGAATAGTGAATCCCGTAACTCATTGTACCGTTCAGATAGCGCATGACCCTTTCAAGTGCATGCCAATGATCAATACCCGGGTTAGACATGAACCTGCTCAACTTGCTCACAGCAAAAGAGATGTCAGGTCTTGTCGCGCTCGCAAGGTACATGAGTGAACCGATCACTTGAGAATATCTTAATTGATCTCTCGTTTCCTTCTTGTTCTTTCTGAGTGTCACACTGGGATCATAGGGTGTTGGAGAAGGCTTGCTGTCTATATAACCAAAGCGGCTCAAGACCTTCTCAACATAGTGTGATTGCGTTAACGTAATCCCACTCTCATCCCTAATCAGCTTAATGTTCAGGATCACATCAGCTTGTCCCAGATCTTTC
Source organism: Poa pratensis (assembly GCA_947311845.1). Lineage (NCBI taxonomy): Eukaryota > Viridiplantae > Streptophyta > Magnoliopsida > Poales > Poaceae > Poa > Poa pratensis. The sequence continues at coordinate 71,448,386 of CAMZMU010000035.1, read as the reverse complement.
ATATCAAAGCTCTTTGAGAAAAGACTTGACCTCATTTATCACTATCATGCTTGTACCGAAAATCAGTATGTCATCAACATACAAGCATAATATAACACTATCGCCCCCACCATGGCGATAATATACACACCTATCAGCCTCATTAATGGCAAAGCCTGCAGAAGTTAAAGTTCTGTCAAACTTCTCATGCCATTGCTTAGGTGCTTGCTTCAGCCCATACAAAGATTTTAACAATTTGCACACCTTTCTCTCTTCACCTTTTACTACAAACCCATCAGGCTGGTCCATATAAATCTCCTCTTCCAGCTCTCCGTTAAGGAAAGCTGTCTTCACGTCCATTTGATGAACGAAGAGATTATAGGAGGCAGCCAGGGAAAGTAGTACACGAATGGTGGTGAGACGAGCAACAGGTGAATAGGTGTCAAAGTAATCTTCGCCTTCACGCTGGGTGTAGCCCTTGGCCACTAGCCTTGCCTTGTACTTTTCAATAGTACCATCAGGCTTTAGCTTCTTCTTAAACACCCACTTACAGCCCACCGGTTTGCAACCGTAGGGTCTTTCAGATAATTCCCAAGTTCCATTAGAAAGAATCGAGTCCATCTCATTATGGACAGCTTCTTTCCAGTCATCAGCATCAGGAGATGCAAATGCCTCTGCAATGGACGTGGGAGTATTGTCCACAAGGTACACAATGAAATCATCACCAAAGGATTTTTCGGTCCTCTGTCTCTTGCTCCTCTTGGGAGCTGATTCATTGTCATCCTTCTCAAGGACTTCCTCAACAAGTGGTTGTTCAGAATGATCAACAGATGTACTAGGTTCAACAAGTATCTCAGAAGAAATTCTAGCAATGCTATGCATATCCTTCATAGGAAATATGTTCTCAAAGAATGTTGCATCACGAGATTCGAAAATAGTATCAACATGCATATCGGTATCTCAGATTTAACCACTAAAAATCTATAGCAAATGCTCCGATGAGCATAGCCTAGAAAGACACAATCCACTGTCTTTGGTCCAAGTTTACGTTTCTTAGGAATTGGCACATTGACTTTCGCCAAACATCCCCAAGTGCGTAAATAAGAAAGTGATGGTGTTCTCCCAGACCACTCCTCGTAAGGGGTCTTCTTTTATCCTTGTTTGGAACTCTATTCAGGACATGACACGCAGTCAATAAAGCCTCCCCCACCATGCCTTAGATAAACCAGCAGTGTCCAACATGGCATTCACCAAATCGGTCAGCGTGCGGTTTTTCCTCTCAGCAACCCCGTTTGATTGGGGAGAATAGGGAGGCGTCCTCTCATGAATAATACCATGTTCCTCACAGAATTCATCAAATATTTTGGAGAAGTACTCGCCACCACGATCCGACCTAAGACGTTTGATCTTTCTCTCTAATTGATTTTCTACTTCAGCTTTATAGATTTTAAAGTAGTCCATAGCCTCATCTTTAGTGTGCAACAAGTATACATAGCAGAACCTAGTAGCATCATCGATTAAAGTCATGCAATATTTCTTATCACCTTTTGTCAACACGCCATTCATCTCACACAGATCCGAATGTACGAGTTCTAGAGGTGCCAAGTTTCTCTCCTCGGCTGCCTTGTGAGGCTTTCGAGGTTGCTTAGATTGCACACAGCTATGGCACTTAGAACCTTTGGCAACGGTGAAAGTAGGAATTAAACGCAAGCTGGAAAGTCTACTCATTAAACCAAAATTAACATGACATAAACGAGAGTGCCACACATCGGCATCCGAATCCACACTGCCACAAATATGGTTTACTGACTTATTACAAAAATCCGATAATGAAAAGCGGAACAAGCCTCCGCACTCATACCCTTTACCAATAAATTGTCCAAACTTTGACACAACTACTTTATTGGACTCCAAGACTAATTTAAACCCATCTCTGCATAGAAGGGAGCCGCTAACGAGATTCTTGTTCATAGTAGGGACATGCTGCACGTTCCTCAGCTGCACGATCTTCCCCGAAGTAAACTTCAGATCTACCGTGCCAACACCACGAACAGAAGCATGTGATCCATTCCCCATTAAGACGCTTGAATCGGACCTGATGATGTGAACATAGAGATGTCAGCGCACACATGAACATTAGCACCCGTATCAATCCACCAACATGGAGATTGAAATACTGAAAGCACAAATGGTAAATTACCATACCCATCAGTATTGCTAGCGGTCACGACGTTGACATGCTTCTTCCCTTTCTTGTCTGCACGATCTGGGCAGTCCACAGAGAAGTGTCCGAGCTCTCCACAAGTGTAGCACTTTAGCTCAGATTTGTTCAGCATCTTCTTCTTCTTCTTGAAAGAAGTAGTCTTGGTAGGCATGTTGAAGGAAGGCTTACTCTTTGCCTTGTTCTTGCCATGGTGAAAGTTCTTCTGCACCATATTGGCGCTAGACTGACCTTCACCTTTCTCTCGGTGTCCTTAGCCCGAGCCTTCTCCTCAACATCAAGAGACGCTATCAGGTTTTCAACCGATATCCTGTCTCTTGTGTTTGAGAGTTGTGGCGAAGTTCCTCCATGAAGAGGGCAACTTTGCAATAATGCACCAGCCACAAACTTGTCAGGTAAGGCACACTTAGCGTGCTCAAGCTCCTTCGCAATGCACTGTATCTCATGAGCCTGTTCGACTACAGAACGGTTGTTAACCATCCTGAAGTCATGGAAGCTCTCCATGATGTACAGTTCACTGCCAGCATCTGCTACACCGAACTTAGCGTTCAGTGCCTCCCAGAGCTTTGGCATCTGTGATGTGCATGTACACATCAAACAGCTTGTTGCTAAGAGCACTCAGAACGAGTCCCACAAAGGCAGTATTGGTTTCCTTGAACTTGTTCTGATCTGTCAGATATAGTTCCTTCAGGTAAACCCTCACTAGCCTCGAACACTTTTAGAGATCGCAACCACAGTGTGGTCTTGTACTGCCATCTCTTAAAGTCCACACCGGCAAACTTGTCCGGTCTCAGCGCATCGGATAGATGTCCCATGTTTAACTCAGGAAATTGCCTATAACACATATAAGGTTTTTGGATTGTTGGAATACTAGGCATAATTTCCATGATTAATTCCAGAATATTAAACATGAAACCGCAACTACTAACATGTTAAAACAAACATACTAGATGTACTAATTAACATGAACAACGCAACACTACGCCAACATATCCATAGTAAAACAGTTCGGTTTATGCAGCGCGTACCGAACAGTTGCAGATGAAGCAGCCGTTGAAGCAGCGACGCAGCAGCTTGAGCGGCTTCGGTGCCGGCAACAGCTCGAAGAAGACGACGTTGGAGACGACCCGCCCGCGTATCCGGCGATCGTCCAGGAAGGCGAGCCGTGATGAAGAACTTGAAAGCAGTCGCGCAGAGCGCTTCCCAAAAACCTTATTCGCCTCTCCCGTACAGGATCACAAGGACAAATGGTTCCGGAGACCTGCTGTCCCGTTCGCCGGTGCACGCCGGCGCACGGGATGGAGTAGACTACGGTGGCGGCGCAAGGTGCGAGATTGGCAAAACCTAGATTGGTTCGGTGTGTGACGGCGCACGCAGTGCACGGCAATATATAGTGCGGTTCGGAAAACCCTAACGGGTACGACGTGGGCCGGCACGTGCACACGTTTGAGTCGGTTACAGCAGCCCACGATCCTCGTAGCGATCCGAATTGGCTAAGCTGTACACGTACGTTACACGACTCGTTTTTCCTGAACTGCAAAAATATAAGCATCGGCTCGGCTCATTCCCGCAACCCGCGGCGTGTCGTGACGGACGGCGGCGGAGGAGGGGAGGAGTGCGCACGAGAGAGCCTTCTATTCTCAGCCAGCCACCAAGTGATAGAACACTCCACTATATAAAGTGTGGTGCAGCTCTCTCTAAGCTAGCAGTACGGGAATAAACTTTAGTCACGTACATGCACCTCCAAAATTCTGCCATGCACATGGGCCAATTTGAGATTTCCAGAATTGCTTATATGGTCTGCCACTAATGGCCTAATATTCTAACAGATAAAAGCCAAAATGGAGACAATCAGAGAGTAGTCAATCTTGCCTTGCTAATATAACAGCAACAATTCTTCCGTGCTAAATCATTTTATGATGACCACAAGACATTAACTGGCAGAATGCACTATGCCCCTATAGAAGTTACTCTTCATCATGTTTCCCAATATTGCGCAAAATCTGTGAAATAACGCAACGTTACTTTCCAGTTATTTCGCAAACACTGCTGCAAGGAATCTGCACTTGAAAAGGAGGGACTGCAAGGAGTCTGCACCGGAAACAATGTTCCCTCAAGAAGAGCCCACAAATGTACAATTGGGAGAACCAAGATAACCAGGTACACACTGAGGGGAGATTTGATGATCTTTTTTCAATTGTGCAACAAGACTCTCTGAAACTACACCTATGCAACCATAAGCAAACATAACTGAATAATGACAACTTCCATCAGCTTAAGACCAATCAGAGCTTATATCGGAAACCTTTACAAATTTGAGTCAAAAGAGGAAAGCAGCACCAATATTTTCTACTACCGCATATTGCATGAGGTGACATTTATCACTCATTAGGTAAGGCAAGGGAGGTAGTATCGTTCTTCGACAGAACATTGAATGACAACAGGGCATCACGATTTACTGAACTTAAGATGACATAAAAGTACTATCAAGGTTCTACAAGCAGTGTGCAGTAGCTAAGATAAATGGAAAAAGAAATCCACATGCCACGTGGTCGTCTTCAAAGAAAAGCTGTTATAGCATAATAAATTTGGATACATCACAGACTCAGTGTCACATAGTTACGGATGAATCAGTACATGGATGGATATTGCCTAACAACATGAGGGTATAACTAAGGCGATAAACAGGTAACCATCCCTAAATTGATAGATGAGAGAATCTGATGAAAATAAAACTGATTTTGGGTTTATAGCTGCAGAGAAATCCAAGACTATTTTGGGTAGTAGCAACTTAACCCGAGTTTTACTGTCCTAAGGTTTCACAAAAAAAAATTATAGACAAATTTCTATAGCTTTGAGAAACCTCATGCGCAGAAAATGAGACTGAAGCACCACTAGCAAAGGAAAATATGTGTTTTTTCTGCGTCACGATAGTGAAACCCAGGTTTTCCCAAATTTACTCTTACAAGAAATCCTGGTCACAACATATCATAATGGCATCTTCCTCCTCAGCATAGTCTTCTTCATCATTTTCCTCTTCAGAGAAAATCTAAATTATTGCTTGCAAGGTACTGAAATACTATGATATTTATATAGTTTGATTTTGAAAAAATGGAGATTTTAAACAGAGCCTAAAGTATGAATGACTCTATGATTTTCACTTATAATATGTCTAGAAAACAATAGAAATATGTATAAATAAAAATTTCACAAGACAAAATGCAAGAATGCCATTTATACAGCTCAACCCATACACTTCGGAAGTATTTACATGTTTAACTCTGTGGAATAAATGTTATTTCATAAGCTGACAGGGACACGTACGTCTACACCAGATGATGACAACCATATTGCATAAGAGCATGTCAACTAAAATTTAGGTATGCAGATATATTAGAATCCACACTAATTTATATTAATGGTGATTACTCTAACCAATGTTGTTTAAATACCAAATACGAGAGTGAGCACGCTTTGTTAAATTTTGACTTCTTATACAATTATGACAAAAAAAAATGAGAGTAATGAATAAATTGGTTCAGTTTTATGCTTTAAATATTTCTATAAATATGCTTAATTTATCATACACTAGAAACCGATATCGAGTTATTTGCTAGATTGTATTCGTGCAGATATTTACGATAAATACTTAGCAATTATATATATTATGCATTCTAGAAATAGAATTCTAGAACATACTTTTGTTCTAAAATACAGCTTACTATATTTCCATGATATTCAATACAAAAAAAACACACCAACTAGTATTTAGTAAAGAAGTGAGTTAAGCTAGGTGTTCAATCTAGCCACATAAGTACAAGTCCTCACGGAAACGGATTTGGATTTTTATTATTAAAAAATGGTTGTAGAAGCTTCGCCTACCTTATTTCTTAAAAAACTAAAACTTTCTCCGTCCCAAAATATAAGTCGCGCTATTTTTGTGCTGATATTCGATGCTTGATTTTGACTATAAATATATACGAAAATATATGGATTGATAATGTATAAATGTACCGTTTGATTCGTCTTGCAAAATTATTTCATTTCATATATCTATATACTAATTTTTTAGAACATATTATAAGTACAAATCATGTTCAAAGTTGTACGTAGTTGACCATCGAAATTTAAGCGCGACTTATATTTTGAGACAGAGGGAGTATTTAGTAACATTTTCAATTAGTGATTAAACCATTCCAACAGATGGAAACATCATACTTAGTAAAAATTGCAACATGTTAAAAAACAAATAGATAAGTACAAAAATTCAGTAAAAATGGTATCCCCTGGGCCAAATTTTCATTGGACCGGCCCTGTGGATGGATGATTGGTCACGTCACGGCTTGAATTCTTGGAGGGGTTGAGAGGGTGTACGAAAGGGAATCCCACCAAATCGAGGCCGCGAGGTGAGATAGGGGACGGAAGTTTGCAGACGCTGGGACTCGTCGAAGCGGGGGAATCGTCGTCGGTGTCCATGAGTTCCACAGTACTCTGTAGGCGGGGAGACGGGTAGGAGAGTGATTCATACCGCGAGGTTTGGTTTATGCTTGGGATTTGAGAAGCATATGTTTCAGCGGCCGACGTACTTTGGTGGTGATTTTATAGGGGTGGAGGATGGTGCTGCGAGGGAATCTATTGTGGCATGTCCATACAATCGATTGCAGGTGTCTAATATGTACTACTAGTGGATCGTATTGTATGTCGCCTTTGATCATTGTGAATTCTTTGCAAACGAAAGTACTACTCTCTTGCGAAGTAGTAGAGGTTGTGAAAGCACCTCGTTGGAAACGAGATGCGAGAGCAATGAATTTCAAGATCAACAGAGAAGGAAGTTCCATGAATAGGTTCATAGAGTGGAAGAACAAGGAAGAGAAAAGATAGTGGAAGGGAAACAGACATGGTGCGTGGACTTGGAAGACCCCAGCCAGTCTCAAGCGAGTCCTCCACCTCTTAACAAACACTAGTGTGGAGTGGGTCCCACAAGAGGCCCACATTCTCTTGAGCCCACTTTGTAGTTTGAAAACTGTACACTTACTTTTATCATTTCAAATCGACACTTTCTGCGAAAATGCTTTTCTCACGGAGCCGGGGCCGGTGTTTTCCTATTACGTGTATCCACCGTCCGTGCATCACGATTCGCCATGTTTGACAAATTTCAGTTTAATATGATACACATTTGAATTTATATTAATCCTGATGAAATCTCGCATAATTTAATTATTCTAGAAATAGTAACAAATGCATTCCGTACATATTGCATAAGGTGACATTTATCACAACTTCATAAGCTTCCCGATCACAACTTATGGGAAACCGTTAGTAATTTGAGTCAAAAGAGGAAAGCAGCACACCAATATTTTCTACTACCGCATATTGCGTAATGTGACATTTATCACCCATTGGGTAAGGCAAGGAAGGTCCTTGTTCGACAGAAAAGTCCATTGAATGACAACAAGTCATCGCGATACTGAACTTAAGATGACAACAAAAATATCAAGGTTCTCCATGCAGTGTGCAGTAGTTAAGATACATGAAAATTTATTTTTGTCACATGCCACGTGGTCGTTTTCAAAGACAAGGAAGTGTGTGTGAACCCTTAACTATCAACACAATAATGCGTTGCTGCGAGCTGTTATAACTTAACTTTGCATAAATCTCAGACTCAGTGTCACATAGTTACGGATGGATTAACCACATGGCATATGTGGAGAGCAACCAAAAGAAAACAATAGTTACGGATGGATTAATACATAGATGGACATTGAGTAGACCATAAACAGGTAACCATCGCTAAATTGATACATGAGCAAGTCTGAGGAAAAGAGGACACTGCGATTTGGGACAGCGGGTGCAGCTGCACCCGTGTCCCAATTTTTTTTTTCGAAATGTCAAAAAATTCAAAAAAAAATATTTGCATGTAGTCCAACATGTTTGGAGTCAGCACAAAAATTAGCATGGTGAAAAAACTTTTTATGCACCCTGTGCAAAAAAGACAAATTCGGACATACCGAATAGTATATGTACGCGTCGGAAATTTGTCTTTTTTTGTACAGGTTGCTAAAAAAGTTTTTTTCACCATGCCAATTTTTGTGCTAACACATCACGCTGTAATTTACATCCGGATTTTTTTTCGGAATTTTTTGACATTCTGAAAAAAAAATTAAAAATAAAATGCATAGTGGGTGCATCTAGACCCATGCACCGTTATGGATTTCCGAGGAAAAGAACACTACTCTTACAAAAAATTAATCCTGGCCAGAGCATATCATAGTGGCATCTTCCTCCTCAGCATAGTCTTCTTCATCATTTTCCTCTTCATGATAGTCTAATTCGGCATCGGGCATATTATCATGATCAACCTCGACGTCACGGCAATGGAAAAAACAGTGGTCTTGGTCGACCTCGACGAAGCCTTTGGCGGCGTACTCGGCGCGGACGCATTGCTGGACCTCGGAGGTCATCTTCCACTGGGCATCCCTCGACTCGTCCCAACCGAGGAGCATCTCCCTGAAGTGATCCGCCTCTGCCTGCGACCAATCGGGGCCGGGCCTGCTCAGGGTCTCGAACTCGTCAAGGATATAGTCGATCTTCCTCTGCGACAGCCGCTTCACCTCCTTCTTCGGAGCCTCAACGCCATGGTGAGCGGCAGCGGCATTCACCCCCTCGACCGGCGCCGCATCCCCCAGCTTCAGCCTGGTGGGGCAATTGCAAATCGAATCCATCCACACCTCTGCCTTCCTCTTGGTGGCGCAATTGCACTCCATTATCTAGGTACACTGCTTGAGGACCAAGCGTGCGTGACTGCGTGAGAAAGGTTTTCGCCGGGAGTCTCGATCGGAAGGAAGCCTAGCTAGGTCTCAATGGGATCTGCTCGAGTGGTGAGACCTTCATTTAAAATTTAAAAAGGGAAGCCGGGGTCTAGCTCTCCGTCTCTGCTAGGAATCTCGGTAAGAATCGGAGTAGGAAAACCGTCGATTGGTCAAATTCGTTATTATCAATTGCTTAATTATTTGCTTAAATAAGTAACACAGGTTATTTAGAAAACGATTTTGCTAATTCTCAATTGATTGAGAATTTTCTTAATTCTCGGGGGATTGCTTAGCCGTCCATTTGTTCCAGATTGATCGCTGTTTTTTACTGAGCGTTCCGTACGATGTACAGCCAGGCTATTGTGGGCTTTTTCCTTTGAACGGGAAAATTGTGTTGGCCTGTACCTATACTTCGATCGTTGTTGTCTTTTGGGCCGTGTAGATATGCTTGTGAGTTTACCGTTCCTTCTTTTTGCTCCGTAACTTACTCTAATCACTAGTTTACTGTGTAGCATGGTACCAATATTTTTTTTTCTCCTTCACGGCTGTGTAGGAACTATTATCGTTTGTACTTATTTTCCTGTTTCTCCCTTTTCTTTGTCTTTATGCTTTTTGTTTTTTTTTCTGATTTCAGTATGGTACTTTTAATATTTTCATTCACGATTTTTTTCGAGTTTGAATTGTTTTCCTTTTCCTGTCATCCCGGGCCTTTTTTCTTTGTTACGATTTTTAATAATATGTTTTATCTAAGAAAATAAAATTTATTTGTGGAATGGTGGATTTACCGTTTTCTAGGAAATTAACATATTTTTTTGTCCACTCTTCCGCATGTCTTTTTTCTTGGGATTATTAGGTTGCAACTAAATTTTATACGAGTTGCACATTGGTTAAACAGAAGATTTTCCGGTTACACCATGGTTGTAACTGAATTTGTACCAGCAGCACACCTGTTGCAATTAAATATTTTATGGTTTCCTAATTCTCAGGCGCTCAGTCGTTATTCTAACAGTCAGATTTTTTGCTCTAGGATTTGTGTGAGTTGTCGCTGGTCTCGTCGGTGCTAGCTTTGTTTTCTTTTCGAGTATGGGTCTCGTCGCTAGCTGTGAAAAGTATGCAGAAATACGAGCGTGTAGCTAGACCTTTTCATTATTTTGTTTTTCTACCGCACATGAAGTTTGTATAATGGGTTTTTCTTCCATGTACTTTGTATACAAAATTGAGCCTATACCCGCATGTGGGCTTTTTCTTATGTGCGGTTTTTTTTGCTATTGAAGGGAGCGACAAACTCTCGGTTATTTTATCTATTTTTGTTAATTCTCAAAAAAATTGTTTTCTATTTCCTTTTAATAATTTTTTTCTTATCTTTTCATGTGTCCTAATTTGTCTCTACATTATTATTTCAGTGTGTTAAACAATGTACTTATTTTTATATAGAGTGCGATATTTTTAAATATTTTTTATTCAAGATTATTTTATTTCTGTTTTTTGTAATTAGTTTTGTGGAATTACTAATTCTTACTCGTACGAGAATTAGTTAAATCCCAGTCAACTTCCTAGTTGTTAGATAGGCCACCTGACTCATGCAAGTTGATTTGTTAGCTTGTGTTTTTGTGTGTATGGAGGCGAAAGTATTATTGGGCTTTGTACCGACCATGGATTTTTGTTTTAGCGATGCAGTTACATGAATTTGCTATGTGTCCGCTTTTTTCGGGTTGCAAGTCGAGTTCTAACTGAGATTTTTCATTCGCAAGTTGGTTTGCAACTGATTTTTTTTAGTTGCAAGTGGAGTTGCAACTGAGCTTATTCAGCTGCTGGTCAGGATTGCAATTGACTCGCCTTTAAGTCAGATGACAATTAATTTTTTCCGGTTGCAAGTGGAGTTGTAACTTAGATATTTATTTTAGTTGCAAGTGTGGTTGCAACTGAGATATTTTTCTAGTTGCAAGAGGAGTTGTAGCTGGTGAGATGTTTTCTAGAGTTGTAATTGCGGCTACAACTGAGATTTTTTCCAGTTCCAAGTGAAATTGTAACTGAATTTTTTTCCAGTTGCAACTGAGATATTTTATAACAGTTGCAAGTGGAGTTGTAACTGAGATTTTTTTCCCAGTTGTAAGTGCGGTTGCAACTATTTTTTTCCGCTTGCAAGTGGAGATGTAGCTGAGATATTTTTTCCAGTTGCAAGTGAGGTTGCAACTGAGATTTCTTTTTCTAGTTGCAACTTGAGTTGTAACTGAGATATGTTTTTCTGTTACAATCAAGTGGAGTTGTAACTGAGATATATATTTTCCAGTTGCAAGTGCGGTCGGAACTGAGATTTTTTTCAGTTGCAGGTGCGGTTGCAACTGAGATTTTTTTCCAGTTGCAAGTGAGTTGCAACTGAGATATTTTATTCCAGTTGCAAGTGGAGTTGTAACTGAGATTTTTTTCTAGGTGCAAGTGCGGTTGCAACTATTTTTTTTCCGGTTGCAAGTGGAGATGTAGCTGAGATATTTTTTCCAGTTGCAAGTGCGGTTGCAACTGAGATTTCTTTTTCTAGTTGCAACTTGAGTTGTAACTGAGATATGTTTTCATGTTACAATCAAGTGGAGTTGTAACCGAGATATTTTATTTTCAGTTGCAAGTACGGTTGCAACCGAGATTTTTTTCAGTTGCAGGTGCGGTTGAAACTGAGATTTTTTTTTCCAGTTGCAAGTGAAGTTGCAACTGAGATATTTTTTCCATCGAATTTGGGGTTGTAACCTACATTTTCTCCGGTTGCAATTGGGGTCTCCAATTACAAGTGTGGTTGCAACTGAGACATTTTTCTAGTTGCAATTTCCAACTGAGACATCCTTTCAGGGTTGGAACTGTCATTTTCAGTTATAAGCGGGTTGCAGCTGAGCTTTGAATTTTTTAAATAAAATTGAATAGAAAATTCACTAATTTTGCTCGAAAAAAAATTATTTTCGAAATATTGGCATGTCGATTCAGACCAAACCGAAAAGCACTTTTCTTTTTCGGACCAAACTAAATCAAACTTTTGTCGTATACTAGGCTAAAAATTTGTCTGCATGATCCCGTCGTCCTTTCAGTTTGGCCACAAGTTGGGCCACAAAGAAATGTCATATCCTTTCCCTTCTCAAGGAAAGCGCTCACCAGTAATTAAATTCGTGTATAGCACCAATCGACTGACCTATGCGAGCACGTTCGTCGAAACAAAAAAAATAGAACACGTAAGTTGTGGAAAACGTTGATGGGCCAGCAAGCTTGTCGGTAACCCGGCTAGAAGGAAAGCATCTAGAAGACCCGGAGGCGGTGCGTGTCACGGAGTCCAAGGCTTGGAGGTCACGAAGGACCTAGAAGGATCTAGATTAGGACTCTGAGTTCGGGGATAACCCAGTTTTACCTTGTACGACCAGGAGACCCGGTCATCTATATAAGCGGGGGCTCCTAGGTCATAGATAGACATATCCGGGAGAAATAGATTCAAGAGGAGAGATCAAAAGAGACAAGCTTTGGCGAGATAGAGAACCAGAGAGAGATTATAGTTATCATTGCTAGCAAGCGAACCTTGTAACCTAAATCGAGATCCGGCTCTATTGTCGTAGCCGGGTTATCGAGATCGAGATGAATAATAGCATAGCAGGAAGTAGGTCTTTATCTCCAATGGAGAGGCCGAACCTGGGTAAATCCCTTGTCCCCGCAAAGCTAAACAAACTCCCAGACACTAGCTTCGCCTTGCCCTACAACTCAAGTTACCCTACGGTAACATCTGCCGTGACAACCCCACGACAACATTCATAGATTCTTCAACACATCCGGTGGATATGTTGTAGACCCTATAAGTATGAGAGTTTGCGGCAGATCCAACAAGAATACCATCAAAAGATCTAGACTCAAATTTAGCAATTTTGCAACCTTTAATGTAAACATGACATTTGCAACCAAATACTCGAAAGTAAGAGACACTTGGCTTTTTACCGATAAGTAGTTCATATGGCGTCTTTTCCATGAGAGGACGAAAGAAGAGCCGGTTTGAGTAGTGACAAGCGGTGTTGATGGCTTCGGCCCAAAAGTTATATGGGGAATGAAATTCGGCCAACATAGTTCTTGCCATATCAATAAGAGTGCGGTTCTTCCTTTCGGCGACACCATTTTGTTGGGGAGTATATGCAGCGGAATATTGGTGTTGAATGCCCTCCCCACCTAGTAAATCATCCATAGTGTAATTCTTGAACTCCGTACCATTGTCACTTCTTATTGCCAAAATCTTGGAGTCATATTGGCGTTGAACTAGGGTTGCAAAGTCAATGAATATCTTTTGAGTTTCACTTTTCCTCTTGATGTAGAAAGTCCAACAATATCTTGAATAATCATCCACAATCACCAAACAATATTTCTTGCCACCAAGACTATCATATGTGGGAGGCCCAAAGAGATCCATATGAAGGAGCTCCAAAGGCCTCCAAAGAGATTCTTTTCATGCATCTTTCCGGCTATGCAAGCACTACAAGGACGATCTTTGGAAAAATTAACATCGGTTAGTCCTACCACGTGTCCACCCTTCACAAGAGTTTGTAAATTTCTCATACCGACATGGCCTAGCCGGCGATGCCAAAGCCATCCCTTGTCGGATTTAGCCATTAGACACGTGGCAATTTGAGTGGTCTCTTTCGAGAAATCGACCACATACAAACCGTTCTCACGAAATCCAACAAAGGCTACTTTAAGAGATTGTGTGAAAAGGATGGTCACGTGGTATTTATTAAAGATAACGGTGTAACCGGCATTGCATAATTGACCAACGGAAAGTAAATTATATGAAAGGGATTCAACAAGGAGGACCTTCTCAATGGATAACTCCAGAGTGATCACTACCTTGCCATATCCCAATACCTTAAGTCTTGCATTGTTCCCAACGGTGACATGCGAGAATGTGAGTAATTGTTTCAATAAGCCCTTTACTAATTCTTTGCTTCCGGTCATATGAGATGAACAACCACTATCAATGAGCCATGAAGATCCACCGGAAGAAAATCCCTAAAAGAAATCAAGTCTTTGATTTAGGTACCCATTTTGGAATGGGTCCTCTTTTGTTAGTCACAAGGGTCTTTGGAACCCAAATAGCATAGTGATAATCATCTCCATATGAAGTGCCAACATATTTAGCAAAAACATAGCCATTTCTAGATTTCATAAGAACATATGAAGGGTTATATTTTCCCGCAAAGTCATTGTGAGTGGCATTGCCCCTTGGGCATCACCAATCACAATGGGGTTGGCATTCGTCTTGGCTAACTCCCCCTCCTTCACAAAAGCAATATCTTTGGAAGGGGAAGTAGGCTTCTTCTTCTTCTTGTTGTTGTTGATCTTCTTGGACTTAGGTGTAAATCCAAGTCCTTCCTTGCCAACCACTCCCTTTTGATTGCTCAAAAGATCATTGAGGTTCTTCTCCCCTTGGATACAAGTGGCTAGACCCTTCTCAAGTTGGGCCTTCAACCTAGTGTTCTCCTCAATAAGAGATGCCTTCACACACAAAGGGTTAGAAGTGCAAGCATTTGCATCTTTATCATTATGAATGTGGTGAAGCTAGCATAGATGTATTGAGCTTGTAGTTTAGCATATGACTCCTTGAGCTTAGTGAGCTCACTTGAGGTCACCTTGTGGGTTTCCCTAAGTTGCTCAAAACTCTCAAAGAGTTTGTTATGACTCTCTACAAGCTCCTCATTTTTAATTTTAGATCACTTGCAATTTGAATCGAGGTTTCACGAGTTTCTTTAGCCTTGGATAGACCCTTGGCTTGTGTCTCCTCAAGTTGCTCCCGGAACAATTGTTCCTCAACAAGTTGATCTTCTAGTTCACCAATTTTATCGGCATGATCACATGCATGCCCTTCGAGCTCACAAATCCTAACCTCCTTTTCCTCAAGTAGGTTCTTGGCTTCTCCATATTGATACATGAGAGCCTCAACCATTTTCTTGGTTGGACCTTGGAATTTGTTCATAAAGAGGGTAATCTTGTCCTCACCCTCATTTTTCCCTACATCCTCAACACAATCCAATAGAGATGGGTTAGAGGAAATAGTACTTTTAGGTGAAGAAATCACCTTTGTTTCCTTGGCCATAAGGCACATAGGCTTGGAGATCTTGTCGTCCTTCGGGGCGGAGAAGAGGGGTGCCAATGAAGGAGGAAGATTGCCCATTGCAAGAGCCGCCATTCCTACTTCTTCACTTGAGTCATTATCCTCCTCGCCACCGGACTCGTACTCCTCTTGTGTAGATGCCACAAGAGCCTTTTGAGGTGATCTCTTGATGAAGGTAGGCTTGGGGTGATATTTGTTCTTCTTTAGAATGAGTTGACCACCATGATCCTCCCTTCTCTCATAAGGGCAATCCTTCACAAGGTGATTGTCCTTTCCACAATTGAAGCACATTCTTTTCATTGGTGGGGAGGGGTTGCGCTTGAAATTCTTCTTATTCCAAACTTGGTGGCGGCAAGAGCAAGAACCTCATTGAGCTCACCCTCCAAATCTTCTTCACGATCACCAGTCGTTCCTTCTTCATATCTTGGATGTTCTCCACATGGGCCTTCAAGGCAAGATTCTTCGTGCCACGGATTTGGTTGATGGAAGACTTGGAGGTGGCCTTCAAGGTATCATAGGTGACGAATTGTGCCAATATGTCATTGGGAGACATTGTTTTGTAGTCCGCTCTCGCATGAAGATTCATCACCATGTTTTCATTGTATGGAACAATGGTCTTGAGGAACTTGGCTTTGACCCATTCATCATCCATATCCTTCTTTCCATTTTCCTTCATGGTCACAACAAGCTTGGTGAGTCTTCGGAAGAGATCAGATGGTGTCTCTTCTTCTAGCATTATGAAGTTGTCCACTTGATGTTGAAGGATGGCGTCGTTGGAGCGTTGAATGCCCTCATTTTCTTCATATACCGATTCGAGAAAATTCCAAGCCTCCTTGGTGGTCTTGAGATTTCGCACTTGATCTTCATCATTGGCGGTCATGGCACTCTCAAGAACGTATTTGGCGTTTGCATCAAGTTGTTCATCAATCTCTTCTTGCTTTGTCAAGTTGGTGGGATCAACCGGTTTGAAACCTTGTAGTACCACCCTCCAAAGATGCACCGATGAGCTGCGAAAATAAGACTCCATAGATTTTTTCCAAGAGAAATAACGAATACTATCAAGCTTAGGAGGCGGTCTACTTAGGTTGGTTATATGAGGTTGGGTGGGTGGAACTTGAGTGAGATATGAGGTAGGTGGAGCAAAGTTAAGAGGGGGCTTCTCATTAATTTTAGGTTTCTCCTTGTTATCCTTATCAACCAAGGCCTCAACGATAGAGGCATCGGTTGATGAGGAGGCATTTTGATTATTAATGACCCGAGTATACACACCGTCCACCATTTTGCCTCTCATGAACCCAAAGAGTTCAGTCATGGCTTTCATGGTGACCGGGGCATTATCATCGGGTAGGGTTATCCCCGCTTCACTTAGTTCTTTCTCAAGTTTTTCTTGATCAATTTTCTCTTGTTGTTTCTTAGCAAGTTTTAACTCCTCCCCGCTAGTCATCCTCCTCTTTAGACTGTTAAGTCCTTAATAAAGAGACCTTGCTCTGATACTAATTGAAAGGATCGAGAGGGTTGACTAGAGGGGGGGTGAATAGGCAACTACAAATTTTCTTTTTCTTTTAATCAAATTGAGGAATTGCTCAAATATAAGTTCTATAGATATGCAACTAGGTGAACAAACCTATATGATGAGCAATAAACAAGCTAGCAAGATATTCTAAACAAGTTAAGCTAGCAATACAAGTAAAGGAAGGTTAAGATATAACCACACGGTGACGCGGAGATGATTCCCGAAGTTCACTTCCCAATGGAAGCTACGTCTTCGTTGGAGCGGTGCGGGGTCACAAGTGAGCCTGAATAGCCTTGATATGGCACACCGTATCTCCCTCGTGTTATCCTCCAATGAGGAGTTCCACGAGTCACTATATGATGCCCTCGAGGTCGGCAACAAACCTTTACAAGGATGAGGCACACTCCACAACCAAATTGGAGGCTCCCACCAAATTCCCGCGGCTCCCAAAGCCACAAGAATCACAAGGTCGGGGCACGACTCCACAACTCAATTGGAGGCTCCCGGCTAGTCCCCGCGGCTTCCAAAGCCACAAGAACGACCACGACCGTCTAGGGTTCCAATGAACCCAAGAGTAACAAGTTCCTCTCTAGAATGGATGGGGAAATCAAATAGCTTTGGTGGAGTTGTAGATCTAGGTCAACTCTCTCAAATCCTAGAAGGACAAGATGTTTGAGTGGGTAGAGAGAGAGATCTACAAGTTTAAAACTCTCAACAATGGTGGGCAAAGATATTCCCCTCCCAGATTTCTATCCGTTGGAGACAGCTTGGACCAGAACTTCCGGTGACAGGACAGGAACTTCCGGTCAAATATCCAGTGCTATGCAGTATCATTTCTTCAAAATGACTTAGCCGTATTTCGAAGCCAGAGAAGTCAGACCGGAACTTCCGGCCAGACCAAAAACACAGCAGCTCGCTATCTTTGATCTTTTCGCTTTTGGGAGGCCAACAACCATAAAACTATAAATGACCTGGGATAAATAAACACATGTAGCAGATGGTTAGGCCTCTAATTGTGTTGTCATTATCACCAAAACTTAACTGAGAGAGACATGCCCTTTCAATAACTGAACACATATAAATACTTCCTCTTCAATATGCAACTTAGGTGCTACTCGGAACTATTTTTCTGCTGGATAACGAACATCATTACTACTACATAGGGCTACAAAAGCACACCTTAAAGTCTGAGTAAACAAACACCATGATTTCACAATGACATCCAACACAAAGAACAACTCATGGTAAATATCCTTCTAATCTATTATCCTGGTAGAGTCACACACGCCACCCGCACTGTCACCAGGGCTTTGTGTTCTCAACAATGACTCCGGAAATTATAATGATAAAACCAATTGAGTAGCATATCCATAACATAATGAAGGTGAAACATCTATGAATTCAACTAGATTACAATGCTCATGATCACATAAAGATCACACCATGGGAGAGAGATAAACCACATAGCTACCGGTAGGGCCCTCAGCCTCGATGAAGAACTACTCCCTCCTCATCATGCGAAGCAAAAATGGCGATGAAGATGGCTCTGGGGACACTTCCCCGTCCCGGCAGGGTCCCGGAACAGAGACTTATGTCCCCCGAATTAGGGTTTTTGGTGGCGGCGGAGCTCGGAGTCGAATCTGGGAAAAGTCTTCGGTTCTCTCGCGTTTTTAGGTCACGAGTGATTTTATAGGCGAAGATGCGGCGTAAGGCGGTGCTCTGGTGGGGCAAGCGGGCCCACGGCGTGGGGTAGTACCTGGCCGCGCCGTGAGGTCACGTGCCGGCTGTGGGGCCCATCTGCAGCTGGTCTTCTGGCTCCGTGGCTTATTTGTGCTGGAAATAAATCACGTAAATTTTCATCCAATTCTGAGCATTTCCATTTTTTGACCTTTTCTGCAATAAACAGACAAAACAGACAGAAACTGGCACTGAGCACTAGGTTAATAGGTTAGTCCAATAAATGTCATAAAATGATATAAACTTTAGAAGAAACATGTGACATTTGATATAAAACAAGCATGAAACATCAAAACTTATAGATACGTTTGAGACGTATCAAGCATCCCCAAGCTTAGTTCCTACTCGTCCTCGAGTAGGTAAACGATAACAAAAGATAATTTTTGAAGTGACATGCTACCAACATAATCTTGATCAACTAGTAATGTAAAGCACATGAACTGAATGAAGTGATCCAAATCAATTATCTATAGTTGCTATAAAGTAATCAATGAGCAATCAAGATGCATCATACAAGTAAAAACTTTTCATGAATAGTACTTTGGAGACAAGGAGCTATAAAAATTTGACATAAAAGTTAGCTCACCAAGCAATATTTTTCAATCAAAAGTGTTTGACCAACACAAAGGGAAGATTTAAGTTTCAGCATTTGCTTCAACTTTCAACATATTTATCTCATGGATATTGTCAACACAAAGTAGTATAATAAGTCTAATATGCTAACATATAACAATTCTTGTACCAAAGTTGACACTAGTGTTTGCCTGTGGAGGATAGAAAGGAGTAGGAAAACTGACTCAACATAAAAGTAAAAGAAAGGCCCTTCGCAGAGGGAAGCAGGGATTATATCATGTGCTAGAGCTTTCTAGTTTTTGAAATCATATAGAGAGTAAAATATATTTTGAGAGGTGTATGCTAATGGTCAACGAATGCTAATAGACAATACAATATTACCCATGCCAACCAGACTTTACAAGAGCGGCTCCCATGAGGAACGTTATTTCTGCAGCAAGCAGATCATCCCTCTTTCTCTTTGGTTTACACATACAGATGTTTAACTGATTGCTCAGGAACAAAATGTGAAGAGAAGTAGCGGTTAAAGTTGTAAATTAATTGGGACTGGGCACCCCTTTGCCAACTCTTTTTGCAAAATTATAGATAAGCAGATGTAAGTTGCTAGTCTGGCGTAAAGTCTGTTTAACAAGTGTAATAAAGACCATCTACCACTTCCTCATGAGCTGGTAAACAGGGACACACAAAGGAGTAGTATTTTTTTTGAATAGTTTAAAGGTAGCACATGACAAATTTACTTGGAGTGGCAGAAAAATACCACATATAGGTAGGTATGGTGGACACAGATGGCATGGATTTTTGATCAAGGTTTTGGATGCACAAGCAGCATTCCCGCTTAGTACAGAGTTTGGGCTCGCAAGGTTATTTAAGCAAACACATAACGCCAACCGGTACAAAAAGAACCATATGATGAACATATAAGAAGAATTATAAGACTCCACACTGTCTTCCTTGTTAACCAAAACATTCTTTTAACCAGAAAATATCTAGACTTTGAAACTAGCAAATATGAAAAATCGAATAACTACAAGCTTTACGGTAGTTCTTCACTAATGAGCCTTACTTACATGATACACAAGTTTAAACATTACTTACTTGATAACTCAAAACAATTGACAAGTATCAAGTTACTCAAGACAAATGATCTACAAGACTATGTAAGCATTTTTCTTTATACCATTACCACATGCATAACATTTTCTGAACCAACGCATTAACCAAGCAACTTTCCAAACAAATATAAGTGAAGCAAGAGAGTACTTTCTATAAAATAACTAATAGCTCTGAACAAGAGATACATGAAAACCAAGAGCTAGAAGCTAAATAGAATAAAAACAGAATACTCAACAAGTATAAGTGAAGAACATGAGTATTCTATAAAAAAGTGAAGCGTGTCTCTCTCCCAAATAAGAATGTTGTGATCAAGCATTGTAGTGACCAGAGAACAAAATAAAAACAAAACTGAAAATAAAACACACAAGACGCTCCAAGAATAGCGCATAATATGTGAAGAAATAAAAATATAGTCTCACTAGAGATTACCTAATAATAGGCATCCCCAAGCTTAGACGCTTGAGTCTTCTTGAAATATGTTGGGGAGGTCTAGGGGAGCCTCCCCAAGCTTAAACTCTTCTCTCTTCTTGATCTTCTTTTATCATTCTTCTCTCCTAATACTTGAAAACTTTCTTCACACAAAACTTCTCATAAACTTCATTAGAGGGTTAGTACTCAAAACATTTAATCCACTTTGTTTCTGTAATGACACATTGCGAGAACTCATTATAACATTAGCTACTGTATACCAGGTCTTTGTAGTACCTTTCCACAAAAAGAAACCACAAAGAAAATTCATATAAGAAGCAGTGCAAAATAAAGAGAGAATCTGTCAAAAACAGAACAACCCGTAAAGATGAATTTTTCCGAGGCACTTACGTAACTCAAATCAGAAAATGATAGACTAACTAAAGATTGATATAAACCTGAGTCTTCTGCACAAAACATTACAGATCAGTATCACGTACCGTGATTTTTTGGAATTGCGTACAGTGAAGCACAGAAAATCTGTTTCTGGCAGAAAACTCACTTTTAACACTTTCTTGCCATTAGAGGCTTTTCTTGGCACAAAAACGAAAACAAAAAGATACAAAGGAGATGTTACAGAGGTAACAACATCCTTGACTCAACAAAAATCAAAATAAAACAGAAAGTAAAAATAACATGGGTTGTCTCCCACAAGCGATTTTCTTTTAAGCCTTTTAGCTAGGCAAGACAATTTTAATGATGCTCTCATAAGAATAAGAGTTGAACATATAAGAGTGCATCAAGAAGCAAATATAAAGCACATTTAAGTCTAACCCACTTCCAATGCAAAGGAATCTTGTAAGAAAACAAATTATTGAAGTATGAAGCTACTAGCATAGAAAGACAAAACAAGTACAACTTCAAAACTTTGAACAAAAATAGAGGAAACTTAATATTATTGAGATATCTAGAACATTGTTTTCCTCTCTCATAATAACTTCTAGTAGCATCATGAATAAAATCCACAATATAGCTATCACATAAAACATTCTTATCATGATCCACATGCATAAAAGTATCATTACTCTCCACATAAGCATAATCAATTTCATTAGTAATAGTGGGAGTAAAACTATCACAACCATCATTGTAATCATCATAAATTGCAGGCATAGTATAATCATAATAAACTTTATCCTCCATAGTAGGTGGCACCAAAATACCACTATCATTATAATCATCATAAATTGGAGGCAAAGTATCATCAAAGCAAATTTTCTCCTCAAAGCTTGGGGGACTAAAAATATCATATTCATCAAAACCAGCTTCCCCAAGCTTAACCTTTTCCATAGCATTAGCAATAATGGTGTTCAAAAACTTCATGCTAATAACATTGCTACCACTATTATGCAAACAAAGTTCCATAGGTTTTTTAATTTTCTCTTCAAACACTTCATGTCCTAACTCAAGATAAATTTCATAGAGATCTCTATTTTTTTTGTTATTTTCCATTAAGCCTAACTAGTGAAATAAAAACAAGAAACAAAAAGATATAACTGCAGAATCTAAAGGAAATACCTTCAAGCACTCACACGCCGTCAACAGTGCTAGAAAATAGCTTAGTAGCCAGAAGATATGAGTACCGTTTACCTTACCTCCCCGGCAACGACGCCATAAAAGAGCTTGATGTCTCCTATAACTTCTATTCTTATAGACAGTGTTGGGCCTCCAGGTGCAGAGGTTTGTAGAACAGCAGCAAATTTCCCTTAAGTGAGTAACCCAAGGTTTATCGAACTCAGGGAGGTAGAGGTCAAAGATATCCCTCTCAAGCAACCCTGCAATTAAGATACAAGAAGTCTCTTGTGTCCCCAACATACCTAATACACTTGTCAGATGTATATGTGAACTAGTTCGGCGAAGAGATAGTAAAATACATGTGTTATGGATATTAACAAGTGGTATATGTAGTCTGTGATAAAAATGGCAGCGAGCGAACATGCATCAGAACTGGAAATAAACGGTGTTTCGATGCTTGAAAACAAGGCCTAGGGATCATACTTTCACTAGTGGTCACTCTCAACAACAATAATATAACTGAACACATATAAATACTTCCTCTTCAATATGCAACCTAGGTGCTACTCGGAACTATTCTTCTGCTGGATAACGAATATCATTACTACTACGTAGGGCTACAAAAGCACACCTTAAAGTCTGAGTAAACAAACACCATGATTTCACAATGACATCCAACACAAAGAACAACTCATGGTAAATATCCTTCTAATCTATTATCCTGGTAGAGTCACACACGCCACCCGCACTGTCACCAAGGCTTTGTGTTCTCAACAATGACTCCGGAAATTATAATGATAAACCAATTGAGTAGCATATCCATAACATAATGAAGGTGAAACATCTATGAATTCAACTAGATTACAATGCTCATGATCACATAAAGATCACACCATGGGAGACAGAGATAAACCACATAGCTACCGGTAGGGCCCTCAGCCTCGATGAAGAACTACTCCCTCCTCATCATGGGAAGCAGCAATGGCGATGAAGATGGCTCCAGGGGCACTTCCCCGTCCCAGTAGGGTCCCGGAACAGAGACTTCTGTCCCCCGAATTAGGGTTTTTGATGGCGGCGGAGCTCGGAGTCGAATCTGGGAAAAGTCTCCGGTTCTCTCGCGTTTTTAGGTCACGAGTGATTTTATAGGCGAAGAGGCGGCGTAAGGCGGTGCTCTGGTGGGGCAAGCGGGCCCACGGCGCGGGGTAGTACATGGGCGCGCCGTGAGGTCACGTGCCAGCTGTGGGGCCCATCTACAGCTGGTCTTCTAGCTCCGTGTCTTATTATTGCTGGAAATAAATCACGTAAATTTTCATCCAATTCCGAGCACTTCCATTTTGGGCCTTTTCAGCAATAAATAGACAAAAGAGACAGAAACTGCACTAGGCACTAGGTTAATAGGTTAGTCCAATAAATGTCATAAAATGATATAAACTTTAGAAGAAACATGTGACATTTGATATAAAACAAGCATGGAACATCAAAAATTATAGATAGTTTGAGACGTATCAAATGTGCACCTCTTGTGTTAGAGACAAGGACCCGAGGCCCTCTACCAACACGGCAGGGTCAGACCTAAGCTTGGCTAGATCAGCAGGGATCAACGCCGGTGGCGAGGGAAGCAGCATGGAGACTGACGCAGTCGACGCTGATTTGACGGCCAGCTCGGCCGAGGGCATCTCGGAGACAGATTGCACGGATAGGGGAGTCGAGGGGCAGCAAAGCAGCTGCAGCAACATATCCAGGACAGCAGCTGGGGGACCTGGGGTGGAGCCGGGAGCCAGGGCCGTGGCGGCCGGCGCATCGCGAGAGGTTGATACGTCTCAAACGTATTTATAATTTCTGATGTTCCATGTTGATATTATACCAATTGTTACATGTTTTATATACACTTCATAGCATTTTTATGCATTTTCTGGGACTAGCCTATTAACAAGATGCCACAGTGCCAGTTCCTGTTTTCTGCTGTTTTTGTATTCCAGAAAAGCTAGTCTGGAAATATTCTCGTAATTGGACGAAACTTGGACAGGACCTCCTATTTTTCCAACACGTACACGGAGTCCAAAGGAGAGACGGAGGGGGGCCGCGAGCCAGCCACACCATGGGGTGGCGCGGCCCCACCCTCTGCCGCGCCGTGGGGTGGTGTGGCCCCACGGGCGTCTCCAGCCGCCGCCCTTTCACCTATTTATTCATTTCACGGGAAAACCCTAGAAATCCGAGCCATATTCCACGAAAAGTTCCAGAGACGCGCCGCCGTCAACCCTAGCTCGGGAGGGTTCAGAAGCTCTTCCCGGCACCCTGTCGGAGAGGGGAATCATCACCGGAGGGCTCTACATCACCATGCCTGCCTCCGGAGTGATGTGTGAGTAGTTCATCCTTGGACTACGGGTCCATAGCAGTAGCTAGATGGTTGTCTCTCCACTTTATGCTATCATGTTTAGATCTTGTGAGCTTCCTATCATGATCAAGATCATCTTATTGTAATGCTACATGTTGTGTTTGCTGGGATCCGATGAATATTGAATACTATGTCAAGTTGATTATCAATCTATCTTATATGTTATTTATGATCTTGCATGCTTTCCGTTACTAGTAGATGCTTTGGCCAAGTAGATGCTTGTAACTCCAAGAGTTAGTATTTATGCTAGATAGTGGATTCATGCCTCCGGTAATCTGGGAGAGTGACAACAACTTCTAAGATTGTGGATGTGTTGTTGCCACTAGGGATAAAATAACCGATGCTTAGCTTAAGGGTGCGTCGTTAGGTCTAATACATTTGTTTACATTACGCACATTACTTAATGCGATTATCCGTTGCTTGCAACTTAATACCAACGGGGAACTCGGTATGACAACCTGGAGGTGGATTATTAGTCATAGACGCTGTTGGATAACGGTCTATGTATTTTGTCGTAATGGCCACATGAATATCATAGTAATCATCATGTCATATATATGCATTGTCACGCGTTCAATATTTTGTCAATTGCCCAGCTGTAATTTGTTCACCCAGCATGTTAGTTATCTTTATGGAGAGACACCACTAATGAACTGTGGACCCCGGTCCATTCTTTTACACTGATAATACAACCAACTGCAAACATTGTTCCTTTTCATTCTCTGCAATTTACTACTGTTTTCCACATCATACGTTTAATCCTTTGTTTTCAGCAAGCCGGTGAGATTGACAACCTCACTGTTTCATTGGGGCAAAGTAGTTTGATTGTGTTGTGTGCAGGTTCCACGTCAGCGCGCCACTGACAACCTTCAGAAGTGATTTCTTGCTCCTACTGGTTCGATTAAACCTTGGTTTCATACTGACGGAAACTGCTGCTACACTGCTTCATACCTTCCTCTTGGGGTCTCCCAACGAACGTGTGATCCACGTCATCAAGCATTTTTCTGGCGCCGTTGCCGGGGAGCAATAGGATTTCTGCAAGGGGAGTCTCTCGCTTCCAATCTCTTTACTTTGTTATTGTCTTGCTTAGTTTATTTTTATCTTGTCTTGTTTGCTTAATTTATAAAAAACACAAAAAAATTAGTTTCTTGCATTTAGTTTATTTTGGTTTGTTATTATGTCTAGTTATTTATTTGGTATCAATGGCTTCTCTCTTTAAAACAAAATCTTATTGGCTAAGTGGGTTCACGGAGGAACAATAAAATTATTATAATGAATTCCGCTTGTCTCAAAACGGGAAATATTTATGGGAACAAATAAGTAGATTGAATTATTTTGCTAAAAACTTGTGCTCTACTTATGATGAATCCTACTGCTTTAATGAATCATTATGTTGTAGAAGGCATAAACACCTCCCTTTCCAATGTGATTATAATGATAATGAAACCTTGGCTGCTTATGCTAAAGGAAACTATGACTTTGGTAATCTTGAACAAACTGAGGAATTTTTTGTTTTTAAAGGTGCCTATGAAATTGCTGGTTATATTCACGATGATGATTCTCCTTATAAATCTGAAAATTTTGCTATACTTGGTTATTGCCTTGAATATTACAATGATAATCCTCATATCACTGAATTTCTTGAGAAAACTTATTCTCCAGAACAACTTGCTACCTTTCAGGAACCTGTGGGAGAAGAAACTGCTGAAGCTGAAAGCTCATTAGATGAAAAAGTGGAGGAGAGTGATGAACAAAAGGAGGAAGAATGGATCTACCCATGCCTACCTTCTAATGAGAGTAACTCTTTATCTCTTACACTATTTGATTGCCCTCCATGCTAACCAAAGGAGGATGAATGTTATATTCCTGTGGATTCTCTTGAAATATTCCCTATGAGTAAAACTTGTGAGAATAATTATGCTACTGTTATTTATGATAATCCATGCTATTTTGATAAATCTTATGATAATCCTTTATTTGTTCCTGATATCGAAATGCATGGTAATAAGGAGGTTTTTTTAGAAAATGTTTATGATAAAGCTCTAGATGATGGTCCAATATTGCTTGATAATATTATGTATTCTACTATTGAAAATGAGATTGGAGAGGTCTTGACTTTATCTAGATGGAGTCCCATACCTCTTAAGAATGATCAATCATCTTGTTATAAAATTGTTAAAAGTGGGTTTGAAAGTTTTAATCCCACTATTTTGGAGCTTGATAAAAATTATGTGTTTGTAGATCATGAAAAGCATGCTTTATGTGATAGTTATATTGTTGAGTTTGTTCATGATGCTACTGAAAATTATTATGAGAGAGGCAAATATGGTTTTATAAATTGTGATGTTACTAAAACACCTCTCATGCTGAAAGTTCTGAAGTTGCTCTTGTTTTATCTTCCTATGCATAGGAAGTGGGTTAGACTTAAATGTGTTTCGAATTTTCTTCTTGATGCTCCTTTTGCTTCATTTTCTATTTTTATGTGAGCATCAGTAAAACTATCAAGCCTAGCTGAAAGGCGTTAAAGAAAAGCGCTTATGGGAGACAGCATATTATTTTATTTCTGCAATTTTTCTTTTATTTTTGAGTCAAGGGGTTGTTTACTTCTGTAACAATTCCTTTGTATCTTTATTTTATCGCATTGTTATGCCAAGTGGAGCCTCTAATAGGAAGATGATGCTAGATTTGGATTTCTGCACAGGAACAGATTTCTGCTGTTCACCGTTTTACTTCTGTAAAATCACAGATCAATTATTTAAATCTGCAAAATTTTGTGCGTGATCCTCAGATATGTATGCATCTTTCGTTAGTTTTGCGTTTTTCGATCTGAGCAACGTAAATGCCTCGAAAAAATTCGTCTTTACATACTGTTCTATTTAGACAGATTCTGTCTTTTATTTTTCGCATTCTCTCTTTTACTAGTGTTGAGTGAAATTCTTTTTTAGGGTGAAGAGCTTCACATAACATCAGTGGCAGTAGTTAATGTTAAAAGTAACGATCATGTTTGTGTCCTTATAGAACATGTGCGTTTTTGATTGTGCACTAACCCTCTAATGAGAATTACTCTAAGCTTGGTGTGGCGGAAGTTTTCAAGGGTCAAGAGAGAAGGATGATATAATGTGATCAAGAAGAGTGAAGAGTTTAAGCTTGGGGATGCTCCCATGGATCACCCCAGCATATTTCAAGAAGACTCACGCGTCTAATCTTGGGGATGCCCAAGGCATCCCCTTCTTCATCAACAACTTATCAGGTCATCTCTAGTGAAACTATATTTTAATTCTTTCACATCATATGTGCTTTACTTGGAGCGTCTGTGTGCTTTTATTTTCAGCATTTTATTTTTCTTATGGTCAACTTTATTGGACCCTAGCATTCTTGATTGGGAGAGAGACATGCTCCGCTTTTTCATATGAATACTCCTATTCTTCACTTATACTTGTTGAGTATTCTTATCTAGCTATTGCTATGCTTTTAGCTCCTGTTTTGCATGCATCTCTTATTTAGAGCTGTTAGTTCTTTTAAAGAAAGTACTATCTTGCTTCACTTATAATTGTTTGGAGAGTTTATGTTGAAAAAAATTGATTGGTGTTCGGTTGGAACAGAAAATGTTGCATGTGGTAGATGGTATAATGGAAAAAGCTTACATATTCTTGTAGATCACTGTATTGGATAATTTGATACTTGTCAATTGTTTTGAGTTATCAAGTAGTTCATGTTTAAGCTTTTGTATCATGTAGTTAAAACCTATTAATGAAGAACTACCGTAAAGCTCGTTGAAATTTGGTTTGCATTATTGGTATCTCTAAGGTGTAGATATTTTCTATTAAAAGAGTTTCGTTAACAAGGAAGACAGTGTAGAGCTTTATAATGCTTGCAATATGTTTTCATATAAGTCTTGTTGTGTCGGTTGATATCCTGTGTTTGCTTCAAATAACCTTGCTAGCCTAAACTCTGTACTGAGAGGGAATGCTTCTCGTGCATCCAAAACCTTGAGCCAAAATCCATGCCATCTGTGTCCACCATAACTACCTACTAGATGACCCGTTGCGCCACTGGCGCAGGTGCCAAAAGCAAAACTGTAGGGTTGACTTAAGTTAAATATATTTAGGTCAATCGTTTTCGAGGCGGTAAATTCCAGTGGACATCATTATAGAGTGTATAATTAACTGAAGGTAAATTCCAGCGGCCAACGTAAATTAAGTGTGCGACATAATTTCACACTTGTTCACGAAAGTGTATAATTAATCGAAGGGGTTCAGATCGTATGCAAATACCTAATATTAATAGTCATACTACATGTTATGTCAAAGAACATGTGAAACAAAATCTTAATTTGAAAACATGCGATTGCAGCGTTTTTATTTCATTTAGGTTTTTATTAAACAGGGCAATAAACCGTGCTTTTAGTCGATCAGTTGTCCTCTGGTCTTCAGCTGGTCCCACAAGTCGGTAATGTCGACTTAAGTTTTATATATTTTTGTAGATGTTGTTCTTTGTGTTTGAAATTCTTGTGGCCATCATGCGGCGTTTTATACGGATAGTAGTCTGAAAATGGCGATGTTGTATGTATAAAACATGAATAAGTTAAAAGTGGGTTTAAATTACTGAATGTACACAAACATAAATTAGTTGACAACAGATGACCTAAATTGTTTGTCTCGTGTGTACTGATATTTTCATGAAGTCCCTAATTCTAAGTATATATAAAACTGATAATTAAAATGCATTCAAGTTTTTTCTATAATTCATCATGATTACAAAGTGAACATTTGTAATAGTGAACACATTTGATTAATTTTGTGCAATCTCAAGAAGTATTATCTAGAAGTACCAGATACCACAGCAGGAGGCTAACTTCAGAATCAACGTTGTTCCTAGTTAGAAACCTATATAAGAACAAGAATACTATAAATGGTAAAGAGAAGTGGAAATGAACAACATATACTCTATTTCCATAGGTACCAGAGGTGAAAAAAACTCATATCAAATGGGATGTTGAATCAAAGGTGCATTAGTTAATATAGAGGTGCGGTTACATGGTCCTGCGACATATGTAGTTAAATACACAAGGGGCATCATTTTTGTTGCACAGCTCAGCTGTTGTACTACTTAATATATTTTAAGGTTTGCTTTTGCGAGCTGAAGATACATCTGTGGTGCTCTTTTGGACATGTCGTGCTACAGATCCAAGAATAGCAACATCTCCTCAAATAGCTCGAGTGTCCTATTGATCCTTTCAGATTAGTCACCTTGCCCAAGAGAACAGTTATTAGCCGCCAGATCGGGGATTTCGTGAGAGAATGAAACCATCTTCGTAGCAGCAAGAAGTAGCTCGTTTTTCAAATACTGTAAGGTAGCCTTAAGTTTTATATATTTTGCGTATATTGTTGTCTGTGTTGGAAACTCCTGCGGCTATCATGCATCTATGATCGACCGATATTTGAAACCATATATAATGAAAAATATGTATTGGTGAAAACTAATCATTTTGCCGACGTTCGTTGAGCTCGGTTTTATACGGACGATAGTAACCTGCAAATGGCGATATTGTATGTATGAAATGTCAAAAAATTAAAAGTGTATTTGAATTGGTGGATGCGCACAAAAATAATACGTGATAATAGATTACAAAAATTGTCTGTCGAGTTTGTACTGATATTAACTGACAATTAACATGCCTTCAGGTTGTCTCTATAATTCATACGGATTACAAAGTGAACATTTGTAATAGTGAACGTATTTAAAATATTTTGTACAATCGAGAAGTATTATCTCAAAGTACAAAACACCACGGTAGGAGGATAACTTTAAAGTGAACATTGTTCCTTGATTGCACTATTTCAAGAACTGTCCATTGGAACTTGTATATTCTGATGAATGTTTGATTTTTTTGTGAAAGTTGGTTATGTGATATATCTTTCCTATTGATGTTGATCATGCTGATCGCATAAGAAAATCAATATGCAACTCACACATCACCAGATCAGATAATGTACAACACATAAGAGGAGCTAATACGAAGGTTATTTCCAATTTTACTCTATGCTATTATAAATAGGACCAGGACCATAAGAGGGAAGGAGGCGTTAATGTGAAGGACCCGCTAGTAAGTTACTGAACATGATTATGGTCAACCCTAAGTATTTACAATTTTAGGATAGAGAGCCAATATAGTTACAGGCCTTCGACACATCAGTTATAAGAATAAAAAGTTAATCCATGCATATTTAGAAGGTTATTATAATAAATTGCACATGCCAACATATGCTAGCTTTAGATAAAGTGCATTGCAGAAAACAGAGTGATGAAATATCAATTATCAGAGTAGAACGTATAATTAGTATACGCATACAAAGGTAAGATCAGCAGGACCATGATGTTCTGCTTGGTTTGAAACTGAATATGGGTGCCAAATCTTTTCTCACCGAAAGATAACTTATACTTGGCTGATACTTTCTTTATACCGAGGCAGCGAGGTGTTATCTCAGCATTTCAACAAAAATACAACACAAAATAATAACTACAAGAAACGGAAAGGACTAACATGGAAAAGGAAATGCAACCATATTTTCTCACAATACCTGATCCTAAGAAAACATAGAGTATAATTTTTGGGGGTGCCTAATGGATGAGTAAATGATGGAGCAGCTGATCTTATTTTGGAGCTTGAATAGCACATCTACCTTGTTCACTGAGATTTGATTCTACTACTAATATAAACTGGATAACTGAATCATACAACTTTGCAAATGATGCCAGGCAACCACAGCTGCGACGACTCCTTAGTGAGTGTAGCTGCTGGTCGTTGATGAAGGTTCATCTGCTCGCCCATGGCCATCCGAGAAGGTGCAGCATCTAGCTGATGTCTGGCTGGGCGTCCCCACCGATGTCCAGCTGGCCGTCGCCTGTCGGTGCGGAACAAATTCAGAACCCAAGCATATCATCCCAAGCCGATGTCTGGCTGGGAGCTCTAACAATCCATCTAGTGCAGTTGATGATGCAATAAAGTTAAGTGTACCTTGAGACACGAGAGACAGGAAAGAAGATGATCCTCCAGCCTGCTGTTCTTCTCAACCACAGCCTTATGCCTCCCCTGCATAACAGATTCAGAACCCAAGCATATCATGATTCAGCATAATGAATGAAGGAACCTGATGCTGTGAAATGACATCAGGAGATGGGTAAGTTTGGTTCAAATTCAGTCGTACCTTCAGGAACAAAACCTCCCCCCACGCTTCTCCTGCAACCAAATCCACATCAATGGCCTCAGATCAATGATCAAGTAGATTGAACAACCTTAATGATCAAGTAGAGAAAATAAATCAACCAGCAAGACCGACTTTGAATATTCAGATTTTAACACGACATACACTGAGCTAGATAAGTAGATACTAATTAAGATGAATTTGAGCTGGGAAGGACCGACCCCCAATTAGTGTGGTGTAGGTATACCTCGAACATAAGGCGCGACCCCCAGTTAAGATGAATTTGAGCTGGGTCATATTCCATCGAACATACTCTACATAATTATAGTTCGTAAGCTTCGGGCAGAATAAAATTAGTTTGTTCTGCTTTGAGTATGTTATAATATGTCCCCTGACTTTCCTTTACACGGGTAGCTAGATCCTAATTAACTTATTCCTTCAGTGTAAACATGCATACAACTTAGGCCATGATTTTCCATGAGTTTTACTGTTACAAATAAATAGCTTATCAGCATTAGAGCTAGACAATGCATAGTACAGTCATGTCTTAATTATACAAAGAGTCCACACAACTATCAGCTTTTCCCAAGGCAGTCTTGTGCAATAGCCAGGGACATGCATCGAGATGGTACAGTCAGTGTGGTGTAGGTGTACCTCGAACATAAGGCGTGACCCCCAATTAAGATGAATTTGAGCTGGGTAATATTCCATTGAACATACTCTATATAATTATAGCTCATATCAGCATGCAGGTAATGTTCTATTTATATCGTGATGATTTTTATTCGATGGAATATTTATTCTTTTTTTTTGGAATTAAGAAGGTATCGATTAGCGTATTATATGTTTTGTCTCTGATTGCTTTCACATACGATTGTTCTTGTGTTGACATTTTAAAGGTTACCTATACATAAGTTAAACGCTTAAAATGGTGTATATTTGCACTTTGGCTAGAGTGTACAGAAAGAACATATTTGTGCACTCACATAAGCTGGGAGCAAGAGAGCAATGCCATTCTGGTTGGCCCTCCATCTAAAGAAGCTCATTATCGACACCACAACTACTATGGGTACATCCAATTGTCCTCCACCTGAAAAATAGTGATCAGAAGAAATTAATGAGCTCATAAAGATATATCACATGCTTTTGCAAGCAAACAAAAGTTTAATTCAAGAAGTAACATAAGTCAAATATTGAAGCAATTTGAAAATTATAGTAAGCAATCAAACACAAATACATGTAAGAGTTTGTGTAGGTAGAGCCCAGCGATAAACGCTCCATGTAGTGCTTCACATGGCCAAACTAATAGCCATCATCTCAAAAGGGACATGAGATGAAAAAAGGAGAATCGACCTTTACCTCAACATAATGGTTACAGAGATAAGAGACTGGAGCTCACGACCATCATCTCTCAAAAGAGCTCATGAAGAAGAAGCTCCCCTGTCTCCACGAACTGCTGATGCGCCGTGGAGCTGACCACCTCCTCTCCCCTGCTCGATCTCCATCTCTGGCGGCGGTTGGTGGTGAAGGCATGTAAAAGCTTGAAGGAGTGCTCGCCGTGGACCTACTCGATCTCCAGTCCCGCCGCAGACCTGCTTGATCCCCAGTTCACAAGATTTTCAGAGCAATTTACAAAGCATGCAAATGAATGCATTGTATTCATCCAATGAATAATTCGTGAGTATTCTTGTACGCAAATCTGGGATGCATTGTACTGGCGTATGAATAAGAAAAATGCTTGCATATTGACAATAATTTGTGCACTTGCACCAATAAGAAAAATGCACTATCAGGAACAAGAAGATGAAGACTTACAAGACCGTAAAAAAAAGGCTCGATGCACTCTCAGCTAGAAGTGGAACTGTACAGAGGCAACAACTTCCTCTGTATTAAGGTGCATATATATAATACATGTTACTCTCAGTATTGGTGCAAATACATGGGGTACTAATCAGTTAGAAGGGAAGTAGTTCTGTTTTCAGATCAATACAACTACTCCCAGTATCGGTGCAAATACATTGAGTACATACTGAATTGGTGTAGCACTATGCATTGCAAATACATGTAGTACTAATCAGTTTGGGCAGTCATGGTGTCAAGCCAGTTATTTCAAACAATGAAAAACTGGTCACTGTCAGTTTGGGCAGTGTCAAACTGAAGATATTTCAAACAATTTAAAACTGAGGATATTCAAACTTAAGAGCTTATTATTTTTATTTAAATTTTACAAAGTTTCAGTTTGGCACCTTTGCCTGGTCCGCCGCTCGGCGCTGCTGGAGCTCGTCGTCGTAGCTCCTCCGGTGACCAAAATCCGGTGGCGCTGCCACCCAAGTGTCGCCCACGCTCGCGCGCATGCTGCTTCTCCCCTGCCACCGGGATAACTCGTGCTTCTGCTGCTCCCCTTCCATCGATATTCAGAGCTCCTCTCTGAAGAACAAGGTACATGAATCATTGTTGTATATGAGTTTCTGTATATGAATAACTGTCTCCAAGATAGTGCCAGTGATTAGAAAGAGAGTACTCGATCTTGCTATTTACAACACTATCTAGGTCCTTATAATCTTTTTGTGTGAGTTCCATAGGAGACGTATGTCACTGGTAAAGGAGATAGTGGGATAAAATGCAGCTCACACAAGTAATGATCAATGTCACATAAAACAAGCAGTGCTAATTAAAATGTATGTCGATCCATCTTAGAATACATAGATCAGCGTCACATACCAACTTTCGTAAGTAGGCTGACACCAACAATATGAGCATGGACTGAACCGCCCATTGTAACACATGGAACCCCCATGTAAAGGGATTCACATGTTGTAGTCCAAGCATACAAAACCGTATCCAGCCTGCGAAAACAAGTTAAAATTTAGTCATCTGTTCAGAGGGAACACTGATAAAATGGCTACCACCAAAGAAGTAAAATGCTACAGCCCGAAAATATCCAATAAGTGTTAACAGGCCAATATCAAGTTCCTACGATTCCCAGTCTCAATATATTTTGTATATACTCTAGCAAATTAATAATGAATTGATGATTTTCAGGATAAAACTGACGAGCTACCTAGAAGTGAATCTCCTAATTCTCCAGAAGAAAGAGAGAACAAAAAACAACCATATCTTCACAAGGTCAAGAGGTACAGTACTCGACAATAAGAATTTGTCCTGGACAGCACAACAAGAAATCAATAAGCACTACATAATAACTACTCCAACATCTGTGCCCAATTGTGCAACAATAAAACATAAAATTGGTGGCAGCATACATTGCCGGCAACAACCAAAGAAAACATAAAATTGGTTGCCTTCAGCTAAGTATAGTTGATTTAGTCATGTGCAGTCCGATATAAGCTACATATTAGAAAGTATATAAGTGGAACAGTAGGACACATATAAGTGTATTTCTGCAATAATTTTGTCCCTACTTTTATCTTAACCCACTGAAAATAAGTTAAAGACTACTTATATCATTGTTGCGATTCATCATCAAGAAAGTAGATGGACCAAGATTTTATATTATTATAAACCAACCTCATGACCTTCACATTCAACAGGTCATCTCTTGTATATTATTATAAACCAACCTTAGCTAAACTTTCAAGGTTTCAGCCTGCGGTGCGCACAACTTGACAGTTTTCCAAGCCAAGAATTGAAACTTAATGCAGCACGAGAATTGAAACTTAATGCAGCAAAAAACAAGTACAAATAAAGCCCTGCTCCCAAGCCAAGAGAGTTGTTCCAGTAGTTAGTGTGCTTATGTAAATTCATATCAAGAATGAAATTTCTCCAACCTTGATGGATGGTTTTGCCTGGACAACTAAGGAGGCAGTGGATCAGGTCTCAACCGGTCCCACGCGGACCACCTCGACGCCCGGCAGCACTGCAGCAAACATTTTGCTAATGTTAAACGGATAAGAAAAGAAAGGAATATACAAAATTGAACTGAAAAATAGGAGATTTTCATGTGAGAAAAAAATCTATAACCATGAAAACAAAACTGGAGAATCCAGCACAAATTTGCTATACAACACTAACTTACTGGAAAGATTTCTTCAAGATATCTCTATAGCTTGAACTAAACCGACACTTTTTATGGATCGGAGGGAGTAACAACTTCAAAGGGCGCAAATGGTCATTTGTTGAACATCTGGATCATGTTCATGAACAAACAAACAAACAATGTTGTTTCTTTCATTACCTAGCAAGCTAGACCTAAGGCATTAAAATTTTACAGGGACAATCATAAATTTATTTATCCACGGGACCACCAAACACAAAGAAGTCAATCTATGTACCCACAGGAACACCAAACACAATGAAGTCTAACAATACCCTTTGCCCAGTTCTTCCAAAACCTAGGAACAATGATCCATGACAACAAATAAAATTCAAGCAATTCAAAAAGGATCTGAAATGAATCCTTGACAGTACCAACAAATATTTAAACATGATGCAACAAATACTGAAAACTCTAGAGATTCAGTTAACAACAAAAGAAGCAGACCACATCGCACAAGTTTGAAGAGAGATGGCGTCTTGACATCAGCCGTGCCAACCGTTGCTCGACGCAGCGCCGCTTCCCGGGCCATTTAGCGACCAGAAGTCCACCAAAATATACAACCCTGAACTGAAATTAACTTCTCTCAACCATTTACTCACTGCTAGAGTTAATCAACAAGAAGTAGTTAGTTCCTGTGCTAAAAAAATAGATGCAGGGATCACCGACAAATTTATTTCAAAAAAATGAGCACATCTCTCAGCCATTTAGTCACTGCTAGAGTGAATCAACAAGAAGTAAATAGACGCAGGGATCACGAACACATAAAGAATGCAACATGAGCTACCTAGGGGACGGGGTCTGAAGTGGTGGCAGCCAACAAGAAGCTTCAGCATGTTCCAGCTAAACCAAACCAGTTTACTTGATACAACTTGCGTCCATCATCCTCTCTGTGCCATTTGGTTGAGCAATATTCCAGTCAAGCAAGAACATGCAGCCAAGAAATCACACTCCTATAACCAATATAAAACTCGTACCATTACATTAACCAGAGTATTCACAGTCATACCACTTCTATAACCAATTAGTCAATTACACAAACCTGTCATGAAATGCTTCTATAACCAATTAGTCAATTACATAAACCTGACATGAAATGTATCTGTTAATGTCTAATCGAGTGTTATGTTATCAACTTCATAGTGCAACAGCCCAAAGCTTCAGTAGACAGCTGCCTTGCCTAAAGTTGAAACCAAAAGCAAATTAACAAAGTACTCTATCTATTTGTCTCATGATAATGAATTGCTTACAGAAGCAAACCTTTAGATATTTCTTCTCGGCAACTTTCCAAGCAAACAACTATCTCCATATTGGCATCTACAAAAAAAAACATTTAGCTGCCATTTCAAAACAACTGAAGAATAACAATAAAAGAAAAAGGAGCAGGGATTAGTAGATCTGTGCAGCTAGAGGAGGGAGACGGAAGGGGACCTCATGGACAAGCACAGGAAGGACTATTGCAAGCATGGGTAGCAAGGATGAAGCCTGAATACCTTGGAGATGAGCTGCTGCAGATGGAGCTCAAGGTCAACTCCCCTCGCGGAGTGACCAGCACGAATACGCCTGTGAATCCCGCGACCAGCGGCGACCGTGGGCTCGCGGCGTTCAGCGCGGCCGCTGTCCTCGACCCCACTCCTCCCAATCCTGATCTGGCCGTCCTCCTCGGCGCCAGGTAGCCCGCCGTCCCCGCCGACCTCCTCACCGCCAGGTCGTGGGCCGTCTGAGCCGCCATCGAGTGGGCGCCCGCAACCTCCGACGCTCGGGCTGCGGTCGAGCTGTGCGCCCGTGGTCGCCGCTGTCCGGGCCGCGGTCCTCCTCGCCGCTCTCCGCCCCGCAGGCCAGGCCGCTCGCCGTCCGAGGCTGCCGGAGCTCCTTCTTCTCCGGCGACCCCCTCCGGCCGCGTCGCTGCTAGTTCGCCGGCCGTGTGAGCCGCCGTCGAGCCGAGACCCATGGCCTCCGACGTCCGGGCCGCTATCGAGCTCTCCGCCCTCCGGGGCTGCCGCCGTCTCTTCCCGCCGCCATCCTCCAGCGCCTCTTCCCGCCGCCATCCTCCAGCGTCTCTTCCATTGAGGCGACCTTGCAGGAGAGGCAGCGAAGGAGGAGGAGGAAGCACATGGCGGCGGTGGAGCGCATGGGAGGAGAAAAGGGGATTGGGGAGAAAGACGGGAGGGGATCGGGGACGTGCGAGGTCGGGAGGGGATTGGTGGCTAGGGTTTCACCCCGCGTGGTCCGCGTCTCGTCCCCGCAAAAAGAAAGGCGACGCATTGGCTGAGACTGAAATCTGGGGCCGCCTTCTGCATTGGCCCACATGTCATCGTCTGTCTGTGCCCAGCAGCGGGTATTAAACGAAACCACCCAGGATCCAGCGGCTGTGAATGCATGGACGGTGGAAAAAATCACTGTTGAAAGGTAAATAAACGGTCAGGATAAGCTGCCTCGACACTGTTCATCCAGAGGAAGGAGGAGGCGGGTAGTTCTTCAAGTTTTATAGGAGTAATATGTGGTATTTCCTTGCCACTCCAAGTAAAATTTTCATG
Organism: Poa pratensis; assembly: GCA_947311845.1. Classification (NCBI taxonomy): domain Eukaryota; kingdom Viridiplantae; phylum Streptophyta; class Magnoliopsida; order Poales; family Poaceae; genus Poa; species Poa pratensis. The sequence goes on along the minus strand of CAMZMU010000035.1, from coordinate 71,410,146 downwards.
TGCTACCTTTAAACTATTCAAAAATTATTACTCCTATTTTGTGTCAATGTTTACCAAGCTCATGAGGACGGGGTTGAAAGGACAAGGATGTCGCCTAGAGGGGGGGGGGGTGAATAGGCGATTTAAATTTTTTCCGGTTTAGGCTTGATAATTGCGGAATAACACTAGGTGTTTAAATTAACAAGCCAACAACCTACATAAACTAGGTCACCTATGTGCACCAACGACTTATGCTAAGCAAGACAAGCAACAAGGTGATAGCAAGATATAGTACTTCAAGCACGAAGGCTATCACAATGTAAAGTGCATAAGTAAAGAGCTCGGGAATAGAAATAACCGAGGCACGCGGAGACGACGATGTATTCCCGAGTTCCTCCTTTTTAGGGGAGTACGTCTCGTTGGAGGGGTGTGAGTTTCAAACTCAAGATGCCACAAATGGCCTCACCCTATTCTCCGATGAACCTCGCACAAAAGCTCGGTTCACCTTCCACTATTGATTTCCTTTTGGGCGGAAATCGAGTCCCTTACAACAATCTTGAGGCACAACCCACAAAAGGATTGGGAGCTCTCAAGTGGCCACAAAAGGCCTCCACCGCCACAAAAGGCGTCTAGGGTCCAATGACCCAAGAGTAACAAGCTCACGAACTTTCACTTCCACGAATCCTCGTGGAGAGCACAAACCGATGCACAAAAGCAATGGCAAGAACACAATAAGTGCTCAAGTCCTTCACTCTCAAATCCCACCAAAAGTAACTAATGCTTGTGGGGGCAGAAGAGAGGAAGAACAAACAAGAGAACCACACAAGAACTCCAAGATCAAGATCTACTAGGTTCCCCTCACTTAGAGGAGGAATGGATTGGTGGAATTGTAGATCTAGATCTCCTCTCTCAAATCCCTCAAAGATATGCAAGAATCGTGGGAGGAATTGGGAGAGGGGCAAGCTTTCCAAGGTCAACAATGGAGGTGAGAGAGGGGGAAAATTCGTGCTTGGAAGAGCTAAGCTCTTTGGGGAAGAAGGGGGCTTTTATAGGTCCCACAAAAAAGAGCCGTTGCAGGAAAACTGCTTAGACCGGAGACTCCGGGGTCACTCCGGACCCCCACCCGAGGCTGCCGTCCTGAGGAGCGAAAAACGAAACGTGCAGACCGGAGACTCCGGTCTGGGACCGGAGACTCCGGCCAGGAAAAAACTGCAGCAACACCGAACACGAAAACTAAGATATCTTGAGCATCCGAACTCCGTTTTCGATGATCTTTGGCTCGTTGGAATCGTAACGAAGAGCTTTACAAGATCATGCAGAGAAACATCATAGTCCAACAATGGAGGATAAAACCAAATGGGGAAAGGTTAGACCTCTTGATAAAAGAACAACCGATAAAACCTCCAAACCAAAACCGTAATATGTTTCTCATCCGGACTCCGTTTTGTATGATCTTAGGCTTGTTTGAAAGATACTCACAAGCACAACAAGATTATGAATATACACATCATAGTCCATCATGTGAGGAGGAAATCACAAGTGGAGAGTTTGACCTCTCTTAGAAGAGACAAACCGGTAAAACCTCCAATATCAAAAGCGCAACAAGATATTCATGACATCCGTTTTTGATGAACTAGAGCTTGGTATGGAGATGAACACAAGCTCTAAATCCTCACATGGATAAAGGCCAAATAAGAACCAAGAAAGATGATATGCCAAGAATGCAAAGGTTTGAGCTCTCCATATAGATGCGATCAAGTTACTCACTTGAGAGCCCCTCTTGATAGTACGCCGTCTATGCTATAACCCGGTCTCCCACTAACAACAAGAGACCGGTAAAATAGAAACCCTATCAAGATCATACCTTTGCCTTGCGCATTCCACTTGAGCTAGATGATGACGATCTTGATCTCTTCAAGTGGACCACCTTTCTTGATTGTGCTTTGCTAGCACATGCTTGATGAAGACTTCTCCAAATACTCCCCCATACACCATTATGGGAGAGCCTCGCTTAGCTCCGTCTTCATGAATCCACTTGCACTTTGTCTTCTTATCTTGATATAGATGATGGCTTGGAGATAAACATGAATGTTCACTCAATCTTCTTTTCCAAGCCATGCTTGCAATAAGCTCAACACTAGATGACCATTCTTTATATAAACCCTTGGATAGAATCTTGGTCATCATATAATCTTCTAGAGTCCAACACATGAACTCCAATCTTCTTCATGGACAAGATCTATAAAGATACCTCAATGCAAACATTAGTCCATAGGGATTGTCATTAATTACCAAAACCACACATGGGGCAACACATGCCCTTTCAATCTCCCCCATTTTGGTAATTGATGACAATCCCTTTTACGAGGGTTTATATAATGAATTAAGCAACCATGCAACACAAAGAGCAAGGATGCAAGAGAAAGAAAGGCAAATGCTTAAGAACGAAACTAAAGCATAAAACCAAATTCCCTTAAACCCTCTAAACTTCTCCCCCATTGGCATCGATTGCCGAAATGGGAGGAAAAATTAGAAGGCCAATATAGTAAGAGCTCCCCCATAATGTGTGCATTTTCATAATATGAGTGAAATCAAATGCACATATCCAATGACGAATATATGAGAGAGATCAAACTATATCAAGGATCCAATCAAAAAGAAAGATACTTCGAAGAAAGAAGCAAGCAATCAAAAGGATCCAAAACAATGTTCTAAACAACAAGAGGGAACTCCCCAAGGTACGTGCACAAAGTGGATTTGCAAAGCAATATGGAGTGCACAACATGGAATCCTCACTCCCTCTTAGATAATTTTGAACACAAGCAAGTGCAAGAAAGCATAAAAATAGAGAAGAAGCAAAACAACTTGCTCAAACGAAATAAAGATGGAAGTGTCACGGAAAGACATTTTTAGGAGACTAATGCAAGGATGAGCGTAAGCATCAACATAGTCTTTCAATATATGGGGCACATAGTGCATATCATGTCTTTCCCATAAACACAACCGGCAAATAGGTCCACAAGCTAATTAAGATGCAAAAGGAATACCAAATGAAAGCAAAGCTTGTGCCTTTTAGAAACCACCAAAGAATCAATTAGCAATAAACGGTGATCACTAAAGAATTGGAATACCAATTAAAGATGTAACTATTTCATGTGTATAAGTTTCTAAGTAGACATCAATCATGAAGATATAAGTCCACAAAGAAACATGCACACACAAAATAGATACTACGGTGAAGAACATGATATCCAAAGGAAGTCAAAATATACAAATAAGATTTTTACTTAAAAGCATAGCACAAAGCTTAATTTTATCTTAAAGGGATATAGATGAACTTCCAACACAATCTCATCATAGCATCAAGAAAATCCACAAGGGAAAAGATAGTTGGGATGCTCCGAGAAAGATAACAAGTATCACAAAGGGCAAATGATTTTGCAAAATCATCAATATTGCACATGAGAGACTTTGAGAAGAATTGCTAGATTAACATATATGGGATAGGTGAATCATGAAAATGATTATATAAATTCCCTTTGATATGTAATCATCCCGGCTTGCTCACATTAGCAATAAAGACATCTTAATAAGCACTTTGCGAAAACCACATCAATTGCAACTATTCATGCCAAGAAGCAATCTACACAAGGTTGAAAGCTAGAAATGTATGCATGAGGTAGATACTCGTTACCGAGATAGCATTGGTGATGTAGAAGATAGAGTTCATGATCATTCAAGCTTGGCTCCAATAAGCACATGGTGACACCACCTTCCTTGTAAATGAGACAAGCTTCCAATGCACCTCCGATGTACCTAAACAAATTCAAGTACAAATGGTTCCCAAACTTATTGGGCCCAAAGTAGTTAGAGCAACTACAATACATAGGACAAACTCCACATAAATATGTGCATATTGATATGAAATTGAATTTCATGCACATCTTAGCCATTTAGGATTTGATGGAGTTTATCCTATATATTGGATCAACAAAAGTAAGCATGCCATAAGGTATACATAAAGTGAATATGCATGCACAAGACTTTCAAGAACCAAGGAGATACAATTGGACAAAACACCAATTAAATCAAGAAAGCACACACAAGTGTGACAAGAAAAAGAATTGTCCAAATTATATCAAGACCCAAATCAACACATGATTGAAGATACCACTTTGAAAAGATGCCAAATGAAAGAAGATACCAAATGATGAAAATACCATCAAGGAATAAACCAAACCCTCTACACTTCTCATGATGGCACAAAGTACCAAGACGAGAAATGTTTGTCTTCCAAAGAGACACGTCATCGGGATCAAATACCAATTGAAGACAACTAATGTTCAAAAGCATATAGGATTGCTCCCCCAAGATATGTGCATTATTTATGATCTTGCATTTGAATACAAAATGCACATAAATGGGATCATCACTTTCCATACATATTATTCAAACACTAGTCATGTTCAAGGAAAGCATAGGATACAAAATCAATTTAAAGAATGATGTTCTACTCAATATAGGATAGCTTCCCAAAGAATAGTGCATTATCTAGAAGTATGACTTTGAATGGGAATGCACTCGAATGGGATCATTGCTTTTCCTAACTCAAGAAAGCACAAAACAAATTTTGAGTAGAGCAACAAGGATCCAAAAGATACAAGGAAGACAAGAGAGTTGATCAAACAAATCCTTGGCAATAAATAAGGCAATTCAAAGCAAGAGCCAAATGAATATGATCTACAAATTCCACCACAATTATGAGTATCACTTGTCATGACAAGGAGTATATGGAGATAAATCTCGGTGGTATATAGGAATGATATTGAAGACCAATTCACAACAAATAAGCATATGGCAAAGGATAAGATTTAAAACCATGCTTAGATAGATAGATATTCTTGGTAGCTTCAATATTCACGCGATCATGCAAAGCAACTCCAAAGAGTGGCTTGAAGCAATCGGTTTCCCAAAAGATATATGCCAACATATTTGGGGAAAGCCGTACCAAGAACGTCCATCACAAACAAGATCCAAAGAAGAGAGACAAAAGCATTTAAGCAAATATGGAACTTGTTTGAGAAACATGCCACATAGGAATAAGATAATAAGAATATCAATTCTAGGTGGCAATACCTCACATGTTCACATTTTCTAGGCTTGTAATATGCACATAGCTTATTACTCCCCCATAATGTGATAATCCAATTTTTCTTAACAAGAGGCAAGCATACCAACTAGAGATAATTAATGGACATTATAGAATTTGAATTTCTCATGAGAATGATATACCACATAGAGAGTAGATAATATTATATATCAACACTAAGTGGTATTCCTCATGTATACACATTTTTAGGATGTGAAGTGCACGAAGCATATCACTCCCCCAAAATGGGATAGTCCATTAATCTCTCAAAAAGAGAGCCAACAAGATAAGTTAACAAAAAAAGCAATAAGGCTCAACACAAGTAAATGGTGTGCAAACCAACATACACATACTTGATTACTCAAGATAAGTAAGTAGAGAGCACAACACATACAAACACTAGCAAGGTACAAAACCTAACACATGCAAGGGTGCAAGCAACTTTCAATGTATATATGATACAAGCACAAGTTACCGCAAGGAGGAACATTGGGTATGAGATAGAACAAATAATCCAAATACTTGGCTTGAGAGAATAAACTTGATGAAGATCCCTTAATTCTTCATGATGTAGCCAAGTCTCCAATGCCCTCCAACAACACCTATTGATCAAGTTTTAGCTTGTTGGTCCCCAACCAAGTTGGGTCCTAAGAGGTTAGTCACAATAGGCTTGGCAACCCAAATGGTGCTTTTCTTGACACCACTTTGAGTACCAACATATTTGGCAAACACATTGCCAACCTTATCCTTCCGAAGAGAATAAACATCATCAATATAATGGGGTTGGATAAGGTACCATTAGTGCATGAAGAAGCAAAGTGGCCCTTCTCACGGCATATGTAGCAACATTGGCTTCCTCCTTTCTTCTTAGTTGGAATCTTGACTTGAGAGAGGTAGCTTGATTCTTCTTGGGAAGAGGCCGTTCTTCATCTTGAGTTTGAGCTTGAGGCCGCTTCCCTTGTTGCTTCTCACTAAGAGGCTTCTTCTTCAAAGGGCAAGATCTAACATGGTGCCCTTCAACTTTGCACTTGAAGCAAACAATCTTGGCCGAATCTTTAGCTTGTTCTTGGCCCTTGTTCTTCTTGATAGACTTGGACTTGTTCTTGTTATTGGAGTTGAATCCAAGTCCACTCTTGTCATTGGGGCGTCTTTGAACACTCAACACATTGTCAAGTGTGGACTTCCCAACATGACGCTTTTCCAAGTCTTTCTTCAAAGAAGCGACTTGGGCCTTGAGCTCTTTTAATTCCTCTACATGGTTAGTATCAACAAAACACTAGAGGAAGTAGATGCTTCATTGTTAGAGCAACAAGGCATGGAAAGTAATTCATCACAAGATTTAGCAATAGTATGTGATGTAGAATTACAAGGACTAGCACATGGCAATAAAGCATTTAGAGTAGAAGTAGTGCCATTGTCCACATGAGGCTCACAAGATGTTACCTTTGTAGTGATAGCCTCATGAGCTAACTTTAGCTTCGCATGGGATGCTAGAAGATCCTCATTAGAGCTAGAGAGCTTTTCATGACTTTCTTCCAATTTCCCATACTTGCTAGTTAGCAACTCAAGTTGAGCCCTTAGCTCAACATTCTCCTTCAAAATAGATGCTTCACAGAAGTGAGTTAGTAGCACAAGCATCATTAGCATTAGAAATGGAAGAAGACAATTGGCAAGCTCATCATTCAACCTAGCATTTTCCTCAATAATATTAGCATGATCACATGAGGAGTAGAGGAACTAGGCACATCATTTTTAGATAGTTGAGTTTGGAGTTGATCATGAGACTTGGTAAGGAGAGAGTGTTCACTTTCCAAAGCCTTATGAGCTTTGTCAAGTCTCTCTATATCCTCAACTAGTCTAGCATTGCCAACACCAAATTCAACTTTTCCTTTTTAAGCACTTTATATTTAGCAATAGCATGATCTCTTTCCTTAATGATTTTAGCAAAAATAGATCATTTGTTTCATCAAGAGATTCAAGTTTCTCCTCAAGAGACACTCGAAGCTCATGCTCTTCCTCAAGAGCATTTTCTAAGGATGCTTTTTCCATAGCATCCTCTCTTTCGATCCTTCCCTTTTCTTCAATGATTTCCTTGCACTTAATAGCATAAGACAAAATTTCACACAAATAAGAGCAAGCTTTACTACCTTTAGGGAGAGCACTAAAAACCATCTCACTCTTTTCTTTTAAAGAGTCAATATCATCCTCTTTTAATCCATAATAATCCTCATCCTCATCATCACAAGATGTAGAGGGTTCCAAAGGTGAAGATTCCTTTGAATCCCTAGCCATAAGGCAAAAGTGAGTGATGGACGATGAAGATGAAGAATTGCTTGAAGCACCATTGAGATCCATGTCTTGTTCCAACAAGTGTTGGGTTTCCTCTACATTGTTAGCCACACAAGTACTAGAGGAAATGGAAGCATTGTTTTCATGGCAACAAGACATAGAAAGCATATCATCATGAGATTTAGTTAAGCAACTAATACATGATATGCAAGGACTATCAACACTAGCATGTAGGACATTTGAAGTGCTAGAGAGTTTAAGTCCAAAGATAGAACATTGCAATGAGATAGAGATGAAGTATAGTCAATAGAATATTCACCATCAACAAAGCAATTTCTATCACCACTCACCATATCATTACCTTGTGACAAATCACATGTTGGTGGAGTGGAAGAAGTTGTGAGCTCATCACGACCGGAGGTGGAAGGAGAACAATCATCCTCAATAATGTTGGACACTTCATATTTATCTTGAAGCTTGGTCCAAATCTCATGAGCGTTCCGGAAAGGCATGATTGATGCAAGAACTACATCGCTCAAAACACAAATGAGACCATTAGATACTTGAGTATCGAGATGAGAGTTTTTCTCATCCTCTAAAGATAATTCTTGGGAATCCTTTGGAGGAGAAAAACCCACATCTACAATGCTCTCAATATAATTTGGACCCATGGCCCTAAAAAGATTAAGCATGCGAATTTTCCAAACATCATAATTTGTGCCATCGAATATAAAGTGGATCGTGCACTAATTCTCTAAACGACATCTTTACTCTCTAGGCGGTAAAGCCCTAAAAGAGAGCCCAGGCTCTGATACCAATTGAAAGGACAAGGATGTCGCCTAGAGGGGGGGTGAATAGGCGATTTAAAACTTTTCCGGTTTAGGCTTGATAATTGCGGAATAAAACTAGGTGTTTAAATTAACAAGCCAACAACCTAAATAAACTAGGTCACCTATGTGCACCAACAACTTATGCTAAGCAAGACAAGCAACAAGGTGATAGCAAGATATAACTTCAAGCACGAAGGCTATCACAATGTAAAGTGCATAAGTAAAGAGCTCGGGTATAGAAATAACCGAGGCACGCGGAGACGACGATGTATTCCCGAGTTCCTCCTTTTTAGGGGAGTACGTCTCGTTGGAGGGGTGTGAGTTTCAAACTCAAGATGCCACAAATGGCCTCACCCTATTCTCCGATGAACCTCGCCAAAAGCTCGGTTCACCTTCCACTATTGATTTCCTTTTGGGCGGAAATCGAGTCCCTTACAACAATCTTGAGGCACAACCCACAAAAGGATTGGGAGCTCCAAGTGGCCACAAAAGGCCTCCACCGCCACAAAAGGCGTCTAGGGTCCAAAGACCCAAGAGTAACAAGCTCACGAACTTTCACTTCCACGAATCCTCGTGGAGAGCACAAACCGATGCACAAAAGCAATGGCAAGAACACAAGAAGTGCTCAAGTCCTTCACTCTCAAATCCACCAAAAGCAACTAATGCTTGTGGGGAGAAGAGAGGAAGAACAAACAAGAGAACCACACAAGAACTCCAAGATCAAGATCTACTAGGTTCCCCTCACTTAGAGGAGGAATGGATTGGTGGAATTGTAGATCTAGATCTCCTCTCTCAAATCCCTCAAAGATATGCAAGAATCGTGGGAGGAATTGGGAGAGGGGCAAGCTTTCCAAGGTCAACAATGGAGGTGAGAGAGGGGGAAAATTCGTGCTTGGAAGAGCTAAGCTCTTTGGGGAAGAAGGGGGCCTTTTATAGGTCCCACAAAAAAGAGCCGTTGCAGGAAAACTGCTTAGAATGGAGACTCCGGTCCCTTAGACCGGAGACTCCGGCCCCCCGGAGACTCCGGGGTCACTCCGGGGTCACTCCGGACCCCCCACCCGAGGCTGCCGTCCTGAGGAGCGAAAAACGAAACGCGCAGACCGGAGACTCCGGTCTGGGACCGGAGACTCCGGCCAGGAAAAAACTGCAGCAACACCGAACACGAAAACTAAGATATCTTGAGCATCCGAACTCCGTTTTCGATGATCTTTGGCTCGTTGGAATCGTAACGAAGAGCTTTACAAGATCATGCAGAGAAACATCATAGTCCAAAAATGGAGGATAAAACCAAATGGGGAAAGGTTAGACCTCTTGATAAAAGAACAACCGATAAAACCTCCAAACCAAAACCGTAATATGTTTCTCATCCGGACTCCGTTTTGTATGATCTTAGGCTTGTTTGAAAGATACTCACAAGCACAACAAGATTATGAATATACACATCATAGTCCATCATGTGAGGAGGAAATCACAAGTGGAGAGTTTGACCTCTCTTAGAAGAGACAAACCGGTAAAACCTCCAATATCAAAAGCGCAACAAGATATTCATGACATCCGTTTTTGATGAACTAGAGCTTGGTATGGAGATGAACACAAGCTCTAAATCCTCACATGGATAAAGGCCAAATAAGAACCAAGAAATATGATATGCCAAGAATGCAAAGGTTTGAGCTCTCCATATAGATGCGATCAAGTTACTCACTTGAGAGCCCCTCTTGATAGTACGTCGTCTATGCTATAACCCGGTCTCCCACTAACAACAAGAGACCGGTAAAATAGAAACCCTATCAAGATCATACCTTTGCCTTGCGCATTCCACTTGAGCTAGATGATGACGATCTTGATCTCTTCAAGTGGACCACCTTTCTTGATTGTGCTTTGCTAGCACATGCTTGATGAAGACTTCTCCAAATACTCCCCCATACACCATTATGGGAGAGCCTCGCTTAGCTCCATCTTCATGAATCCACTTGCACTTTGTCTTCTTATCTTGATATAGATGATGGCTTGGAGATAAACATGAATATTCACTCAATCTTCTTTTCCAAGCCATGCTTGTAAAAAGCTCAACACTAGATGACCATTCTTTATATAAACCCTTGGATAGAATCTTGGTCATCATATAATCTTCTAGAGTCCAACACATGAACTCCAATCTTCTTCATGGACAAGATCTATAAAGATACCTCAATGCAAACATTAGTCCATAGGGATTGTCATTTAATTACCAAAACCACACATGGGGCAACACATGCCCTTTCAGGGGTGGATGTCTTTATGTCAACTGTCAAACAGACTTTACCACCGGACTAGCGGCATATACATCCGCTTATCCGTTAATTTTGCAAAAAGAGCTGGCAAATGGGGTGCCCAGTCCCAATTAATTAAAACTTTAACCGCTTAATTCTTTTCACATTTTTTCCCTGATTTATCAGTCAAGCAATGACAAACAGTGAAATATCTGCATGTGTAAACAAAAGAGAAGAGGGATGATCTGCCTTGCTGGTAGAAATAACGTCCTTCATGGGCGTCGCTCTTAAAAGTCTGGTTGGCAGGGGTCATATTGTACTTTCCATTTTCTGATTCGTTGACAATTAACAAACACCTCCCAAAAGTTATTTTTACTCTCTTTATGATTTCAAAAACTTAAAAAGCTCTAGCACATGATTTAATCCCTGCTTTGCTCTGCGAAGGGCCTTTCTTTTACTTTTATGTTGAGTTAGTTTTCCTACTTCTTTCTATCTCAGAAGCAAACACTAGTGTCAACTTTGGTGCAACAATTTTTATATGCTTGTATATTGCACTTATTATATTGTTTTGTGTTGACAAATATCCATGAGATATATATGTTGAAAGTTGAAAGCAATTGCTGAAGCTTAAATCTTCCTTTGTGTTGGTTAAATATCTTTTACTTAGAATCTATTGCTTTATGAGTTAACTCTTATGCAAAACTCTTTGATGCTTGTCTCAAAAGTACTATTCATAAAAAGTTTTTGCTTATATGATTCAATTGTTTGCTCATTATCTACTTGCTAGCAAACTATAGACCATTGACCTAGATCACTTTATTCATAACATGTGCTTTACAATACTATTTGATCAAGATTATGATTGTAGCATGTCACCTCAGAAATTATTTTGTTTTTATCGTTTTAACTACTCGAGGACGAGTAGAACTAAGCTTGGTGATGCTTGATACATCTCAAACGTATCTATAATTTCTGATGTTCCATGCTGATATTATACCAATTGTTACATGTTTTATATACCCTTCATAGCATTTTTATGCATTTTCTGAGACTAACCTATTAACAAGATGCCACAGTGCCAGTTCATGTTTTCTGCTGTTTTTGTATTCCAGAAAAGCTAGTCTAGAAATATTCTCGGAATTGGACGAAACTTGGACAGGACCTCCTATTTTTCCAACACGTACACGGAGTCCAAAGGAGAGACGGAGGGGGGCCGCGAGCCAGCCACACCATGAGGTGGCGCGGCCCCACCCTCTGCCGCGCCGTGGGGTGGTGTGGGCCCCACGGGCGTCTCCAACAGCCGCCCTTTTGCCTATTTATTCATCTTCACGGGAAAACCCTAGAAACCCGAGCCATATTCCACGAAAAGTTCCAGAGACGCGCCGCCGTCAACCCTAGCTCGGGAGGGTTCAGAAGCTATTCCCGGCACCCTGCCGGAGAGGGGAATCATCACCGGAGGGCTCTACATCACCATGCCTGCCTCCGGAGTGATACGTGAGTAGTTCATCCTTGGACTACGGGTCCATAGCAGTAGCTAGATGGTTGTCTCTCCACTTTATGCTATCATGTTTAGATCTTGTGAGCTGCCTATCATGATCAAGATCATCTTATTGTAATGCTACATGTTGTGTTTGCTGGGATCCGATGAATATTGAATACTATGTTAAGTTGATTATCAATCTATCTTATATGTTATTTATGATCTTGCATGCTTTCCGTTACTAGTATGACAACCTGGAGGTGGATTATTAGTCATAGACGCTGTTGAATAACGGTCTATGTATTTTGTCGTAATGGCCACATGAATATCATAGTAATCATCATGTCATATATATGCATTGTCATGCGTTCAATATTTGTCAATTGCCCAGCTGTAATTTGTTCACCCAGCATGTTAGTTATCTTTATGGAGAGACACCACTAGTGAACTGTGGACCCCGGTCTATTCTTTTACACTGATAATACAACCAACTGTAAACATTGTTCCTTTTCATTTTCTGTAATTTACTACTATTTTCCACACCATACGTTTAATCCTTTGTTTTCAGCAAGCCGGTGAGATTGACAACCTCACTGTTTCGTTGGGGCAAAGTAGTTTGATTGTGTTGTGTGCAGGTTCCACGTCAGCGCGCCACTGACAACCTTCAAAAGTGATTTCTTGCTCCTACTGGTTCGATTAAACCTTGGTTTCATACTGAGGGAAACTGCTGCTACACTACTTCATACCTTCCTCTTGGGGTCTCCCAACGAACGTGTGATCCACATCATCAGAGGTCGCATGCCCTGCGCGAGAAGCGCGAGGCCGAGACATCCGACCATGGATGAATGGGTCAGACCTGCGACGGGCGAGGGCCTCCGCGGCGAGAGCGTCGATGTGGACTCCGATGGCGCGAGACGGTGCAGGCGAGGCCGCCGCCGCGACCTCAGAAGGATGTGAGGTGGCCTGGTCCGACACCGCACCGGCGGCAGCAGCGCGGCAGGGTCACCCTAGCTCATCGATCGGCGCCCAACGCGGACACATGCAGGTGGCACCTCGAGGTCACCCGGGGAAGCCCATGGCGGAGGAGCAGGCGCGGGACAAAGGTAGCGCGACCGTCATGGCAGAGCTTGAGGAGCCGCTGGGCACAGCGGAGAGAGGACGAGGAGGGGACGCCAGATCCAGGCACAGCGGCGCGAGGCGAGGCCGGACAGGGAAGATAAGCTCGCCGACAGCAGCACGTACCCCCAGGTCACCATGGTCGTGCTCCGAGTCGTCTCTCCCTTCCTATTTGACCACAACTATCAATCACTCTCTTGCATTGTTTGTTTAAGAAAAACATGGACATTGTTCCATATTATAAGATAGGTATGCTCCGGACTCTCTCAGTGTTACGATATCATCGAATCGTCTGGTCAGACACAACGTGATTTAGTCATGAGGATATCGGAATACGAAATTGGAAAAAAGAGTGATACGAGTATAACGGGTAGACTATATAAAAAGTTTAATCACAAGGATACCCGACATCTCACCTCAGGATATCACTAGTATCATTAAGCAAAGGAATTAACAATATGAGTAACGAAAGGTTCCCTCGATTTATTCCTGTAAATATGGGAACCATCATGGGCATCCACGGCTTCGCTGTTGGTTATTGTTCGAAAGGTGTTCCGGTCATGTGTGTGTATTACCAAACCTACTGGGTCACACGCTTAAGGTAATTTAATCTTTATTGAGAGATATTTTGTATGGTAGGTAGATTTCAGGAGCCATATGATGTCGGAGAGACCTCGGAAGTGTTTCAGAAATTTTATAAGCAGGCATGAGATGTCCGAGGGTTGTATAAGTAGTTTCTATCACTATCGGAGTTTTCCAACATTTATAATGGACGATATATAGTGATACAGATGTTTTCGGAGAAAAACCGAGAAAGGGGGAAGTGCCAGAGGAGTCTAATGGTGCCCTAGGGCTGGCCCCACTAGGGGACAGTCGCATGGGCTCACCCTGGCCGACGGCTGCCCTTCCTGGGCTTCCCCTCCACTTTCCTTGGGGGACAAGGAAAATTCCCTAGTGAATTTCGATTGGACCCCAGAGGGGCTGAATTGGACTTGGAGTCCAACTCCAAACCGACTAGGGCAAGGGGAGTGTGCGGCGCACCTAGCCTCCAAGAGCCGGCGGTGGACAAGGGAAGGGAGCACCTTCCCCCAATGCGCACCTCTCCCCCTCCCACTATATATGCCCCCTATGCCCTACCTTTGGGAGACACACAATTCCCCACGTGGGCTCTTTCCTCTCTCTCTAGATCTCATGTGTTGAGAAATTGCTCTACCTCTCAAAGCGATTATAATATACTTAGATTAGTTCTAATCGACACATACACTGAAAGGCTTCTCTCTCATTGCTGGCACCGAGTCATGTACGAAGGAGTGCTAGCGTGTTGAAGTGTTGGACACGTGGATACCGGTGGAGGGATCATACCTTTGATATTGTACGCTGGAGCAGAGAATCGGCGACATTCTCACCGCCAAGGTTGGTCGTGAGAATATATCTTTTCATCAGTCTTCATCGAAATCTACACCAACGCCGTCTTCGGCTAAAGGTCCTGGCGAGTACTAGATCTAATCTTGCTACGGTCTACATTATTGATCTTGAGTGTTCGTAGTGAAGCTATTTTTTTGTTTTTCATATACGCAACCCAACAATAACCTTGGTTCTCAATCTAAGGGAAATTCTTGCTACGGTCTACATTATTCCCTTCCACTTTGGGATTCCCAACGCAGACATCACGCCACATGAGACTTTGGGTTTCACTAGGAATTATTGAATTGAACATATATGAGCTGGCCTATACAATAATTACAACATTTTTCCATTTGTAGTTCACATATGTACTAGGCATATAAATTAAGAAGAACATAATCAACCATATAATTTACACAAAATATGAAAACCGATACAAGCATTTACATTTTGTTGGTTCATGATTCACATGGACAATATTCAACCAAAAATATCCCAATTTTCTTTTCATTTTTTGCGAAAGAAAGATCCCAATTTTCTAACACATAAAAAGCATGAACAAGAACAACATTCTCTTATCCAAAGAGCTCTCAAGGTCAAACACTGCACAATTAGTTTAGAACACGCACCCCACCGCATGGAAGTGGCATTGTGCTTTGAGTTATGTTAGAGTAAACCGACATTTTTTTTGCACGTGAGCCCTATGCCAGAAAAAATACACAAACGTTTTCTGGGCTATCATTATCCGAGAAAATCTACGCTCCCAGCTTCTATTGTGTTAAAAATTCTAGTAACTATACCACTCCTTTAGCTCAGAACACGGTCCTGGTAACATCCGAGGTACGAGCACCGAGCGGGAACAAGGTCAAAATGGGTTCACGCAAGGGGATCTTTCAACAAGTCCTTCAGCTTGTCCCCCGAAATGCCCCGAGCTCTCGCAGTCTGCCTTCTCAGCCCCTCAGTCATACTCAAACCTTTGACATACTCCTTGGCGATAGTAAGGGCCCTTTCCGGCCATACATCTCATCGTTTTCTCGAGCATCAACTTTTCTGTCTTGGAGCTACACATAGAGCTTCCGGAGTCGATAGTTCATTGCATAGGGTGAAACTTTCTATCAAGTCTTGGAACAGTCTTCCACTTGGCATCTGGCCTATTTGCGTCTGGACCATACAGATCCACCACCTGTAGACATCAACTATTAGCAATGCACTTCAATTATGCATGGGCAAAAACAATATCAAATGGTCGGGGAACTCAAGGAACGAATCAACAAATGATTATATTATAGATAGCTTCATTGGTTAACAACTTATAGTACTCACAAATCACACAATGGTACCGCTGCAAACATCGATATACTGGCCTATAGGCAAGCAACTTGACACGAATGACGGAAAAATCATGAGATAACCCAAATATTTTCAGAAATTAAAGCATGAAATCTACTCAAGGCAATATCCTAGGACTGGATAATACAGTCATACAACTTAAATATACTACCATAGTGTACCAAGTTTGTGCAGAGGCAGTTTACAATTTAGAGCAACCAAATCTTGACATGGATCAACAAATTATGCACAAATCAAGAAACCATAAACTAACCGAGGTCTTTGTCCATGAACGATAAGCCACTATCATGTATCCCAAAATAGCAAGAACATTAATAAAGGACTTAAACTAACAACACGAGGGTGCTCCACGCCGTGGCCATGGCCGAGAGGGCGAAGAGCTGCTCGCCGGCACCAAGGCCCTACAAAGAAAAAGAGAGAGTTAGATTGGCCAAAAGGAGAGGAGGCAAGAAGAAAAGAGATTTGATGCAAAGGGGTTTACCTGTCCGATACCATTGACAACGTGGCCCTGATTGACAGGTGGAAGAGCCGCTCGACCACCGTCAAGACTGGGCAAGAAGAGACATGGGATGCAAAGTGGTTTACCTGTCCGATACCATTGGAATTTGGAAGGGCTTTTGGGCTCACAACGAATAAAAATTAAATACAATTTTTACTAAACTTTTGTACTTAGCTAAATCTTATTAATTTAGCATGTTACGGTATTACAAATATAATTTTCTATTTGTTTGCATAATTAAACAACATAACTTCCATTTTTCCTAAATATTGGTTGGTGTGTATTTTTTGTTTGTACCGAATATTAATTAAAGATAGTAAACTATATGTTATAACAAAATCCGTTATACAACCATTTTTTCTTCAATTCAAAAGCTATAAAATCTATACGTATTTATGGTAATTAAGGATCTGATCCAATGAGTATCTCAATAGCGGTTTCTAGTGCATGATTAAGTAAGCATATTTATATAAACTTTGAGAGTACCAAAATGACGTTATTATTTCCTTCGTTTTTCGTGGTCAAAATTATCTAGCAAGTCAAAATTTAACAAACCATGTATGCTCTCTATCCTATGTTGAAACAACATTGTTTAGAGCAATCACCAATGAATATAAAATGGTGTGGATTGTAGTATGTTTGCGTATGTATATTTATTATTTGATATGCTCTCTCGCCTCATGTATACAAGTTGCCGACCAGTTTTATGAAATAAAAATGTATTGCACATAATTAAACATGTAAATACTTCTGAAGTGTATGAATTGAGATGTATATATGACATCACTTCATTTTGTCTTGTCAAAAAAATCGTCAAAATTGTGCATTGTTGACCAGAAAAAGTCATTTGTGATTTACGCTCTATTTTGAATCTCAATTTTTTCAAAATCATGTTATATCAATATTATACTAATTTAGTGCCCATGTAAGCAAATACTTCATTATTTTCTCCTTTCTCAGTTTTAGAAAAAGAACGTTGAACCAACTTTTCCAATACTTGAAAATAGCGGCTAAAAGGATACCATGGTTTTTCAAACTGTAATATATTATCTATCCGAACACCTCAAAGTATGTAAAACTGTAGTATATTTATAAAATCATAGTATTCCAAAAATATTTGATGCCAAACACATTGAATTTTTTGTTGATGGAGTATTAAATATTTTATTGCGTATAATGTGTAATAACATCACGATAACTATATTTTGGGTCAATTATTTCTGTGTCGTGGTTCGCTTAATTTTCCTCGTTTGTGCCCTAGTCGTTTAACTTTTCTCGTATGTGCCCTACTTGGCTCTTTCGAGGCTCGCACATGGCCGAACGGCTGTTTCCATCCGGTCAACCTCCTTTGACCGTTAACGAAGGTGTGACATGTGGGCCCAACAAAGTGCATGCACCCGTGCGCACCCATACTGCTCGCCGTCCCCACTTAAAGCTTACAAGTGGGGCCAGCGGAGGAGGAGTGCTGCATGCAGCCATACGAGCGCGTCCATGCCTGCTCGCCGTCCCCGAATTTGCGCGCCTTCAATAGCGTGTCCCCCTGGCCGGCAAAAAGATGCCTCGCTGCCTACGCTGCCGGCCTGGCCGCGTATCTGCTCTGCCGTCTTCGCGTCTCTCTTGCCTAGTCTGTCCCGCCGCAAACTGAGCAGTCTGGCGAGCCGAATCAATGCATGGTCACCATTACTGCCGGTCTAGACGCGACGCCGTCCAGACCGCAGATGTTTAGAAAAGGATCCATTTCCTCTCCCATTGCGCCCACGCCGCCCAGTGATCCTCTCTTCCTCTCCTTGCCACCCTCGCCCAGTCCCTCATCTTTCCATGGCTCGTGGTGGTTGCCGCTCCACTCCTAGCTCGAACCGCCGCCGCCACGTCCGCTACCCTTGGTTTCTTGAGTTGAGCGAGGGCAGCGGCAGGGGCCATGGGCATGGCCGCTGGGGCAGCACTCCTCCAAGGTCGAGCAAGATTCCTTCATGCTGGAGCACGTATCCTCCGAGCTCGAGCAGGAGCAGGGGCAGGGGCCGGGGCCAGGCCATTGCTCCCGATCCCATTCCCTTCATCGATCTGTCCAAGAAGGAGGTGGAGGTGGACGTCGTGGACCCGGGTATGGCCTGGGTCAAGGCCGACTATCAAGCCACGGAGCAGGCCAGGCATTCCGTCGAGTAGCAACAACTCATGGATACTCTGGTCGATTTTGTGGTCGAAGCAGAAGCCGTGGAGAAGGCGAGAGCCGAGAAGGCTATGAATAATTCGGAGAGCAAGGGCAACGCCCCAATGGAGGTCGACGGCAAGGGCAAGGCCAAGACGGTGGAGGTTTCCGACGACGAGGACGAGTGGTAGTCCATTTTAGTTGTTGGTCTAGTGTATAATTATGTATTGGGTACCCTTATATATTAGGCACCAAGGAATTTTAGTTGTTGATCTATTTTATAATTAGTATGTACTAGGCACCAATGAATATTATGTTGTCTGGTTATTAGTTGTTTTAATTTTGAATTATGTCAAACTCTCGCAAATTTTGTTTTTTTCTTGGCCCAAAATTTACAACTTAGTCTACCATGATTCTACGTAATTGCAAAGAAAAAGTTGGAAAGATTCACCCCTTAGCTATGAAATTTGGCCTTGTTTTGAAAACAATAGCATAAAGCGTGAAAAATAAAAAACAAAGGAAGATTCCAACTCGGCACAAAAATATGCATGGTCATTGTGAACAAGTTTCCAATTTTTTGGATTTTTTTAAAAAAAATATGTGTGAAAATCCCCATTTTGTGTGACTGATTGATTCTGTTCGGGGAAGATGAGACAAATGGTGGGCGAGCTTACGGACCCACCTGTCATTGGGTACGCCGCGGTCCACTCGTCAGCGGGTAACAGTCACATGCTTTGGGTGACATAGAGATTTGCCTAGTCCTACGCGCGTGGCCAATCATGTACGACCCATCTGACGGCCGCAGTTCGGCGCTAGGGTATGATCCAACAACCAGGGATCGCCGCTAGGGTTTGGAGAGGATTGTGAGGTTTTGAGCGGGTCAACGGGGTCATCTGAGGTTTGACCAACATTCAAATGAGCACAACTAATTCAAAAAAATCAGAAAAATATGAAACCTGCGCATTTTATGCTACATAGTAACCATAAAAAAAATATAAATTTGGTATACGGATATTTTCATGAAAAAATCCCTAGCACGGGTGAGCTACCAAGATCGAGTTCAAATGAGCACAACTAATTCAAAAAAATCAAAAAAAATATGAAACCCGCGCACAATGTCGTATTATGTGACATAGTAACCATAAAAAATATAAACTTGGTCCCCGGATATTTGACTGAAAATACCTTCACACAAATGAGCTGCCTTGAACAAACTTGTATAGAGTTCAAGGAAAGTGAGGTAGGGTTTTTTGGAAAATAAAAAACTATAAATGCACCAAAGTTTCATTTTGGGGTGAATAAGTAGGATCTGAACTTAGTTTTTCATTTTCATTTTGGGGTGAATAAGTAGGATCTGAACTAAGTAGGAAAATAAAAAACTATAAATACATCTTTGTTTGCCCCTTAGTTATGAGATTTACGGCTTTCAAGCCAATAACCAAGGTCATGGCTATCTTCTTGCTATGATGACCAAACTCGGCACAAACATGTCCATTGACATTGCAAACAACATTGCCAACGCAAGATTCCAAGATTTTTCTAAATGTTATTGTTATATTTTCTACAACATTGCCACGACATTGGAAACAACATTGCCAAAGTAGATACCATAAATAAGATTGAAAATTGCCCTCTTACAATTTTCACAATAAGTATATCATGTGGGAGGCATGATTCCTGAATATCTTGAATTTTTGAGATTTTAAATTATATTCCACGCATTAAATGAGTTTAGTAGCATTTACCGATGAAAAAATCACATAAATCGAGAAACAATCAAAAAAAGGAAAACTTAGGGGAGTCTTCCTTTCTTGTGTACTAGTATCAGGGGGAAAACATAGACTTGCAATACCACAATTTTCATTTTTTTTCCGTGTCCCAGAGCGTCTAGTTCGGGCTTGGTGGCATGACACGAATGTACGTATGCAGGTTGACACGTAAACAAAAAGGCTGATCGCGTCAGTTCATGCAAAACATGGTTGCAACATGTCTGGACATGTCTATATGGATCAAAACATTCCCAATTGCGGTCAATTTGACCAACACGTCCATGCACAGCAACTGTTCGACAGATGTACAACACGCGTCTAGATGCTCTAGATGACGTGGTGAAGAATTACTGTCCTGTCATTTCAACTGAACGCCATCGAGTGCGAATATAGCCGTAATGTGCAGTCTTGTCACACTGGTTTTGGCAAAATACGAAGCGGTCGTCTGTTCATTTTCGCATGCGGTTATCGATGGATGTGTCGTCGCACTTAATTCCTCTCTATCCTTCTCAAAGATAAAAACCCCAATGCGTATGCGGTACCAAAGCAGTTCTTCTCTCCCAAAAAAGCCACATTCTCTTCCACTTCTTCTTCTCGCCCGAAAAACCCCGATCAATCGCCGCCATGTCGGACGACGAGTGGTGGCGCAACGACCTCGTTCCTAGCAACGACGAGGACAGCCAGGGCAACCCCATCAAGTGGTGGGAGGAGGGCCATGACCCGTGGCAGGATGCCCTGGACAGCGACAACGACGGCGAGGGCGACGACGACGGCCAAGGCGAGGGCCATGGCGGCGACGACGATGACGATGACTCCGGCGACGAGGAAAACGAGGAGAAGGAGCCGCCGATCGACTCCTTCGATGAGGAGGAGGAGGAGTCTGACGACGAGGAAGACTCCGACGACGACGGGGGCGCAGCACCGCCAGCGAAGAGGCGGAGGAAGTAGGAGCCCACACTGCCGGTGAAGAGGCGGAGGAAGTAGGAGCCCACCGCCGACGAAGAAGTAGCAGTAGCAGTAGTAGTACTAGTAGTAGTATTAGCACTAATTAGTAGTTAGTGTAATTAGTTATGGATCTTTTGTAATGAAAATCTTTTGTACTAGTAATGAATGAATGTGAAAATCAGTTTATAAATTTTAGTTTCCTAATTCGTTGATTAGCACTAAGTTCAATTCAGTTTCCGCTTCCTAATCAGTTTATAAATTAAATTTAAGTCTTATAATCCTCGAAATTAAATGTGCAAATTTAATTTCAGTGTTAACGAAGTACTAATCAACGAATTCTGGCGGCCATGGCCCTCGCCGCCGTCGTCGTCACCCTCGCGAATCAACGAATTAAATGTGGAAATTTAATTTCAGTGTTAACGACGTACTAATCAACGTACTAAATAAATGTTGAGCATGATTCAGACAAAAAATTATTCATCAGAATATTTGTAATTAAGTTTAAAATTAAATGTTTAATCTTGGGGCCATTCTGAAGTCAAGTAGAATTCTCCGAAATGTCTATTTGATTTTAGAAAAGCCCCAAATTAAAAATTCTATTTGTTTGATGTGGCACAGTCCTGCTTATAAGCCAGTGTTTCACCCTCCAAACTAGCGAGGTGGGACTAAACATCCCAACCCAGGCGTCAGACTCAATTCCTGGCACGGCGTCCCCACCTTCCTATCCCACTTGAGCGGTCCCACATGTCAACTCAGCCAAATAACGGTCAAAAGAGGTTGACCCGACGGAACGGCCGCTTGGCCATGTGTGAGCCTCGAAAGAGCCAAGTAGGGCACAGACGAGGAAAATTAAGCGACTAGGACACAAACGAGAAAAACTAAGCGAAGCATGGCACACAAATAATTGTTTTTACCATATGGGGCCCTTCTGTTCTTGGAGTCCTGAGCGGTTACTTCCTGTCCGGCCTATGGACTATCCATGACCATTGCCGTCGCAGCTGACATGGGAAGAGCTTCGGGTGCGATGCCGTCACCTCGAACTCCGATGCCCCGCAAGTCCTGGCGTTAGAAGTAGATGGGGGTGTAACACCACACCAGATGTTCCTCTCACACATATGAGTACAGGATACAATCAGCGTCACGCTGATAGGATAGAATCCGATGAACGCAAGTTCATGGCGAAGGAGGAAGGAAAGCTGTTCCTGACGGAAGCTATTACAGATTAATTATTCGATGCCGATCCCCTTGTCTGGATGGTCAATTAACCCCCAGCACACGTTGACCAGCTTCTGGGCCTGTCTTCCTGCTTCTCTTCTCCTTGTGGGCTTCCTGGGTCTTCGCATAGGCCTTGGCCCGTGTCTTCAGAGCCCGGTCCAGGTAGGTGTTCGTGACAGGGGGCTCCACCTAGGAGAGAGAGAGAGATGAGGAGAATGGCCAAACCTCACAGTTGTCTGACATGATCGCGGTCCGCACTGCAAGTCCTCTTGGTAGATGATGTCGCTGATCTCGTGCTGCTCTGGTGGAACCTTGAGGTCCTCCTAGTACACGTCATCGACAACCGCGTGTGGCTCCTGTAGAACCTAGAGGTTCTCCGACCTTGTACATAAAGCCGTTTGATTGCCTACACTGTATTTTTTCCTTTTTTACATTGTACTGGCCGTTTGGTGAGCTGCAAATTTGATTTGAGTGTCATTAGATACACCATGCTGGTGTTTGGTTGTGTACTGGCCTTGTATTGTGATCACCTCCTTTGACACTGGTGATATTACCACTTCTTTTGCAACTCATTAGCACATTCAACACATATACAAGGGGCACATTCAACTCATCAACACTGAACATATATTAGCATACTACTTAATCAAGTTCATTAGCATCTACTTAAGTACATAATAGGGTAATGCACAACTACATACTTAAGCAACAATGTGCAATTACCATTAGGGGTTCACATACCCTGACCAAAACAAGGTTTTGGGCACCCCATGCCCCGGATAAAGCTAACAGCCCATGCCCCTGAAAAACATCTAGCTAACAGGGTAGCCCATGTCCCTGATCAAAATACATCATCAGTCTTCACATACTAGTATAAACATGAAGTCACTTACCACGCTGGAGTTAGTCGTGATAAGGACAGCCATATGGCCTCGTTGTGGAGGTGGCGCTCTTGTAGATTACCAGCTTGAAGCCACTGGCATCAAGCTTGAAGATGACCACGTTGTGTATCTCCCAATAGGTACTTTAGTACGATCTCCAGCCAATTTCTTTCCGGCATCATCTCGCGACGTTCTTGCTCACCTACACCCACTCACAGCATCGCTTGAAGGCTGACATTGGAATGCACCACGTGAGCGGGATCTAGAGCCATACGTTCAAAGCCGCTAGAATGACCGACGAGCATGTGGAGTTCATCCCTTTGAGCTACACGCGGCACTGGTGCCCTAGGGATGTGGCCGATATGCAGGTGCGGCCTTGGGTGCGCTGAGCCAGCTCTGTCGCCTCCTTTGCCCTCCCGGGACCCATGGGCTTCAGTGCGTGGCGGTTGAACGGGAGCACGCTCTCATAACCTGGTGGTGCATGGTTGCCACCCCCGCGCATAGGCGGATCCAACCGTCCCTAAGCCTGGGCACTTGCCCGGGCTTCCGGCCGGTCGACGCAGCCTAATTTGCTGGCAACCTTGATCAAAAGTAATGTTATTAGTCTTTAAATTCACTGTTTGCCCGGGCTTTGAATTAATCTTGGGTCCGCCACTGCCCCCGCGTGAACCCACTTCGGTTTTGGTACCTTGTCAGGTTGGTGTGACCGTGTGAGTGGTTATTACAAGCATAAAAAGTAGCACAAAATGGTAACAATATGCATAAGATTTGCACACTGCACAAAATAAGACATGCACAAACTCTAATTTCAAGACATGCACAGTGGCAGGCTGGCAGCATACAAATCTATGAACTTACTGAAAGTATATACACACGTCCACAAATAATGCTCTACAATGCACAATGTTTTCGTGATCCCCGTACATCCCAGCTCACCAATGCTAATGGAAAACGCTATTCACCAGCCGGCTGTAGCTACAGCCGGCCAGATCACGCTCTTTCGTAGCCCAGCCCAGGAACAAAAGTAGGCACGTTCCCTAGCGCTGAAAAAAGCAACGAATCTCTCTCCCTTTTCTCAGACACCCAGGCCAGCACCTTCCTCGTCGCGATCGAGATGGACAGCCCGATCCGGCCGCCGCGCGACAGCAAAGGGCCCTGCTCTGGCGTTTGGCTCTCCGGCGCCGAGCTTCTCCGCAGCTGCACGACGGCGGCGACGCCTCTCCTGCCGGCCGCCTCCGCCCTCCCCCCCGGTGGCGAGTGCCACCATCACCGCAGTTCGTCGCAGGCCAGCAAGCGCTGCCCACTCCTCCTCTGCGCGCTGCGCGGCCACTCCTCCCCCGTGCTCACCCATGCGCGCCGACGGCGACCGCCATGGAAGGCGCCGACGACTTATCGGGGACAAGGCTTTATGGCCGGGGTATCATGGATGCCATGGAGGGAGCTTCAAATCGCGAGCTATCTACTTGTCCGCGACTGGATTGGGCAGGGATTCGCTTGATCTAACTTCTACATACCTCTGGAGTGGCGGATTCCATGAACGGAGAGCCGGAGAGCTCGAATCGGACAGAGAGGTCAGTTTTGGGGTTTGTTGATGTTGCATGAGGTGTGCAGTTTTGCTACATGTGCGACTCGTTTTTGTTGTATATGCATGAGCAAAGTGCTACATGATTTCTGCAAAAGTGACGTTGTATTCATCGATTTGCTACAACCAATTTGGGATTTGTTGGATATGTTGTTGGTTTTTGCTACATGGCTGTGTTTAAAGCGTTACATTCGTTTTGCTACACGTTGCCAAGCTTTATGGATCTGATTTTTTTTTTTGCTACATACAGTGCTACATGCGACAAAAAAATGTTGTGTTTGACTTTTTTTGCTACATAGATCGGACGTAGTATTTCTGAAATTTCTTTGCTACATGCGATGTTGCATACACAGATACAAAGTGCTACACACGAAACGTTTTTGCTACATAGATCGAACGCGCGAGATCGTTTCACTTAAATGAATCTGACAACTCTAAAGGCGACTGACACCTAGCGCTGGCCAATGCTAATTCAACCTTCCCAGTCTCCCAGTTCAATCTGTAAACCTAAATCTACGCATGGTAGATGAAAGAAGTCCATATAACCCCACAACTACCAGGTTTCGGACGCTAGACCCCCTCAACTTTAAAATGGCATGCTTGACCCCCTCAACTATCTAAAACCAGGCAATTGACCCCCTGGCGCTCTGAAAGCTGTATTGCATACCGGTTTTGTCACGTGTCATCCTATCATTCGCCCTCAAGAGTCAAAGCACAGAGAGAGGAATACCTCGCGTGAACGGTCGCGCGCGACACAGTGGCTAGCGGCTAGCGCCGGCGAGGTCGACGAGACAACAAGGCCGTACGTTCGGAGGACAAGAGTTGAATGGGAACACGTACGCCAACACAGGACGTCACAGCCTGAACCAGCACGTACTGGGACTTCCCTGTCCAGCCTCGCCGGACGCCCGGAACCTCCCTGCCCAGCCTCGCCGGCGTCGGATTGGCACTTACGCGGCGCCCGGAGGCCTCAACCTGAACCAACATAGTCCGCGCAGCAAGTGCTTCCTGCAGGATGTGTTTGTGCACCACGGCAACGGCGACGCCAGGCTCGTCGCGTGCGGCGGCGACATGGTCGACCTCGTGAGGCCGTGGCCGACATGGCAGCGTCGGAGGGCGCCAGCGTGAGTACGTGGGGCCGCATCTCGGGAGTGCGGTGACGCACGGATGCGGCGGGCGGCGGGACGGACGAAGAGGTCTCCGAGCGCGATGCCGGTGACCACCGGAGCGGAGGCGCGCGACAACCTTGTCTCCCGGAAGCTATGGTGCATAAAAACGAACACGGTTTGTTCGGG
This sequence comes from Poa pratensis, assembly GCA_947311845.1. NCBI lineage: Eukaryota > Viridiplantae > Streptophyta > Magnoliopsida > Poales > Poaceae > Poa > Poa pratensis. Next base: position 71,383,968 of record CAMZMU010000035.1, on the reverse strand, counting down.
AGGACGGAGATCTCGCCGTGAGTACGATGAAGTGAACACCGAGGATGGACAGGAACTGTGCGTGACGAATCGAACGCGACGGAGCTCAGTCGGAGGCGTGAAATAATTGGACCGTGAGGTCGATTTCCGAGCTCCGCAATTAAATTGATGGGAGGATGAGGAAGAGGAGGTCGCGTTGAAGCTTCTCAACTGGTCAATCTAGCACTGGGAGCTCGTGAGGCGTCGGTGCCTCCGTCGTCTTCACTGCGGCGGTCGGGACTCGGGAGCTCGTGAGGAGGAGGATGGGAAGGGAGAGAGAAAATGGTTATGGTATTGGGAGGTGCCACGTCAGCAAAACCACTTTGCAAAACAGCTTTTACGGCAAAAGGGGGTCAATTGACTGGTTTTAGATAGTTGAGGGGGTCAAGCATGCCATTTTAAAGTTGAGGGGGTCTAGCGTCCGAAACCTGATAGTTGTGGGGTTATGTGGACTTCTTTCCATGGTAGATAGAAGATCTCTATGCACTCTGTGCACCTACCAGCTGTCCGCGTAGTAGGTAGTCCCCTCCGTCGGTGCCGTGGGTCCAAGGTGGCCACTAGAATCGAGCTTTCCACTGTCTCTCGGGCCCCACCCGTCAGGCCGTCGTCCTTTCCAGCCGTCACAGCTCACCACGCTCGGGCCGTCGAGCGCCCACAAAGCCATAAATAACCGAACAGAGGCGGAACTCCACAGCTCATCTCCCCAACTGTGAACGGGCGGGCCTATCGGCGAGACAGGGGAACGGCGGGAAGAAGGGGGGAAGCAGGTGGATCGCGAAGCCATGTCCGCGGACGAGGCCGCACTGAAGGTAGATGCCGTTTTCCTCTGAATTTACTTCTGGGTGTAGATTTCTACAGTTGGATCAACCGAGAGTCTAGGGAATTTTTGAGGGGTCGAATTGGGGCGGAGAGTTCAGTTGCTTTGGATCGGTATGGGTAATGCGGGTGATTCGTGCACTCGTGTGGTTTTACCATTCTGGACTGTGGTGTAAGGGGCCTGAGGCTCAGAGCGCTGTGGATTTGGGTGTGAATTTTTGTTCGATTTTGGGCATTGCACAGAATGAGTTCGGAGAGTGTGGCCATGAACGAATTGCTGATCCTATAGTCTAAGCTTTTCCTGAAGTGGGCGATTGAAAACATCAATCGTGTAACTCAATTCAGTTCGTCCAATCTAGTTCACTTCTTCCAGGTACTAGGCCACTATTAGTAGCTATTCCATGTGCAGCAGGTCTGGAAACATTGAATGATCACAGACTGAGTAAAAATACTATAAGTACAATATATTTTATTTTGATTTTTAGAAAATCGAAGCTACTGCCGTCTGCTGGCCTCTGCATCATAGACGCATCATCTTAACTTAGTAGTGACTATCTCTTTGGGGTTATGCATTGTGCCTCAGTTGCAGTCGATTAACTTGCATTTTTTTTCCAAATATGTCCATCTTGGTAATATTGGAAAATACTTCTCTTAATTTCTGAATTCGTTTTTTTGCGGGTTGACAAAAAGATATAAAATACTCATATTTGACACCTGGAAGAAAGAAGGATATGCGGTGGAGTTATGTTGGCCATTGACTTCTTTGTGACATAGTGACTCATGCACTACTGAAAAGGATTTTGAGAATAAAATATTGCGAGTCTGCATTGAAAACCGTGATTATATGTTGCGGAGAGGAAATACGATTTGGCGCCTTACCAGCTTGCACAATTATGGCTTGTTGTACAGCTAAACATGCTCTCAAAGTTTTCCTTCTGCATTCCCTACTATGTCTAATTACAGAAGGATTTTTGCAGATATCATGATATGATGCAAACTAAGACTTAAAAGTCAATGAAACGACCTGTGCTTTTGGTTTTGCTTAGGATAAAACTGTTGTTAATAGATGACCATCGTTTAAAGGCTTATTACAGAATTTAGAACGCCTACCTGCAGTATTTGTGCTGTACTATATCTCTTTCTTCTAGGGGTCTGTTTGATGATGGAAAGCTTGTTAATTTCACCATCCTGTTCAGATTTCGTGTTATCTTATTGTGATTTATTCTGATACAGGCCTGTGATGAGGGAATAAACCTTAGCGTGGCTGCCTCGCATCAAGCTGAAAATGGGTTCGTCACCGCAGTTGGTCCTACGGAATCGGAGAAGGCAGCTTATGCATTTCTTCCTCAAACTCCTACTGAGTCAACTGACGCACACCTTGTTGAGTTTGCAGAGGCCATGAGAAGTAATAATACAAATACTTGACACCATTTGAATTCCGGCACTGTACTTTCTAGGACTTATTTGGTCATCTCATTGTACTCATGTATTTAATGTACTTATACTTTGCAATTGGAAGCTGTCGCAATAGCACTGCGACAGGTTGCGGAAGGAAAAGCTGCTGCTCAAGCAGAGGCAGCTGAGTGGAAGCGCAAGTATGAATCGGAGAAGGCAGTCAAGGCACAAAAAAATCACAGTGTAATTAAAGGTACACAGTGGATCCTGTATTTTAGTAGTTGTTCATGCTAGTTATCAAACAATACTCCTTCGCAAAAAAAATCAAACAATACTCCAAAAACTATTTTTGTCATATTTCCATATGTGATAATATTATCACTCGCTCTGCCTCTGCTATCTCATTTTGCGAAGAATGTTAATGAACTTTCCAAAAGAAGCCTGTAAACATAGTTTTTAATGACCAGTGGACATTATTTTCCAAATTATACAAATAACATGATTAAACATTATTAGGAATGTTGGCCAGCAAGTTGACAAACTGATCAATTTGTTTTACCTGCACGTTATTCTAACGGGAAAATGATACTAAAACTGGAACATGTGCAGGCTGCAACAACTGTGTCAAGGACAAGCTAGAGCATTTGGCTAGCAAACTGACACTGGAGACTGCCTCGGCTGATCAAACAGGTTGTTGTGGAAACCATGGGATCTGTTCACGTCAAATTCTTCAGGACCAATGTCCTGGACCTAACCGAAATATAGATGACAAGATTGTTGGAAAAAAGGTACCCTTGGGCAAAAATACCCTCATATACGTTATACGTCTTCCATGTTTAGGCACAGTTGGAAGAAATAGTGTTTATTTATAGTCAAGTCAACTTATATATTTTTTACGGAAAACTTTTTCCTTAAATTTGCAGGCACCATTTACACTTTCATGGGGATGCAATGAAGATAAGAATGGTCAGCACAAACATGATTTTGTGTCCTTTGAAAAGGGGGATATAACAACAGCAGAACGCAGCAATAAACAGGTAGGACTTCGTACTCAGTTGGATTCATTTTGAACAGAATATCCTATTTGTTTCCGCTTATCTGAAATGATCGTTGAGACAATCTCATTGCTGCTGCACCTTTTTTCATGCCAACAAATACCGTTCTTACAGATTTTGCTAAAATGGGAATCCCCTCCACAAACAGTTCTTTTTGTGACCAAACCTAATTCCAACGCTGTGCATGCTCTCTGTTCCGAAATGGTTAGGTATGTTTCTCAGTTTCTCTGCTAATTTTCAATATTATCACTTTATCAGTTATCTGGAGGTCTGTTATTTTTCGTTCAAACTTATTATCTCATGTTTACTTATGTGTCTGGAACTGTATCGTTATATCTTTGCGCACATGTGCTAAGTGTTGTGTATGTATTTTTTATATATTTTTTCAGATGGCTTAATGAACATAATAGCATAAACATCTTCGTAGAGCCACGAGTTAGCAAGGAACTACTGAACGAAGATTCTTACTTCAGCTTTATTCAGACATGGGATAATGGTAAGAATTTTTTCGGTGTATATTCAAATGCATTTCTCCACATTGCTTCACACTGTACATTTTGCCAATTTTGAATATTATTAGGATATAAGAATGATATGTACTATAATTTGAATGGCTGAAGGTTTGTTATTTGTAAAATCTGTAACCTGGTATGGAAATAATTGTTATGGCTGTTGCTTAGTGGAATGACAAATACTATGTGGAGATAATTTAATATAACATGAAGGATTTTAGTCTGGTCCATTTTGCTTATGCACCGCAGAGTCACAGAGCATGCATCTTGACTTTGAAGTAATATTCTGAGTTTCTGCTCCTTGCCATGATTTTATTGGGAGTAGTCTTGTACCATCTCAATGTAAAACACTGAAGCACCTAAATGACTCTCGTGCTTTTAAGATGTCACGGGGGTATGAGATCTAGTTACCTCAAGCAATTATTTTTTCCCATCATTAAACTAGTTTGTTATCCACGTGCCAGAACCATGACTTGGTTTTCGAGATCTTATGGGTTTCATTTCTAGCCTACCCCAACTTGTTTGGGACTGAAGTTTGTTGATGTTGTGCAAGATAACTTGTTTCCTTTACCAAGACTATCAAGAACAAAGTGATGTAGAGTCTCAGTAACTGTTGTATTGCTATAACTATTACTGGCTTGCTGTTAATGCTCAAGTAGTCATCTATTTTTAAGCATTTCCATTTTCATTGATGAATTATGTCCAATAAATTTCTTCTATATTTTATTTGTTGATGATTTTAAGATATCATAGATTTAGTATTTTCAGTCACATATGACATCTACCTTTTATTGCTCAACTAATCTGAAATATTTGGTAGATCAGGAAATGAAGACATTACATACGAAGATTGATCTCATTGTAACTCTCGGTGGTGATGGAACTGTTTTGTGGGTATGCACTATGCAGCACAAGTATTGTGACACTTTATTGAATCTTGATGTCGTGTGGTTAATTTGACACCTTAAGGCCTTGTGGTCAGTTCAACGTTTAATGAAATATGCCACACTCTTAATACAACTAAATGTTTTATAAGTGCACCGTTCTCATGTGAATAGAAATTTACCATGCAAGTGTTAGTTCGCAGCTTGGCCTACAGTGTTGCAGAACTTGGAAGAAATGTTGTGTCTCGGTTATTTTCTTCACAGGACTGGTCTATAACGTTCACTATGAAAGTACTTTTTTCGTGTTCCATTAATGTAATATAAAATTAGAATCAGCTGCATAGAACATGACAGAAACTGAGTAACTATCAGATATACATGACACACACAAGATGTGGGTGGAAGAGGCTGGAAGATAGATGATTGAATAATTTCCATAAGAGCAATGGAGTAAAATATCCATGCTATCTGGCATGTGTTGAGGAATACAAATGTGTCAACTTGAAAATTAACAGGACTCTGGAGAGTTATTCTTCAACTCTACTTATAGTTAATGCAAGATGTGACGGCTGATTTCTTTGTGGCGACAATAAACATTGCTCAGTCACCTTATCTTTGGTCAACGAGACACATGTCTTGGGTTCCATTATACATGAAGCGCCATGGCTAACATAGCTCTTTGGTCACAAATAGCTAACACAGTTTGAGTGAAAACATCAGGATGGTGGCTGAAATTCTGTCGTTTGTTTTAGGATAAGCAAATCTTTCCTTAACTTTAACCTCTATGTATCTCATAACCTTCTTCAGTTGATCTATTACGGTTGGTAGTATAAGTTGAAGACTATTGAATAACTTCATAACCCAAATGCCCTACTTCGGTTGTTGTATTGGTTTTCTTCGTCATTTTGTTCAGTATTTATGGCTTGTTTTTGTAAGCTAGGGACCAATTTGACACAGATCTATGAACAGGCTGCATCATTGTTCAGAGGACCAGTTCCCCCAGTTGTTGCATTCTCCCTTGGATCGTTGGGCTTCATGACTCCCTTCCGTATCCTTGATCATCAGTGTTGAACAATTGCTAACCCTGTCGTTAAACTGTGTGGCTGTTTTACGTTATTACATTATTAACATTTGAGTATTGCACATCTTCCCTGTCAACTCTGCATAGCATATCCATGCTATGTTTGGTTTGTCTGCAGCTGGCCATTGCAGATCTACTGCCATGTCTCCTGTCAGAGAATCAGACTATTTCATACTTGCTTTATGTGTCACAGTTTCATACAATTTCAATACCAAGCATGCCTACATATTTTGTACCAGGCTATCAGTGCATCTAATTCGTTAGTAATACATCATGTATTTTACTCAGTAGGGCTTTATGCTCTGTGCTCGCCCACCATAATTATAAATTTTCTCCTTAACTTGAGCTAAGCAAGTGAGAAGTATCGTGAATGCTTGGACAATGTACTGAAAAGACCATTTACCATCACGCTTAGGAGCCGTCTGCAGTGTCAAGTAATTCGTGATGCGGCCAAGGATGAAGTTCAGACTGAGGAACCGATTATAGTGCTAAATGAAGTTACAATTGATCGTGGAATGTCATCTTACCTTACCTACTTAGAATGCTACTGTGATAGCTCCTTCGTTACATGCGTACAAGGAGATGGGCTAATAATATCAACGACATCTGGAAGCACGGCATATTCGTTGGCAGCTGGAGGATCGATGGTTCATCCACAGGTATTCCTACATAGGGTTTCAAGAATTTTTTTTTTTTTGAGCATGCAACGGAGGGCGAAAAGCCCACCTGAAATTTATATATAATACTCAAAAAGCGATTTTACAAACTAATCCCCAAAACAACGGGGACGAGCAGGTTTTTACATAGAGATCAGGAGGGAAGCGACGCACACCACGCCAAAAGCGGCCCACAATCCAGACGGCGGGGCACCCTGACAATCCAGAGACGAAGGTGGTCGCGGACAGCATCAAAGAACTCCGGGACGGACGTATCGAGGCCATCGAACACACGACGGTTCCTGGTCTTCCAGCCGATCCAGAGCAACAAGGCAGCCGCAGTCATGCGGAGGGGAGGGGCCAGGTGGGGTTCTCAGCAGAGAAGGCGTCGATCACGCTGTCGATGACGGGGGCGGCGGCAGCGGGAGCGCACACACGCCAAACATCCTGCATCCGTGGACACTCAACAAATAGGTGGCGTGCGTCCTCCACGATTCCAGGGCAGAACGGGCAGTCGGGAGACCTCAGGATACCCAGTCGATGCAGCCTGGCGCGCGTCCTTGTTCGCCGATGACGGAGAATCCAGATAAAGACCCTAACCTTGACTGGGCAGAAGTTCTTCCAGTTGAGGTCGCTCAGCGGCGGCCCGCACCCCGTCGAGCGAAGGAGGCGGTAGGCATCTCGGGTCTTGAAACGCTCGGTGGCGGAACAGATCAGCGTCCTGCTATCGGATGTGGCGCCGGGAACAAAACGTGAGAGGGCGTCCATGACGACACCGAGCTCGGCGGTGGCGGCAGGGGAGAGGCGCGCCCACACCCTGTCGCAGCACGGCATCCACTGCAACATCTTGAGCAAGGCCGTGTGAGTACGCGGCGGGGAGAGCTGCAGCAAGCGAGCCAAAGGAGGTCCAGTTATCATGCCAGAAGGAGGTTGACACGCCGTCCCCCACTCGGACTATGGTTAACTGGCGAAGTAGAGGCACGAGGGAGCTGAAGCACTGCCAAGTTGGAGTCGAGGGAGGGGGGACATCATTCCCCAGGTACCACCGGCGCACCCACACCGTCCACGGGTTGTTGGCGCCCGTCAACAGCTTATGGACAATCTTGAGGAGGAGGCACGTGTTCTGCACCCCCAGGTCGATCATGCCCAGACCTCCTTCGGATTTTAGACGGCACGCCGTGTCCCACGACACCAGACAGTCACCCCCAGAGCAAGACTCCGATGCCTTCCAGAACATAGCGCGACGTGGGCAGTCCATCTTCACCACCGTGCCTTTCGGCAGTGGCAGCACGGACATAGCAAATGATGGGAGGGCTGACAGAACGGCAGACGTCAAAGTTAGCCGACTGCCGGGATCCAGAGTACGCACTTTCCAACTGGGAATTCGCCCTGTGATCTTATCCGCCAGGAAATCAAGCGCACTTGCAGGAAGCTTGCGATCAGACAACGGCAACCCTAAATAAGTTTGGGGGAACAGAGAGACGGGGCACCCAAGGATCGCAGCGAGCGATGCTGCCTCGTCGGGAGGGACACAGATCGGGACGAAGGTGCTCTTGTGGTAGTTGATGGCAAGCCCTGTCGCCGCAGAGAAAGCATCTAGAGCGCCCCTGAGGAGGGTGAGCTGGCGGGGGTCGGCACGGACCAAGATCAGAGTGTCATCCGCGTACTGGAGCACGGGGCACGGCAGGTCGTCCACAAGGGGGTGGAGCAGCGAGCCGTCGACAGCAACCCGTTGGCGCAGGAGGCCGGCGACAATCAGGAACAGATATGGTGACAAGGGGTCGCCCTGCCGCAGCCCGTTCTTGCACTCTATCCATCGCCCGAGGACGCCATTCAGAAGCACTGCAGCTTTGCCTGTACGCAAGATGTCACGAATCCACGAACGGAAGAGGGCGCCAAACCCACGTGCATCCAGAATCGCATCAAGAGATCTCCAGTCAACAGAGTCGAAGGCTTTTTTGAAGTCCAGCTTCAACGCGATCGTCGGGGTCTTGCGAAGCCGACATCACTGAATCAGCTCCACCGCGTACAGGTAATTATCGGAGATACATCGACCCGCAATGAATCCTGACTGCTCAAAGCCGACGAGCTGCTCAATAAAACACTGGAGGCGCGTGGTGAGTATCCTGGTGACCACCTTCATGACGCAGTTCTGAAGGGAAATGGGCCGAAATCCGTCTGCCGTTGTGACCAACTCAGATTTTGGAAGCAGCGCGATGTAGGCTTGATTAACCCCAGCCAAGTGAGCACGGCCATGGTAGAATTCCTCCAAGAAAGCCATGAGATCCGTTTTGATCACCTCCCAGAAAATCTTGAAGAAAGCCGGGCCAAACCCGTCCGGTCCTGGGCTGCTGTTAGACCGCATAGAGAAGACTGCTTTCTTTAGCTCGCTCTCGGTGAAGGGCGCCTCAACTGCCGCCAAGCCAGGCACATGCGGGAGCAGCGACGCCAGCACGGGGTCCCAAGCAACGTCGTGGACAGTACCTAGCAGTCCGGTGTAGAAGTCCCGCAGGATGCGCGCCTTGTCCTCGTGGTTGGAGTGGGCACGCCCTCCCTCATGCAGCGTCACAATCTGATTCCTTCGGAGCCGGGCGGACGCACTCGCATGAAAGAACGACGTGTTCTCATCACCAAGCTTACAGAAGCGGAAGGTATATCGCTGCTTCCAATACGCGTCGAGTTTCTTGCATTCCGACGAGAGGTGCTTGCGAACATGCCCACGAAGACGAGCTTCGGCTGTTGTCAAGATGCGGAATTCCTCCAGCAAATCGAGGAGGGAGATAACGGCCCGACAGTTGGCGACCACGTCACTAGGCCTTAGCCTGGTCACTATTTTTACTAAATGTATTCTATGTTATGTTTTTGCCTGATCAGCTCTTCAAATCGTCACAGAGCCCATGGTCCCTGGTAACGTGTAGAATCAGCATCTTACGAACTAGGGTTTCAGGGAGCCTCTTACGAACTAGGGTTTCAAGGAGAGGTAGAGGAAGGGGTCTTACCCCAGTGGCAAGATAGAAGATATTTTCTCAGAATTCTTCCTTTATTAGTTCATCAGACGGTTCTTTGTGTACAAATACCTAACAATCCAATCTAAGTAAAAATCTGTATATGTTATCTCTGCTTCGCTTAAGGTCCAAATGATAAACTACCTAACCGAGAAATTGAGGGTCTTACCCCACAAGTGCGAGCTGATCTCTTTCTATGGTGGGGCTATGTACTATTACTTCCATACCTAACATTAACGCAACCAGCAATTTGATTAAAAATAAGTATCAGCAATTTATAGACTTATTTATTTTAATTCTTGTTGCTCCCTGGTTGGTAATCATTCCATATTTCATGTCCTTCAGTTTAACATCACCCTTGAGTGAGCAATGATTATTTTTCTTGGTTTCTCATTTAAGTTGTGTGCACTGCAACTTTGATACTATGTTTCACCGTTATATGCAGGTCCCAGGGATCCTTTTCACACCAATCTGCCCTCATTCGTTGTCATTTCGGCCTTTGATATTGCCGGAATATGTCACTTTGCGTGTGCAAGTACCATTCAACAGCAGAGGGCAAGCATGGGCGTCCTTCGACGGCAAGGGTAGAATTCAGCTCGGACCAGGCGACGCCCTCATCTGCAGCGTTTCTCCGTGGCCCGTACCCACAGCTTGCCTGGTGGACTCAACGACCGACTTCCTGCGGAGCATCCATGAGGGTCTACACTGGAACCTCAGGAAGAGCCAGTCACTGGACGGCCTTGCCTGATTGATCAAGTTTGTGCAGCAGCCTGTGTGGTCGGAACTCCAGAGGGCTGATGAATGGGTAGATGTGGTATTTCGATGCATCTCCTCGCAGCCCAGCAAAAATGGAGTAGATATGTATCATGTATGCTCCTGTGTTAGTCCGGTTCTTTATGGATCTTTTAACATTCTCTATATGCTAAGCACATAAAAGCTAGGTTTATCATTACATTTAGGTATAGCTAAGCTCATGCGAAATTGTGGAACACGGTCACCGTGTGAATATATATTGTTTTCTGTACCGGAGGCAATGTATAGGTTGCAACTGAAACTTGGGGCCGAATAATGCGCAGATATCTTGCTCTTTTTCTAACAGCAAAACGCCCGGAAATCACAAATGGAGCCCGGGTTACATAGAGATTTTTTTTCAGAATTTGGAAACCGACATTTTCAAGTTTCAGTAATTTCTGAAAAAAAATATTAGATATAGTCAATGATGTATTCTACAGTCCTTCAAAATATGAACGCGGAATATCTTCTATCCAGGGCTAAACATAAATGACAAAAAAATGATAAATTTGGAGACTCGAAAATTTCGCTGTTCACTACCTCAGATCCACAATTTTGTCAATTTTTTACATAGCCAAGAATAAAGAGTATTCCATTTTTTTTTTGCAAACATGTAAATGTTGTTTTTGAATTGTTTCTAAATGGCTTCATGGAGCCTGACCTCCAAAACATATCTTTATTAACATCCAACAATGGACCAAAATAGGTATAATGTTTGGGGGGAGAATTAGCGGGTATTTTCGTATGTTCAAGATATCTCTTATCGTTTACTACACGGTCGGACTTAGGTTAGAGATTAATCGCTTATCGGTTGATTAATCGATTTTATCGGTTGCCTTATCGGCTATTTTTTTGTAAATCCCGTTAAGCACTAAAAATCTAAAATATGTTGAAAAAAATATTGGATTATTATGCTACCTTGATTCCTTGGCTTTGAATAAACAAACATGGTTTAATTCGAGCTAATGTACAGTTTTTACAATACTATCGGCCAAGAATGGGCTGCCAAACCGAAAATTCGGCGCCGGCGATAAACCCTGCTGATATGCTATAATACTATCGGTTACCTCACGATTCATAATAAGTCGGCTGATTTTTCAAACACTGGTATTTTTCTCCAGCTTGTCACTGAGGAGGGCACGTAGGTGATTATTTCTCCGTGTGCGGATTCGTAAAGACTAACGAGCAGACAACATGCATGAACCATCCTAAACGCGCGCACACTAGCGTAGCGGACAGGCGTTAGGCAAACATGTACGGTCGTCGGCTGATCCTGATCGGCCTACCGCGCTGTTGCTGCTTCCACCGCTCGCCGCTAGTAAACAAAGCTTTCGCGAGTTTCGCACCATCTACTATGTACACCTCATCAACCATTAACATCCCTAGAGTCGCTCACTTGAAAGCTACCAAGGCAGTAAGAAATGCTCAGCGTCACACGAAATGCTGGACGAAACGAATAGCGTAACAAACTCCAAACGAACGATCCAGCATTGTACCTGCAGCTAGATTTAACAATTGTGTGTTGCATTTAGGTGAAATATTTTTCAGTGTAAAACGACGTTTCTGTCGACATCCAGATGCTCGTGGTGACTTCGCTAATGTCAAATTTTAATATGTCGGCTCATACTTTCAGAAATGCTCATAAGAGTAGGGTGTACGCGTGTGCGTTTTAGGAGAGTAAGTACATAACATACGCGTGTATGTGAACATCTGCATTTGTACTATGTTTTGAAAAGAAAAGAAAAAGATCTTGCATATGGTCGACCCTCTTTCAAATCAGTGCAATGCAAATATTGTAAAACACAGGATGTTCAAACGCTCGATCAACCAGTGGGAAACCATTCTGGCCGAAGGAGCGTAGCCTGCCCGCGTCCCACCTCGACCTGCCTGGTGCAGTGAGATGAGCGCAGCCACACACGGCCTCGTCCCCACACGAACCACGCCGCGCCCCTCGGCCTCGGCACGGGTCTCGGCGGTGCGCGCGAGTTCCTCTTCCCCCAATCCGGTCCGAGCCCTATCCGGCACGCGTCCACCTCCCCATCGGTTCGGTTCGGTTCGGTTCGGTTCGGTTCGTTATATCACTCCAACGCTTCCACTCCGGCTATAATCCTACAATCCACCCGCTCTTATCTCCTTCCCTCCCGCCCCCCGCACCACCCCCGCCATGGCCACAGCCTCCTCCCTCCTCGCGCCGCCCACCTCCGCGTCCTGCGCCGCGGGGCCAGCCACCTCCAGCGCGCTGCTCTTCCCCACCTCCGTCCCGTCCCTGCGCGCCTACCCGCGGCTCCTCCTCGCCTTCTGCCGCCCCGCCGCGGCCGCCACGGGCGCCGCCGTGCTAGAGGACGAGGAAGAGGAGTTCACCGCGCCCGTCCAGTTTGACGACGTCAACGACGATTACGAGGACGGCTACGGTGGCCGCGGCCCCGCCTTCACCGCCCCCACCCGCCCCCGCACCGGCAAGGCCGCCCTCCCGCTCAAGCGCGACCGCGTACGCCACCACCCGCCCCATTTCTCCTTTACCGTACGCGCGCAGTTTGATTTGGGTGATGACGCTGGTGTTGTTGTCGTGCAGACGCGGTCCAAGAGGTACCTGGAGATACAGAAGCTGAGGGAGAGCAAGAAGGAGTACGACGTGCCCGCCGCGCTCTCGCTCATGAAGCAGGTCGCCAACACCAAATTCGTCGAGTCCGCCGAGGCGCATTTCCGCATGAACCTCGACCCAAAGTACAATGACCAGCAGCTCCGCGCCACGGTACCATTTCTTCTTCTATCTTATTATCGGTTCTCTGCTCGTCTGTTTGTTTGTTTCTTCTCTCTTCTGTTGTTTGATTTCGAAAATTTGTGTTGCTGAGCGCAGGTCAATTTACCGAAGGGGACGGGACAGACCGTCAAAATTGCAGTTCTCACCCAAGGTGAGGGGCCGCCCGCCATGGGTCGCGTGTTATTGTGGAATCCATGCATGTTGCGCTCTCTGAACTAGCATTTGTGGAGTTAATGACAAGGCTGATCAGATTGTATCAACTAGATTATGTTTATGATACATAAGGTATCAGTTGGGCATTCCACTTTAGTTTCCTTGTTCAAATTGTCCATGTTGCACTGATTTTTTGAGTAATTTAAACTTCAGTTTTCGTATCACTTTGCTATTCTTACCTAATTATGCTCGGAAAGCTGGCTGCCAATCTATATTAGTAATATTCTGATGTCCTTGTAGGTGAAAAGATAGATGAAGCGAGAGCAGCAGGAGCTGATATTGTTGGCTCAGATGACTTGATTGAACAAATAAAAGGAGGATTCATGGAGTTTGACAAGTTGATTGCATCACCTGATATGATGCCTAAGGTATGGAAGTGAAACTAGCTTTGTCTGGGTCATCTTTGATGTATTTCCTTGTTTGATGAAGCTTCCCTATCCACATGCCAGGTTGCTGCATTAAGCAACCTGTTGAACACTTCAACTTATGCCTTGCACGGATACAAAATTTTAGATTATGGATTTTACTCACGTGCAACTGCAATGAGCTTGTGCCTAATTATTTTCTGGTGTGTTTCACATGAATGTTTGTTTGTGTTTTCCTGGGCATACTAGGCCAGTGGGCGAGCTGTATTATTTTAATTTTACAGCTGATACTAGCATTAAAGAGGTACTGAACTTGTATTCTTGAAAGAGTTAAGTAATAATGGATAATGCAGTTTTCCCTTTTCTCCTAAGCAGATAATTCTTGTGTTTAAGGGTTGCCTGAAATAGTTCTCAGAACTTTTTTTAATGTGATATATTTTCAGACATGCGATAGTCAGCGATGATCAATTAGTGTCAACCATTTGCAGTCTTTACCTATTTTCATACTTGTTTATATCCTCTTGGGAAATAAAAAGTTTGCTTCAATAATAGAATACATTAAAGAAACAGCAAAAGATAGAAAACAGAAAATAACTTGATTCTCCTGCCAAAAAGAATAGCTTTAAAAATAACTTATGACTCTCCTGCAAAAAAGAAAAACATTTTAAAAAGTGAGCAAAAATACGCGCCAGGTAGGGGTCGAACCTACGACCTTCCGCTTAGGAAACGGACGCTCTATCCACTGAGCTACAGGCGCTTTGATGTTCAATTTGGTCCAGCGCCCTTGTTGATATTAGTATTTCCAGGAATGCTGAAGTAAAGGGCTCAACAAATTTCTTCCTCCATGTTCTTTCATTAAAGTTTTATTTTGAGCCTGAGGGAACTACTAGGTAATAAAAAACGGTTCATTTTTATTTGTTGTGATGGTCAAACACATTCCATTCAAATGTATTTTTTTTTGTTGTATTGCACTTGTTTTTTTTAAAGGGTCGTGCTCCTGTAATTTTCCATTCACATGTACAGTTTTGTCGCATTAGTTTTAAATGGATGATTGGACTTAATTATTTTTTCTACTCTTAGATCTTGCATTAATGTTAACAGAACCAAAGAATGATTCATTCACATAGAATAAATTAGTCAGTTACAATTGAATACAAGAATTGAAGCGCTGCATTCTGTTAACGGAGGGCTTTGATAGACTTACGGACTATGGAGAGCTGTATTTATTTTGTTACAAGAACTTGCAGTTTGCTCCTTCTTCAGTTGATTTTAATCTCAGCTATTTATTTACTTTTCAGGTTGCCAGCTTGGGTAAGATTCTAGGACCAAGAGGATTGATGCCTAACCCCAAAGCTGGTACTGTTTCTCCAAACATTACTCAGGTACTGTACAGAGTTTTTTTTTGGTTTCCTGTAAATATTACTTGTGGATCATCAATCATGTATATGCTACTTGGGTTGGGTAGTGCGACAGCCACATCGGGTAGAAAGTATGTGCCGGCCATGCACCTTACTTCAGTACTCAAATATTCATATCTTGCTCATTGCCTATACTTCCATAGATGAAGGATCGCACATTGTGACAGACTATAGATATCCTGCAACTTGAATGTTACTTTCGTTGTGCTGGGAAAGTCAAGGCAGTGGGAAAGTTGATTTTAATGATTGAGATGTAAAGAGGAAAGTAGAAGACTTTGATGTGGATTTCGAGGGCTATCAGTTTGCGGCAGTGATATGGTCATAATGTTAAATCCAGAGGTTGCCTTGGTTGTAGCCTATTTGCAGTTGGTTTGAAAATGTAGTGGTAGTCTATTTGTAGGCTTTCCTATGCAAAAGTTGCCCATTATTTGTTCCCATTACAAATATAAGTTGCTCTAGAATGCGTTCCGGTAAAGAAAAATAGGTTTGACTATCAATGTATAAAAAAGTGTGTAAATCGGTCACATGAATCTGGTCTCACTAGATTCATCATAAAATTTACTTCCATACTGTGTTCTTTTATGAGTTGTTAGCAACATTGTATGATATAAATTACATGTGGAAGTGGATACATTGAAGGTCATGTTAGCATTGAGACGACCTTATAATCGAGAGTATTATTTAATTTGTATATGCTGTACCAGCATAGAATTGGGCCAATCAATCCCAATCATGTAGCAATTAAACTGTCAATGGAGTGATGAGGTTGATTATGCTAATTGTGCAAATTGTTCCAGGCTATCGATGAGTTCAAGAAAGGTAAAGTTGAATTCAGAGTTGATAAGACAGGGATTGCTCACATTCCTTTCGGCAAGGTTAACTTCCCTGAAGAAGACCTTATTGCAAACTTCATGGCTGTTGTTGTAAGATATCTTCCCTTATAAATATCTCTTTTTATACCACTGAGAGCTTATGTTTACTTACCTTTCGCCGTCTCTTCCCAGCGCTCTATTGAGAGGAACAAGCCATCTGGTGCAAAGGGGATTTACTGGAAAACAGCATATGTATGCTCATCAATGGGACCATCAGTCAAGCTAAACATAAAAGAAATGCTCGACTATGGGGCAGATTCATCTAACTAGATGTCACCACGAGCACCGGCATTTGCTACCAACTTCACAGACTTGACCATCCATCCCTTGTGATAAAAGTACTGAGAAACACGATCGTGGGGGCAGACTGGGAGGTGCTTAGGTACAGTTTTATAGTTTCACGGGCATCCAACATCAGCAGTTACATTGCCCTGATCAACAAACAGGCGGTGATGCTGGTCGGTTGTATTTATGAGCGAATTACGCATGCACTTATAGATTTCTTGTTCTCTGAGATGTTTGTTGTAATGTTCATTATTTTGTCAATAGTCACCCCTGAGCTTAAGCCAATGTTTTCATTTCTTCATTTCATCATTCTCGTTAAGTCCCCGTCGTTCCTGAACTATACTTTGTTACAAATATTGCAGCAATACAGCTTGAGCATAAAAAGGGGTTAAAATAAGTAGTCTTCGCTATGGGGATTTTATTTTGACAGCATACTCAGGATCACTCTGTCTGTTGTGTGCTGCGAACGTTTTGGGACTGGAACATACGGAGTACGTAGGAAAGTAAGATGCTAGTGACATGTACTGTATCAGAATGTTTCGAAGCCACCAAGTGTGAGATGCTTTTTAGGGTTATCTAGTGGTAACTGTTACTGTTAGTGAGTAGTCTACTTAGCAATATAATTATGTATGATGGCCTCTTTATTTAAAAAGATCGTTGTAAGATTTTTGGACGACTGGAACTCTTAGATATTCTTTCCTATGATGTATGTTTATTTAGGAGTGAAGTTTTGCCTCCCGATGTCGTATTGTAGTCGCCGATTATTCTAAAAAAAATGTTGCGACGAACTACATTTGTGGTGCTTCTTGTTGTAGGAAAATGCGCGATAGAAAACAAAAAAATTCTCTCACATGCGGAAGCAACACCCAAGATCTTATCTAAGGAATGCAAGTGACGGGGAGGGTAGATCATACCCTCGAAGAACACGAGCGTTGGACGTTAATCACAGTGCAGCTTGATGAATATGTTGATGCAGTCCACTCCGCAACGAGCGCACTTCCGAGGCTTGCACACGTGCGGCTCGGTGACGTCTCCTTCTTCTTGATCCAACAAGCTTGAAGGAGAAATAGATGGGATCTAAACGAGCAGCACGACAGTGTGGTGGATTCTCACGCGGTCATGGCTTCGCCAAGCCAAAAATGCGAGAGGAAGGAGCAACAGGAGGGGCGCCAGCTTCGGTGAGGATTGGTTCTGCCCCCAAGAGGCACCCTCCTTATGTAGGACGTGGGGAGAGGCTGGGAGGCTTGCCTCCTAAGCCTTGAGCTAGCGGGCCCATGGGGAAACTTGGTTTCCAAGCCTCCAAGGTTTCTCAACCAAGGAACTAGCATACAAGGCTTCCCCGCAAAGGAATCCACTTCCAAGGCTTGTCCACGAAGGAACTTGGCTGCCAAGGCTTCTCAAGGAAGGGACTGGATGCCAAGTTTCGTAAGTGGGACGTTCAGGATATTGGGCCCCACCATGGGACCCCCGGAACATTTCTGGAAAACCCCGATACAATACCGGAAAATTCCCGAACCTTTCCAGAACCCAAAAACCACTTTCCTTTATATGAAACTTTATCTCCGGATTCTTTCGGAGCTCCTTGTAATGTCCCGGATCCTATCTGAGACTCCGAACAATCTTCGGTCTCACCATTATGATTATTCCAAAACTACCCTACCGTTACCGAACTTTAAGTGTGTAACTCTACGGGTTCGAGAACGCACGGACATGATTGAGACACCTCTCTGATCAGTAACCATCAGCGGGACTTGGATGCCCATAATGACTCCCACAAATTCAACGAAGATCTTTATCGGTTTGAACCACAATGTCGGTGTATTCTATTTCCTTAATTTGGCTCACGATATTTTACTTACCCGAGATTTGATCGTCGGTATCACTATACTTAGTTCAATCTCGTTACTGATAAGTATTATTTACTCGTTCCATAATACAACATTCTATGTGGCTAACTCATTAGTCACGTGCTTGCAATCGATACCGAATGTGCATTACCGAGTGGGTCCAGAGTATATTTCTCCATCACACGGATGGATAAATCCTAGTCTTGATACATGCAATTCAACAAGTACTTTCTGAGATACTTGTAAGACACCTTTATGATCACCCAGTTACGAGGTGACGGTTGATTTCCCCAAAGCATTTTTCTAGTACCTGGGAATGACATAATCTCATGGTCTAAGAAACATGATACTTGACAATAAAAGACATGGCAATATAAACTTATTTATGCGATCAATATTGCTATGCTTGGTTGGGTCTGTCCATCACGTCATTCTGCTAATGACATCATCCCGTTAATTAATCGACAACTCATGTCCATGGTTCAGAAACCATAACATCATTAATCAACGAGCTAGTCTAGTAGAGGCTTACTAGGGACATAGAGTTGTTTATGTAACCACACATGTATTATGTTTCCGGTTAATACAATTATAGAATGGAGAATAAACATTTATCATAAACATGTAAATATGATAATAACACCTTTATTATTGCCTCTAGGGCATATTTCCAACACTTGTAACAAACAAAATCAGTGATCTAAAAATATACTTTTAAATCCCACGTTGACCATTGATTTTTTTCGCACGGAGCACAACAAAAGATATCTTTTGAAATCCCATGCTGACCACTGATTTGTTTTTTTCACACACCACAAAAGTCATTTCATCATGAAACTTTACACTTATGTAGAACACTTGGATATTCTTGTCACAACTTTTCTTAGATTTTTTTTGTTTTTTTGAATTTCCTAATCGGTCAGGAGCATATAGAGTCCGGGAGCCGTTTTGAATTTCCTTTTTATTTTGTAGGATCGTATTATCTTCAAACTCAAAGTTCCTACGGGGTTTTCAAGTGTTTAAATAGTGCTAATTTTCTGGTTAGCCTCCCCTACATTTGATCCCTCAACCATTTTTCCCTACACTCCAAACACTTGACCACCACCATAATTTTGTATTCTGTTAGAAAAACTCTCATATGTGATACTCCCTCCGTTACTAAATGTAAGCCTTTTTAGCATTTTCTCACCCATGTGAATCTTGCACTAAAACATGTCTAGAGCATGTGGGCCAGAAAATGCTAAAAAGGCTTACATTTAGGAACAGAGGGAGTATGATTTTATCCCTCAATTGTTTGGTACCTAGACCCCCAAACAAGACAAGTTTGACCCTTAACCACCATTACAAGTTTACAAGACAATTGAATAACATGGTTGTAGTTATGCATAATTACAAGAAAAAAACATCATGAATCACAAGACAAAATTGAGTATTATTTAGAGGAAAATGGGGAATAAAGCAACAATTTTTATTTTCTTTATTTTATAAATAAGAGATTTGATGGAAAAGGGGGTTATAAAAAGATCAGGGAGATACAAAAATATAAGTATTATACAATTTTTTTAAAACATATGTGAATGTAAAGTGGCAAATAAATCATACATATTTTGGAGAAAACCGTTTTTTTAAGGTATATTTTATGAACACATGTCAAGATGACTAAATATTGTTAAAAACTGTTAAGAGTTAATAGACTACAAAGTCTCTCGGATCCATATACCTATCTCCAAACCTTACAAGGTCCTTTCGAAAGGCATTCCTTTCCCCTTGAGTTTGAATCAAGAGGGGATGAATAATTTACATGCAATTATATGCTAGGTGTCGAAGCTAACTTTGAGTGAGAGAGAAAGTGATGGTAAAAGGGTAAGAATGGTCTACATGTCTATTATGGAGTAGGGATGAGTGGTGTGCATGGTACATGCTAATATTTATTAGATTTTCATAAATTGTTGTGAGTTTTTTGGATCTCGTGATTTACTAGAATACTTCTTCCTTTTATTTATTTTTGGAGCTTTTAATTTTTCTGAATATTCTTAGGTTTTGTAGTCACTTTCTACATATTCAAGTTTTAAGTTAGGTCAATAACTATTATTTATTTTCCTTATTTTAATCAAAATATTTTATTTTTCTAGATCCTTCATTTGACTTACTTCCTCTAGTTCTCGAAAAATTGTTGTTTTGGACATCAACACGAGTTTTTAAGAATACAACTTTGACCATCAATTTTTGTCATGATATATTTACAAAATCCCAAAAATAATTTGTCATTGTATCTTAACGATAGTCCCAAATCCGATGACGTTATACTCAGAAGGGTGGATTCATATATTAGAAAAACAAACATCTAATAACATGTATAAATGTGTGCTAGAAGTGGTATCAGAATTGTGTACTACTCTCTCCATCCGCGAATAACTGTACATCTAGGTTTTGTTGTAAGTCAAAATTTAATATTTTGACCAAGTTTATAGAGAAACCTAACAACATTTTTTACACTAAATTAGCATCACTACATCTGTTTGAAATGTATTTTCGTAATATACCGATTTGATGTCATATATGTTACTATTCTATTGTATAAAGTTGGTCAAAAAATTTAAACTTCGGCTTGGGACAAAACGTAGAAATACACTTATTCGCGGACGGAGTAGTTTTAGGATCTCTTTGATTCACATCACATGGCCACGTAATAAATGCATTAATAGGAAATATGCATACTTTTTTTAGGGAAAACCATGAGTTTTCTTCGACAGGTAACAGTTTATTTCTTCAAAATGGAGTTGAATATGCTCGCGCAAAAAATCCCTATCTTGACATCAAGATCTTCTGGACGAAAAGACCCCGGAATACATTGCGCCACGTCGAATGCGTTTCTGACATGAGTGTTCTGTGTCCCTCCTACCTTCTCTCCAAAAACAAGCTAACGCAAATCTCCGTTTCTCTTCTTCTTCTTTTTTCTGTCTATAGGAAAATCGAAATTCTCTACAACGTTTCAAAAATATATTTCTCCTTGTCTGGCTACGAGCTTATATGACTACGGCTCCTAGTAGACTCGTCGTAGTACACTGGACCCGACTGTCACGGTAGCGGTCTCGCGCGGTTCTTCACCAACTACTCCTCTCCTCCGGGAGGTCCACGCCCGCAATCACCGCCCCATTACCAAGCTCCGAGAACGCATCGCCCGCCGCCGGCCTCGCCTCCGACCACTCGGCTGCTCTGATCCCCGACCGCCTCCCGCATCCCCCGCCATGGCCTTCTCCTCCCCCAACTCCCTCTCCACTTCCGGCTCCAGCGCCTCCTCCCCTTTCCACCTCCGCCTCCAGCCCCAGCCCTTCCTCCACCTCCCCACCCTCCCCTTCCACCGCTCCCTCCCGCTCCACCTCCCCGCCCTCCGCCTCACCCGGCCCCTCCTCCCTCCCCTTCCGCTCGCCTCCTCGGGCGGCGGCAGCGGCGGCGGCGATGACGACCTCCCTCTGGCGGCGGCGGCGGAGGAGACGACGACGAGGACGAGAACGAGGGCGAGGGCGGCGACGACGACGCGTCGGTCAACAGGAGGGAGGCGCTGTTCGTGCTGGCGCAGCTGGGGCGGAAGCTCGAGAGCCTACCGGCGGACATGGCCGCCGCCGTGGACGGCGGGCGCCTCCCCGGGGAGATCGTGCGCCGGTTCGCCGACCTCGAGAAGTCGCCCCTCTTCCGCTGGCTGCTCCAGTTCGGCGGCTTCAGGGAGCGCCTCCTCGCCGACGACCTCTTCCTCGCCAAGGTCGCCATGGAGTGCGGCGTCGGAATCTTCACCAAGGTACTACCTACGTGATAGTATAAATCAGTGCGTATTTTTTCGCGTTTAAATTTATTTTCGTGCGGTTTGCGATTCGGATCATCAGATGCGGTTTGGTTCGCTGTGGTTTGACCGGCAAGCTTTTGTGGTCTGCTAGAGTCCAGATACCCGCAGCTTTCCTGGCTCACATTGTTTTATAAGTCAGTTTTTTCGGTTTGAGGGTGATGTGTGCCCAACTCCGAGTGACGTTGTCACCGTCACTTCGGGTTTGTTGGGGGAGAGCTCAGCCTGTCGTGGACTTGGTGACGAATGTGCGCAAGAATACTTATTTCCTGTGACCAGATGCTGTCTGTGCACTCTGTCGAAATTAATCAAATAATCTAATTGGACAGTCTACTAAGCTCTTTTTTTCTCCCATAGAGCAAAGTTTAATTTATACTAGTTGAATACCCGTGCGTTGCCACAGGCAGTTAATTTTATTTCCTACCCGACATTGAGTTTCAACCCCACTCCAACAACATCACCATTGTATTTATGATCGCCCTTGTGTTGCCACAGGCATTTCGAGATTATCTCTTTACCACACATGTAAACATAATGCAGATTTAAATGTATAGAAAAGATAGCCACATATATCATTAAGATTCTACTTCCTCATAATTCATTTGGACAATATTTGAATTGCACCGTGCCATTGGGTTTTCCTTGGTTTTAACCATCCTGCATAGGGAATACTGAATGCATGTCGGTACCGTGAAGATTTAAGGTGGAAGATGAAACTGGCGGCAACGTACCACTTCGCTACCATCCCAAGATGGCATAAACTGGAAACAGAAATAGCCAGACATGTCCTCTAGATCAATACATCATCATTATGGCAAAGTAAAATTCTTGTAGGAGTATTAGTTTTCAGAGAAGTTGACCTATCTCAGCAATTTTTTTGTTCCTACAACTGGCATATAAGCAAAAAATAATCCAGCATCACTATGTTTTGTCAATCCGTGACAACACATTGTTGTCTTTTTCATGTTGAAGAATTTGTCGTAATTCCACAAGCTCCCGCTGGCGCTAGCAATGTCCAGTCTGACTAAGAGAACTGAATAAACATGGTACATGCAAAAAAAAGTAAAGAATAAACATTGTACATTTTTTCGAGAGTACGCCCCTGGGGTACCTTAATTTTATAGAAGGCAGAATATTAATTACAAGAACCTGTCCAACTGACAACTTACAAGGACAGAAAACACCACCCAAAGCCACTTAAGCTATTATGTGATCTGGGTTACTCCCACACGGACACCAACTCCAGGTCCTTTCGTTCCTCTCCTCGCTCTGATCCATAGCTGCACCTCGTCCGTCAGTTTCAGCACATGTTGTTCCACAGTTAGCTGCCTCCTAACATCTGCAAAATCCCATGCATTCCTATTTTTCCGCCAAGCCATTGAATTTTTTCCTGTCAACCTAGCTGCCTCCTTCAGCCACCACTCCGAGTCCTCCTGCTCTGATGGGATCATGGCATGCACCTGCAACCTCTCGAAAGTCTTGAACCACACTTGTCCGGGCGTAGGAGCATTGCATCAGGATGTGGGTGATCGTATCCTCCTCCTGTAAACAGACAAAGAACGGCGACGTCTGATCTTCCAGGCCGTGCCGGAAACATCTGTCAGCGGTCCAAACTCTCTTTTGCGCCGCCAACCATAGAAAAATTCTGCAGTTCAACGGCGCCACATTCTTCCATATGTGATGTGCTAGAGGACATCGTATTGCTCCTTGTGTCAAGCGATCATATGTGGACTTGGCACTGTAAGAGTAGTTGGCTGCAGCCGGCCAACTGAAGATGTCCTCCCTGCTCTGATCCCTGTCGAACGCGTTCAGCTCAAGCCAAAGTCCAATGCATTGCCGCGCTCCCAGCTATGAGAGAGGTTCAAAAATATCCAGAGCCCATCTTTAGTTCATCAGTGCTTGCAACATTGTACATTGAAGCATAGCCAACTGAAAATGCCACTGTTCTTCCTCTCCCGCCGCACGCGGCCGCCGACCGGCTCGCCGAGTTACACAGTAGCAGCACCACCAGGTTGTTGAAGATGAGCACCCCACAGTGAAAGGGAAAGTGTCGCCCTCAAATTAACAACTGATCTGCCATGAACAAGAAATTCAGGCACCCGTAACAACAGATTGCAGACACTATGCTAGACATATGATATCCATGTAGAATCTACCTCATAACAAATTAAATAGAAGAGGCACTTTCATCCTCAGTCTGACCGCAGCAGAAGCAACAACGTGACCATATCAGATCGGTAGTGGCAGATGATACACGCTTGGCTCCACATCGACCTCCATTGTAGGGATCAAGATCATAGACAGCCATCAAGAGAGGGGAGAAAGATGGGTAGACCTTCAAGGCGTGGCTAGCCTTGCATCCCATGAGTTGGAGGGTGCTCGGCAGCATGGGGCGGATGTACCGGAACGCCCGCCAGCCGCCGCCGTCGGCGACAGTTCCGCCATGGCTGGGCCGGATCAAGAGGAGGAGGCTGCCTCGCAGACGAATCAAAGATCAGGGTGGGGAGGACGAGGGGCATGGGTGTGGGGGGGGAGATGTGCGGCAGGGGCGAGGTCGCCATGGACCAAGGAGGCGCGCGTGACTACGTGAGGAGACAGAGATGATGGACGGATTGGGTGGCCATGGACTGCGGATTGATTTTTGTTAAAGCGGAGAGGCGTGCGCGCGGAGCACGGCGCCGCGGGAGCGGAGGCCGTGGCGGAGGAAGGCGTGGAGGTCGTCGGTGGGGAAGGTCAAAGGTGGCCGCTACGACGACCATGGAGGAGGAATTGGGGATTTCTTCTTTCTTTTTCATGGGTGGACCGAACCGATCGTTTCACTTGGCGGTGGCAGAAGCTATAATATCTCCCAACTCACAGGGGTAAAATTGGAAATTAAAAAACGTACCATCGCCACCTCAAGCCGTATTATATAGTAGAGATTAGATAAAGGAAAAGAAGAAAGAAGCCTTTTCTAGTCTAAAGTGCCCCGTTGCTGGAAATACCAAAGAAACCTTTCTGAACCGTTCACTTGTTCAGTCACTTCAGTGTTATATGCACAAGTCTCCTTCAGTTCACTCGTTTGTGAACCTTTCCTTCAAATACTGGGTGACAATCGAATCGAAACTCCGTACCCTAGAAATGTGTAGTAAGTACAACATGTGCCATCTTTCCAGAGGAGAGAATAGAGAAACTACATGACAACAGCATATCACTTGGGTTGGGTACATTGTTGTTAGAACATCAATAAATTTCGTTTTTGTAGTAGTACTATTATGTCTCAAATGTGTTTTATATCACTTTATTTGAGTGCCATCAAATTAGTCTGTGATTTGATTTGCAATACACCTGATTTGACACATCCTCTTTGCTTCTGCTAGACTGCGGCAGAATATGAGCGAAGGAGGGAGAACTTCACCAAAGAGCTCGACTTTGTTATTGCGGATGTGGTATGCCTCTATTGTTCTTTTGGATATATCTTTTATAACCTGCAAAACTTTACTTTTGATTCTGTGTACTAGGGACCACCATGTTTATTCCAAAATAGATGACAAATCTGAAAATGTGTAGTCAAATCTCCCTTGCAATTAACTAATAAAAATCCATTTAGGTTGGTTAGCTGCAGGTGCTATTATATTTGTGAAATGTAATGCTTGCATCTGGATGCATTGATAGAAATAAACAATTTACGGGTAATAATAGGTAATTACAACGTGAAGTCCACTTTATGCACCCGGTATTTAAAAAACACATTTTGAAATGTAAAAAAATCCGAAATAAAAATTCGCGGATACATCTTCACATTCTATGTGTTCAGAAAGTCGTTTCGTGAAAAATTGATATTTTTTATGTCATGTATAAAAAGACAAAAAATGTTTTTTCGTCAAAAGCCTTATTTTAGCACAAAATTGTCTTTTTATACGGGCCACAAAACATGTCAGTTTTACGTGAAACAACTTCGCAAACACATATAGGATGTAAGACCTATGCGCGAACACTTTTTTGCATTTTTTTGGACATTTTGAAATACGTTTAAAATGCATTTGAAATACCGGGTACATATGCACCGGGGAGCCAAAACGGCTCAATTACAACCAAACACTCAAGACAACGATGACTAGGGATGTAAATGGTCAGCTAAACGGCGCCATATAATCCCGTATAAGTGGCTCGGCGGTTTGTTTTCTTAGGAAACAAAAAACGTTTTTAAGCTGTTGACCAAAATAAATGGTACCACGTGGCGCCATATACGTGACCATTTACATCCCTAACGATGACCATGGTCACTGCCTGTACCCCAGTGCCCCTGGTCCAAGCAGTACAAGGGAAGGAGGCAGAGATGAGATAGTGATAGTCCACGTCATGTCCTAGCTAGGGATGCCGTTGAGTTGGTCTGAGGTGTCAGCACGTGGGTGGGTCAAAATAAGAACTTTGGTAGGAGCCCAGTATTTTGTGCAAACATTTACTGATTTACAAACCCTCGTAAATTCGCAACTGGCATTGTATTGGGGCGTAAACAAAGCAATTTACTTTTGTTTTGGAAAGCTCTACCACCATTGCTATTTCTTGAGAAATCAGAACGAAGAATTAATATGCTCTCGTGGGTTGACTCTTTTAAAGGTGTGCTAGAGGTTCTTTCATGTGTTATGGTTGCCAAATTATCCTTCTATTCGAATAGTTGTCAAATAATTTTTAAGACTTACCATCAAATAACCCTAGCATGCATTTTAAATGTCCGGAGCCAGTCCCAACCCACCAACTTATCTGTGCTCTCCTTTCTATCTCCACCTACCATGTTTTACAGAAGGCCTTTTGTTTTTCACAAATACGAATGCAGGAGTTCCCCTGCTCTGGTTTATTAAGTGTTCAAAACACGGGGGTGGGGGAGCTTCACAACTTATTGACCACTTGCATGCTCGTCCCAAAGTTCAAAGGCTACGCGAATTAGTTTAAATTGGTTAATCTATTCTCCACAAAAATATACTACTCGATTCGGGGCACATAAATGATGAGAACCCGTTGATTTTGCTCTTTTACTCCACAAGCTCCACGAGGTGTGACGGCCGCGTCAAATTGAATTATAGTAATTGTCTCAATGCTAGGAAATTTCTATTCTTAATGTTTATGGGGACATATCCATTACTTACAGCAACATGCTAACCCCTTTTTTGTTGTCCACTTGATTTACCCCTTTGCTTAATCAGTGTTCCAACACTTCTTAAATTTGGCCATTTCAGCTGAAGATTGGTGTTAACAATTATTTCTAATGGCAAATGAAAAATGAACTAATCTTCCATCCCTCATCATAAAAATTATTAAAAATCCCCATTGTGAGATGGTGTTGTTTTTATAATTCTGTGGATTCCTTATGAGAATTTTAATAAGTAATTTGATACTTTCCAGGTCATGGCAATAGTTGCAGACTTCATGCTCGTTTGGCTTCCTGCTCCAACTGTATCGCTGCAGCCAGCGCTAGCAATGAATGCTGGGTCTATTGCTAAATTCTTCCACAACTGCCCTGATAATGCATTCCAGGTAATATCTTGTTTTTTTTATTGAAGTGGACATATATTTTTAACTTATGTGTTATGTTCCTTTTTCTAGCAGTTCAGATGCAAAATTTACATTTCTGGATGGGAAAATAGTTTTCACCTCCTTGAAACTTGAAAGGGAACTTATGTAACTCCTATTGCAGATTGCTTTGGCTGGGTCATCATACACATTTTTGCAGAGATTTGGAGCTATTATGGTAAACATGAACTTTTTTGCTCTGTTGTGCCTCTGACACTCACAGTTGTCATTGAGTAATTTGAAAAGTATGTTGTTACAAACTGACAATTTGGCTTCTTTCAGAGGAACGGTGCAAAGCTTTTTGCAGTGGGAACTAGTGCATCTCTGGTAAGTTTATCATGCTATAGTTGTGATGTTCTTGACAAACAGTGCAAGCATTTTTGTTTTATTTAATCTTAAATAGCATCAGGAGAGCAATTTTTTTTGTTCTGAAGTTTTCTGCTGCATATAAAGGTACCTTTTATCACACATGCAAAAATATGAAAGATCAACATTTGGTAGAGGTTTGGATTAGCTTCTCGTTTTCATGTAACCGTTCATTATTCCATCATTGCTATGTTGTTTGGTTCAAAACTTGATGCCTGACAGCATACAACATACTCTTTGTATTAGCAGTACAAATGTATATTGTGACCTTGAAGATTCAATCCCGTATGTTGGATAATTGTTAACTAATGAACAAACATGCCTTCTAGAGTGTCACTAATTTTGTATTAGGTCAAGGTGACATATTAAAAAGTAAGATGCATGGTGAATTGATGATACTAGTTTGTTTTTGGTGACATATCAGAAAAACTAGCCAATGCCATATTGCTTTTCAATCCATGCAGAAGTCTTAATGGAAAGCTTAAAATCTATGGTCAAATATTATTTTCAGATTGGCACAGGTGTGACCAATGCAATTATAAAGGCAAGAAAGACCGTTAGCAAGGATGAAGCTGATGAAGTTGAAAATATTCCAATCGTTTCAACTAGTATTGCCTATGGTGTATACATGGCAGTTTCTAGTAACCTCAGGTAACATGCATTTCAATTATTACCCCGTGTGATATATTTTGTTTACATGAAGTGGTTAAATATTTCCTTTTTTATCTGGTGATTACAAATTCCCTTAGAAGATGAGTTGAACCGTTGAACTTCTCTTATGATTATGCTATGTTTAATTCTTCTCTTAAAGGTGACCATTCTGGATGCACTTGTTACATTAGAAAGGCCCTGAAAATCATGATATAAGAGTATGACATGCCAGGATATGCACACCTACAAATTTGTGTGAAAAAAATGTAACCGAAATTACATTCAGGTGACTGACTTCTTGTACAAATCAAACTTCTTTTACAACAGATACCAGGTTCTGGCTGGAGTGATCGAACAGCGGATGCTCGAGCCGTTGCTACACCGCCACAAACTAGCATTGAGTGCGCTCTGCTTTGCGGTTCGAACAGGGAACACATTCTTGGGATCCCTGCTGTGAGTAATCTGTAGCTTTGAGGAGGTTGATTTTTATGTCCATTCTGAAATTTTGATGAGGTCACTTACTGGCTGAACCTTTTGCCTTTGCAGGTGGGTTGACTATGCAAAGTTTATCGGCATACAATAAGTCGAAGATGGAGCTAAAATCGCACAAATCATTAGCAATGTCGATTCGTCACCATCTGATGTTGCTAAGCTTCCTACCTCTGGAGCCTGATTCATCTGCCTTCACAGGAGGCACTACGGACAGAGTAGTTCGATTGCTTTTGTTGAAAAAGAAAGATGCCTGCAGGAAAATGGTAGTAATTCGTCGAATTCCCAACGAACAAGTGATTGGATTGGTGCCTCGTGTGCATTTTTTCCTGTTAGAACTCGATACGTTTCAAACAATATTTGTAGTTTATGTTGCACGCATTTGTGTGCTCTGGCTTATTCTGTTTTCCCCCAAATTTTTGGCACATGACAGATGCCAAAACTGGACATGCCCATCTGGGTTCTTTATATACGAGTTTGTGACACACATCTTGGGCTCCTGGTTCTACGCATTGACCGGTGCTTCTAGACACGATGTGACTTCTATTTTTTCCCTTTTTGATATGTACAAGATTTCTTTGTTCGAAGACAGTGTCGGACCTAGGAATTTGTCGAAGCCTGGGCACGCCGCAGTGCAACTAAATGTTTTCTCAGACAAATGTAGGCATATGGAAAAAATGTTGTTCTCAAAACAGTTTTAATGCGGAAACACGAATATAATGCAATTTTCTTGCAAACTCTCAAAATTTGCAACAAATAATACCCACACATCCAACATATGTGCTCTACATAGTCAACATGTTTTTCTATACTTCAGGATTTTTTGTAAAATGCAATGCCAATTTGATTGTAGCAACACCGTAAAAATAATGTCCATGTTTGGAACAAATAATATGAACGAATCCAACACCTATGTCCAATGCATCCAACATTATAAAAATAGGTTTGTAAAATTTGAGAAAATACTTTACAGCATATGACCAGAAATACAACAAAACAAATCTCACGTTTCATGTATAGAGGCGGCGATCTACGCTGTTGCTAGCATGGTCGAAGAGGATCTATGCCGTTGCTAGCGCGGTCGAAGAGGATCTACACCGTTGCTAGCGTGGTCGAAGAGGATTTCATTCGGAGCTTCGGCAAAGAAGGCACAACATCACGGGAAAATACACATCTGCACACGTTGCATCTGCCACATTTTCAAAAAAACGTATTTCTAAATATAAAAAAGGTAAAAGCTGCAGGTATACATAGCCACGTTCTAAGTGCATGCAGAAATTTTTATTTGGTCTGTGTAAAAAGACAAAAGTATGTCTAGTGAAAGCTTTTTTTCTAGCAGCAAAATTTGTCTTTTGTGTGGACACAAAATATCTTTCTCCTGAAAAAAAAGAGAGAGGGAAGTTATTCCAAAAAGACTAGACTGGCCTTTTTATTTTTTCGCTTTTATCTTTTCCTGCCAATCGGAAGTCTATACACACAAGAAGCAGCTAGCGCGAGTGATCAATCCAGCTGATCGATCAGCCGGCTGCCTATAAGTTTTTTCCCGATTCACAGGATGATTGAATCGCTCGTGGCCTCTTGTTCCGGTGCGAGGCATAGCCCAACTGCCCAAAGCCCATGGCCTCAATGCCTATCAAGCCTAGCGTTTTGCCATTGGTGAAATACGATTTGGTAGCAATAATTGCTCTCGCGAACGGGGCGAGCGGGAGCGAAGCCCGGGCGAGCGCCGGGGAGCAGGGACGCTGCGTCCGCCCATGTATCGAAGAGACTCGACCATGAAAATGTCATATGAACCCTAGCAGGAACCCAGACATGCATGATGCAGAAGCCCAAAGCACCAATTAGCTACGTACGTATCGCGCTGGGCCGGCTCCCGGCTAGTCCCGAAACCGCCGTGCGCTTGATCGTTCGACCGGCTTGGCAAATCAAACTCTAGTACATCTTGGAACACAAGCCACGCATGCCTCATACGTGCGTGCATCCGACAAAATTAACCAACCCTAGCAAACATCTCAACATACCCATCCTCTATATATCCCTTTTATGTCTTGTTTCGCCAGGGACTGCAGATCGGAGAGGAATTTAAGCAGGACACCGTACGCCTGCGCTCGCACATCCACCAAGAGAGATCTCGTTTTTGCCGCCGGCCGGCGAAAACCGGCGATCGATCGAGATGGCGCTGTTGAGGGCGAAGTGGTTAACGATGGGCGTGCCGGTGGGGTTCTGGTGGGGGTGGAAGAAGCGCAACGTGTGGGAGCTGGAGAAGATGGTGGAGTCGGTGCTGCCGCAGCCCGTGGCGAAGCACGTCGTGGAGCTGCTGCCCAAGGGCACCGCCGACACGCGCCAGAAGGTGCGGCTGCAGGAGTCCATCAGGGAGAACGGCAGGCGGCAGGAGGAGACCATCCGGAAGCTGGAGGAGACTATCCGGAGGCAGGACGAGAACGCCGCCAGGCTGGAGCAGACCAACCGCCTGCTGCAGACTGTTATCGCGCGCCTCACGCCGGAGGCCAGCCAGCACCGTCTTCTCGCGCAGAAGCAGGACTCGCCGACGACCACCACGCCGGCGTCGCCGCCGAAGCAGTAGCTAGTCTCTCCGTCGTCGTCTTTGGATCCTAAAGCGCATACGTGAGTCTCGTCGTGACAGTCCGATCTAGCTAGTTGAGTTGATCAGAAAAGACTTCTGTTTTTCAATTCAGGGGGAGAGGAAAAACTTACAGTACTCCACTATTTTGACAGTAGGTGCTATGCATTACTCGATTCAATTGACCGTGAGGCAAGTTCAGAATATAATATTGACTACGTACCGACCGTCCATAGAACGTGGTCCCGACAGGCCCACGTGCGCACACCTGGGTAACAAACGAATCCATCTCCAACACGAAAACAAGCACCTGAAAACCTACCCCACCGAATAGGGATCCAAGACATCTTCTGAAATCAGACACATCCCCCTACCTGCCCCATCATCCTCCTCCCCACAGGAACACAAAGCAGATCGACATGGGAGCTGAAGCAAGATCTGGATCGAACAAAAGCTCATGAACTTACCCACCTCCATTACCCACTAGTTCCCCATGTAAATCCAAGTAGTTGACAGCAGAACCTTCGAATCCTCCTGTCAAGAAAACACAAGATCTACGGGGGAGCTACAGGTGGCTCTGCAGCCCAGAAATCTGAGAAAAACAAACGGGAGCCAACCATGGAACCAGCCCAAAGATCAGGTAACCTCCTAAAACCCTATCTCCTTGCTGTGATTCCATATGCAAAAGCAATAATCCACCTCCTAGAACCCTCACTCCTTCCTGCTATTCCATATGCAACAGAAAAATCTAGATGCAAAAAAGCATGTTTTTTTAGACTGGAATACATATGAACCTTCAATAGGATGAACACATGAACTGGAAAAAAGGTAGATGATCTTCAGGTGTCGACATGAACAAAATATCCAGCGGTTAGCATACAAGTTACCCACAATTATGCGTAATAAGTACCCACCATACAGTATAAGATTTACCCAGCATGATGAGATAATAAAAATAACAAAAAATACCATGAATTACTTATGTGAATAGATGAACAACAGCAAAATTTCAGTAGGAAAAAACACATGGACTGAAAAAAGAGGTATATGATGTTGTTTGCTATCAGTGCATTTCTGAATTTTTGCACACACATGGTGACAGGAAAAAGACAAGTGTAAGGGGTACCAACATGTCTGGTGCATAAACTAGCAACTAAAAACATATACATCTGTGCTGGATAAACTCCTTATCTGTGGTCCTATGCGTAGTAGTAATTGATGTAAGAAATGAGCATGTCTATGTTCCGCCTGTTCTTTCAATAAGTTGCTCTAAAAATAATTGCTGGTAAATTCCTTTCAATAACCAATGATCATGTGTATGTCGGATGCATCTATCCTTTCAACTGCTGTTAAATTCCTGCATATAGAACAAAATTAGAAGGCAAAATCTATATATATGGAACTTGCATGTTCATGTATAAAATTGATAACCTGTTTCACTGAGAAAAACATGGTTTGATTCACAGGTGGAGCAAGCATGGATATAGATCTAAATTTGGAACCAGAACAGGGAGTGCAACAAGATGATGATGAAGTGTCACAAGCACAAAGTCATGTGCAGGTTTCCAATGCAGGTACAACATCTGTAGAATCATGTGCATGTTTGTTTGAAAAGTCATCCAAAATTTTGAAAGCAGCTACCCATAAAAAAAAAGTTACCCACCAGTCAGCATGTAGGTTAATCCGCCCCCATTTTAACTTTGAACTTGTGCCATGTTGTGATGCTTAGTTACCCATCTTATTATACAATAGTTACCAGGCAGATAGCACTGTAGTTACCCCCCACCCCCACCCCCACCACCTCATAAAAACTTTGAACTTGTGCCATGTTGTGATGATTAGTTACCCATCTTATTATACAATAGTTACCAGGCTGATAGCACTATAGTTACCCCCACCCCACCACCTCATAAAAACTTTGAACTTGTGCATTGTTGTGATGATTAGTTACCCATCTTATTAGACAATATTTACCAGGCTGATAGCTCTATAGTTACCCACCAGTCAGCATGTAGGTTAATCCGCCCCCATTTTAACTTTGAACTTGTGCATTGTTGTGATGATTAGTTACCCATCTTATTAGACAATATTTACCAGGCTGATAGCTCTATAGTTACCCACTTAAATTAAAAAACATTATACTTGTGCCATGATGAGATTATAGCTGATTTTTAACTCCATATCAGGTGGTGCATCTACTGAAATGCGTACTGGTACA
The DNA here is from genome assembly GCA_947311845.1 of Poa pratensis. Taxonomy (NCBI): domain Eukaryota; kingdom Viridiplantae; phylum Streptophyta; class Magnoliopsida; order Poales; family Poaceae; genus Poa; species Poa pratensis. The sequence continues at coordinate 71,350,300 of CAMZMU010000035.1, read as the reverse complement.
GAAAGCATTGAAGAAATGCAAGAAAGGATGGAGAGGAAGATGCTACAGGTGCAACAATAGGAGAGCCAACTGAGAACACAGCTGCATCAAATGAAGGTGGTTTGAATGATGGTACAGCTGATGCAATCTCCACACCAAAAATACCAACATCTGAAATGCGATTCGACAGTTTCGAAGCAGCACAAGAACAGTACAGAGCATATGCATTTACTAAAGGGTTTGGTATTAGGATTGATTGGTCAAGAAAAGGGGCTGATGGTGAGAATGCTAGGGTCTACTTTGTGTGCACAAAATCAGGGAAGCCCTATGTTCAGAAAGAAGACGCCCAGGATCCAAACCCAGCTGTGAAGAAGAGGAAAAGAAACACACATCCAAGGACTGGATGCAAAGCTCATGTGTATGTTAAGAGAAAAGGCTCCTGGTGGCGTGTTGCATCCTCCTCGGATGAACATAACCACCCCCTGATCATAAAACCATCGCTTACAAAATTCTTGCGTGCACACCGCCACATACCAGCAGAAGAGAAGGTGTTCCTAAGGATGTTGCACGCCGTGAACATTCCTACATGCCGACAGATGCAGCTAATGGCAAAGTTTTATGGGAAGCTTGAAGATGTGCCATACATATCCAAAGATGTGGCAAACCTGAGGGCATCATTTCGCCGTGAACACCATCACCATGACATGCAAGACACAATTGCATACTTTGAAAGGCTGAGGTCTGAAGACAAGGATTTTTTCTACGCCATGAAACTTGATGAAGAGGACAGGCTGGAGATGATCTACTGGGTTGACGGTCCATCACGTCGATCATACAGAGCATACTCCGACATTATATCTTTTGACACAACATACCTCACAAACCGCTATAAAATGCCATGTGCTCCATTCATCGGGATAAACAATCATGGCATATCAGTGCAGTTCGGCTGTGCATTTGTGCGTAGCGAGCTCAGCGACTCCTTTGTGTGGCTGTTCAAGGCGTTTCTACGGGCAATGCATGGTATAGCCCCAAAAAATATAATCACTGATCAAGACTTTGCAATGCGATCAGCTATAAGTGAGGTGTTCCCCAATGCAGTCCACAGAAACTGTAGATGGCATGTGATGCAGAACTTAACAGAGAGAATTGGCCTTTCATGGCCAGAAACCCTGATCTGCTCAACGCATTCAATGACTGTGTGAACAGCAGCCTGACACCGCAGAATTTGAGGAAAACTGGGACGCAATGCTAGAAACGTTTCAAGTGCGTGACAACGTGGATCTGTTCACAATTTGGGAGCACAGGAAGTGCTGGGTTCCAGCCTACTTCATGCACGATTTCTTCCCCTTCCTGCAGACCACATCGAGAAGCGAAGGCTTCAATGCAGTACTGAAACGGTACTCGAGCCCAAAGAACTCGATCTACGACTTTGCACAGCAGTACACGTCGCTACAAGATAAGATTCTGAATGAAGAGCGAAAGGCAGACGCAGACACAGCTTTGACAGATCCTGATTTCTGGTGTCGCAACCCTATGGAGGTACAGATGGCGAAAGCATACACAAGGAAAATTTTCAACAGATTTCAGAAAGAAATGAGGGAAAAAGAATCATACCACTGTGTACACCTCAATGGCTACAGGTTTGAACTAAGAGTCCTAGGTCCTCCAGTTCCACACTACGGGTACAGAACCTACACTGTGTTTGCAAACTGGGAAGATGGGGTTTACTCATGTGAATGCTGCAAATTTGAACGAGACGGGATGTTGTGTTGCCATGTCATGAAGGTGATGACACATATTGGAATCAAAGAAATCCCACAGGCATACATACTAAAAAGGTGGGGCTGGGATGCAGAAGAGATGCTAGGAGAACCAGATGGCAATGCTAATCCTCCACAACAAGGCATGCCAGAAGATGCAAGGGCTATGATGGAATTGGCTTCTTATAGAGATGAGTTCAGGAAAGTAGCAAAGGTAGGAGTCAAGTATGCCGATGGGAGAAAAGTAATTAGGACACACCTAAAGCAAATGAAACAAGAACTTGATGTGATCAGAAAAAGGGAAGAGAAGAAAGTAAGAGAAGCTGAAGAGGAAGCCATTACTATGCCCTCATCCAGCGCTACTACCGCACCAGTGCCACCCGTCAAAGCTGGCCCTTCAAGCATTCGACGGACAAGCAGCAACATATTTGTACCTACTACTGAGACCTCAGGATCCAACATTCAATCAACCCAGCATGTGCAGAACCCACCAGTCTCAACTACAAGGGGGAGACCACAGGAAATAGCAAACAAAAACCCTCTCGATCTTGCTACGAAGAGACCAAGGAAGTGCAGTTTCTGCGGTGAGACTGATCATACCGTAAGAAAATGCCAGGAGAGACTTAAGATGTTGGGCTACAAGCTGTAGGCAGCCCCGAATTAAACATCATTGTAATGCACTGTGATAAAAATGACTAGTACTATGATGACTTATTTATGATCCCTTAATGTACTATGATCCCTTGCTTATGGTTGATTATCAAGAATTATTTACATCTGTTCACCATGTTATAAATGTCTCACTGGTAAAAACCAGAAAGTTACCCATGATTGGGGCATGAAGTTACCATGTGATTGTAGTTAAATTTACCAAGGGAGTACTGATGAAGTTACCCCATGAATGTAAAACAAAAAAGTTACCGTGGCTTTCCTAGACATAGTTATCCCATCACACAGCACCAAAATAAGGTTATCACACAAAAAGTGGACACATAATTCATCCACAAAAGGGTGGAAACATAAAAAACATGCACTGATTTTAATAAAAAATGCAAATGCACAGCGCAATTTCAAAACCATTTACACAAAAAATAGGAGATCATAAACATTACCTCAAAAGAAATGTTTGTCCAGTAGATACCTCCAAGCAGAAAGCTTATTACCCGGATGTTCCAGCCACAAAGCCGTTAGCACTCTCCTGAGAGCTGGAATCTCCTCTTGTGCAGGCACCACGCTGCCGTTCCACAGTTCAAGGAACTTTAGCATGAAAAAGCCACAGTCAACGCTGAAAACAATTATTAAGATAGGTCAGAATACTTATCTATCTGTCATCAATACAGAAAATCATATTAGAAAACAGGGGTCAAGAACTAACATGCCAATCTGCTTCGGTACAGGAATGTACACCAACTCATATGTATCGATATTTCTTCTTGAATCTGAATAGTTAACCCTGTACATTGTCTTGATTGCATCCACTAACCGGTTGGCATGTTCTATCAATCCAGGGTCGCTATCGCCACGAAGGGAGTCGAGAACTTCAAACCTTTTAGCTGGGAAGTTTACCGTTAGCACATACCAATGCCCCACTGTTTTCCTCTTCTTCCCCTTCATATAAGACCCAAAATTCTGAAGCACAGCGAAGGAAAGCTGCACCAAGTGAATGCAAAAAAGAACAAAACAATAGGGACATATGGATCAGAAACTGAAAAAGCTATAAAACAGCAAGAAATAAAAAAATGTACACGATCGACATACCATATCTTTGTGACTAAGCTTGTATAAGTTATCTTTCCTGAAGTGCTTCTTGAGGACATTTGATTCGAATTTGCGGTCCAGCAAGTACGCCGTCACAATGAATGGGAATATGACCTTCTTTTCTCCCATATTTTCACGCAGGACGGATATACCAATGTCAGCAACAGTGCCTGAGATCTCACCACCTGGCATCATGCTCTCAGCAAGTTCACCCGCTGTTACCCACATCTGGTCAATGTCCAAAATTCTAGTGCTGGGACAAACAAAACACATAATAGTTAGCCATAGTAAGGCAGGACAGTTACCCAGAAGATGATACAACTTGCCCCACCCCCGCAAGCAATAATTTGTGAAAAAGCATTTACCCACCGTGAAGTGTATAAGTTACCCATTTTAATGCATGTCTTTACCAACCATGCAGTGCATACTTTACCCATGTTAATGCAGTGTATATTTACCCATGTTAATGCATACATTTACCCACAGGAAGAACAGAATTTACCCAGCATGATAGGAGGGTGAAAATTTAAAACAAGTTATGCTAATGCAGTGTATATTTACCCCATGTTAATGCATATTTTTACCCACCAGGAAGAACAGAATTTACCCAGCATGGATAAAAGGGTGAAAATTTAAAACAAGTTATGCTAATGCAGTGTATATTTACCCCATGTTAATGCATATTTTTACCCACCAGGAAGAACATAATTTACCCAGCATGGATAAAGGGTGAAAATTTAAAACAAGTTATGCTAATGCAGTGTATATTTACCCCATGTTAATGCATATTTTTACCCACCATGAAGAACATAATTTACCCAGCATGGATAGAAGGGTGAAAATTGTAAACAAGTTATGTTAATGCAGTGTATATTTACCCCATGTTAATGCATACATTTACCCACCAGGAAGAACAGAATTTACCCAGCATGGATAGGAGGGTGAAAATTTATAACAGGACTGAAAAAATGCTATACCTTTAAGCTTCGAGAACTCTGAATCTGGGTGATGTATGATAACCTTTTCGTAAATGGAGTCTTGGTGCTTTGAGCTCGTAATACATGAAAATGGAGGCAGAAGGGCCTTAGAGGGCTGGATAATTCTGACCGTGCGAAGACGGCTAATCGGTGTACAGCTAACAGGATCCTCAATGGGTGCAGGAGGGTTAATTGCCGGTGTCGAGAAAACAAAATTATCTACAAAAACAGGGGAGAGAAAAAGGAAACCTGTCATATGTGTAATATAAATATAGACAAACATAGTACATGAAAAAATTTGCATATTACCTTTGGCAGTAGAAGTACTTGATATGTGAATTGGTTGACCTTCTGTCTTCTCAGTCAACAAATCATCAAGAGTAATGACTACAGATGCATCTTTGACCGGCATTTTGCCTTCATCAGTATCAACTACTTCTTTTTCAGCTACAAAAATATATCGAAAAAGAAAAATGAAAATGGCTGCCCCCACGTGGAGAAAAAGTACCACATGTTTATGACCAGAAAAATAAACAAAAAAATGATTCAGAAAAATAATAACAAAAGCGGGTACAAGTAGGATTGGGAATATAAACCAAAAACAGTACTGATACTTTAGAACTGTCGCACGGACATAATGTCATAAAATGTACAAAACACACCTTATTACACAAAAGGTAAAGGCTAATGTACCACGATAAACCTAAACCCCTACATAAAACTAATGCTACCGACACAAACAAAAGTGAGAACTCCATTCGCAGACTGATAACCAACATCCGACCCACGCAACCCCATGACTCCCCACCAACAATATCTTCTTCCGATAACGTACGAAACTTCATAGTCCATATAAGTTTATTTAGATGCATCGTCAGCCTCGTTCACAACATCCGTGGTTGCCGCACCAAATAAAGGTGGGGTCGATATAACAATCGGAACGTTTACATCTGCAGAAGAAGAAAGTGTCCCAGATAGAAAGACAAAAGAAGAGAAGGGGAGGAAACAAAAACACATTTGTCAGCAAATAAATTTTTATAAAAAACATCTACAGAAAGAACACTTTTCAACTGATAAACTAAATGATAAGTATTTACTCATGGCAACTATTGCTACCCACAAAACTTGTTCATGCATGCTCGAGGCAGATACCCACAATAATACACAATATTACCCTACAGTGAGCAGATAAATGATCCAACAGAAACCATATAGGTTACCCCCACTAAACAAAAAATCACAGAGCTTGTTCAATGAAGGCATTCGCAAACAAAAAACTTGTGCATTTATGATAAAGTATATTACCCAAAATAGTACACAAATTACCCCCCATTTGAGCAACAAATTATCCACTAAAATGCAGATAAGTTACCCTACTAGACAAAAAAATTGACATAACTTGATCTTCAATTAAAGGACACATATGAATAAAACTTTTGCATGTTTGTTCAAGGCAGATATACACAAAATAAAAAGCATATAAAATTAAGTAAGCATACAAAATGATCCACCAGAAAAGCAAAAAAAATTTACCATGCTATACAAAAAGTTCTAAAACAGCTCATCCGAACTAAGATTGCATAAAAATAAACGAACGCGATGTTGCAAAAAACTAAAATAGAGATTGGAACATTACCAGGGCCTGCCCAAGACAAAGGCAGCAACAGATCATCAGCTTCAAAGCTATTAAAAAATCGTCAGAAGAAGGCACATTAGATGAAACCCTGCCGCCGAAGCTGCAGTTGGAATAGCTGTGGTAGCCCGTGCCAGATGCGGCTGCCGCAGGAACTGCAATTGTAATAGCTGTGGTATAGCCCATACCAGAAGCACGATCAGAGCAGGTAGAGGATTTGCCGGAACAACTTCAGGCGACTGGCTTGAAAAATTCCACATAGGTTCATCTATTTCATATGCCACTGTCCGTGCAGGAGCATGAACTGCCTCTTTACTCTTCATATTTGCATCTACCTCAACATGAACTGCCTGCCCAGATGGCTCTTCATCTTCCAAAGCAGCTGGATCATCATTAACACCCTGCACATTTGAACTGGTTCCTGCTAGCAGCTCTCTGAACAATGTTGAACCATTTACAAAAACATTTCCCTTAGCATCAACATAACCATCTGGCCGAACATCAGACGAACGGTTCATCAATCTTGGAGGTAGTGGTAAGGACATCATCAGTTGAAACGGGCACAAGACCAGCAGGAACAGCTGAAAACACAGGTGCGACATGATGACCATCAGGTACAGGTTCTGAGACACCAGATGCAGT